>RJWH01000627.1:395993-548513 GCA_004363575.1 Solenodon paradoxus | reverse complement strand
AAACTATTAAAATTGTGTGGAAGACAAGCAAACATTTTGCAACAAATCAAATAAGCAATGGCCCTTCTAAGACGATCATGAGGTCGATGATGTATCTGTCCTCTCACGTATATATATATATATACAGAAAGGTGGATATATATATACTGCTGGTGCATACATATATATCAAATCAACGGTATTAGAATGTGTCGTCACAGAATAAAATCAAGATTTCACCCCAAACAAACGGTAGAGTACAACATTTCTGCATAAAATTACTGAGAGGAAAAGATTCATACTTCTCTGAACATTCATTTCAACCGGCTGATATTTCACCATTTTGCTGCCGCCTATCCTTTTCAATCTTGCAAAAAAAGTTTGAGACTCTTTATTGCAGGGTCCAGTAGGTGTATCATGAATATCAGATTCATCAAAAACACTATCTTCTTCTAATTGGGGAGAGAAAGTCAAAATTACACTTACGAGGTTATTCTCTCTTAGGCTGTGTCTACACAAGCATTTCCGTGAAAGCATTAGGGGACAAGGCTGTGGGAGGTTCCACGGTGGCTCGAGTCTAGCCATGGCTCCGTGTTTCATCTAGAGATCAAATCACCCCGACATGGCGCCTGTTACCAGGTCGCCCGTCGTGTTCCACTGTGACCGCAGGCAGCATTTTCAAGAGCAGCGTCTTCATATGCCATAGGCCTTCAAGGGAAAACTTTTCCAATACACTTAATACCAGATCACACGTACAAGCCAGGAGCCTGTGGCACCGGTCACACGTGCCTGCTTTGGGTGGATTTGAGGGCTGATATGGCAAAAGGAAAGTAAAGAAAACAAATGGACCTTGCTCTTTCCAAAAATAAGATGCCTTCCTGGGATTGGAGAGCTGGCATAGACACAGCCTAACAGTGCATACACCTTATACTTTGTGAATGCAAAATACTGTACTCTACATTTGATAATGAAACACACAACACACAGAAAAAGCTTAGAAAAGCCACTGGTCATCTCCAAAGCTCAACAAATGATCATGGACTAAAAAGAGGAAACAAAGGAAAAAGAAAACAGAAAAGAGCATGTCCTCCTGTTAAAGGAAGACTCTTTTACGGGGTCTGCCACAGGGAACCCTCATGAATCCTAAAAAGCATGTCTGACTTATGAGCTTGAGGCTCCATAAACCAACGGGTCACTTCAGAGTATCTACTGAGTTTGTCTCAATGTCCTCTTCTCTCCCCATGTGACCACTTTTAAATCAAAGATCATGCCCAAAACACACTACGGAGGAAAAGAGTGCTAGCCACCATACGTGGTGTTGATTTGACCAATTTTCTTCTTTCATCCTTTCAAAAGGCTGGAGCCATATGCAATGTATCAAGAGAAAAAGTTTCTAAAATGCACTTAAATCCACAATACATGTTCAGATTGAGTATCACTGAAATCACAGTATTTGGCCAATATGTACCTCTACCTAGATGACAAAACAAGGCTCAGGTGTGATTCTGATTAAGGTTTCTTAAGTATAAAAGAAATACAAGCAGGGTTATGTTTTTAAGGACAGAGCCTATCCTAAAACACAAAAGTCTACAAGTAACAAAATGTGGAGTGGTCGATGTTTAATAATCATACTAATCTCTTGCATTCCAATAAAAAATACGTGTTGACAATCAAAAATGGGTTAAGTAAAACTCCCAGTGAACTTCTGAAAAGATAAGAAAGCCTAAAAGTCCCATGTTTCTGGAGGAGATGCAACACAATGACCTGTTTTATTTCTTGATTTTTTTGCAATCATCCTGAAAATGTAATATTTGAAAATAATCTCTTTTGAAAAGTAAGGATTTTTTTAGGAAACAGTCATGTGACTTCCATAAATTTGAAATCATCCTCAAAATGTAACAAATGATAAGAGAGACAAAGACTCAAGATGGCGCCTCCCATCCAGAAAGGCTTGTAAAGAATTGGTGCAAACCCTGAGCCCCATGGAGGACATTTGTAGTTTGAGTGACTCTCCCCAAAGTTCCAGACACGAGGACCTAAGCCAGAAGCCCCGATATTCTTCAGGAAGGATGAGAACAGTACCAGAGCTTCTGGCACTTGATTCTGAGTTCTATGGCTGGCCTAGACCCTTGGAGTTTTCAGCAATACGAACAATGGAACAATGGAACTTCCATGCTATTTCGAGATTTCCAGAGCAGGCTGACCACATCGCTTTATTAACGTCACAGGGGGCCATGAGGGTACTTGGCTTTCTCCCACAGCTGGATAAGCTGATGTCACCTTTTACAAGTCCAGTAAACTCTGTGACAATGCACTAAAGACACACGCCTTAGTTCTGCTGTTCTCACGTGCAAACATCCAGATAGGAATTTTACTCTAAAGTTCCATTCTACTGCCTCCATGGAGGAAAAGCTATCGATATAAAAAGTGCTGATTTTGGAAATCATTTAAATCAAGGCAGCAAAAATGTTTCATTTCCCTTGCCTTCAATGGATTTTTATTGCATCAGGAGACTAAGAAAAAGTGTTTCAGCAAATTTAGACTCTGTCCCACTCCATGAGCACCAAGTCCAGGGTAACCTCCAAATTACGGCTCCCCAGAGTGTCAGCCAAGATTCCCAAGCTCTAGAGCAAGCTGCTCCCAGCCTGGAGGAAAAGCCTGCAACTCCTTCACCAAACAGCAGAAGCAGTGGATTCACAAAAAATTTCTATCTTAGAAAAGGGGCTTTCAAAGAACAATTCTCCCTCTTGCACGCTCACTTAGAGAATGAAAGCACGATTCATGGGAGAGTTGGAAAACTGATGAAGCCGGAAGTGATTTTTGTGACTCCAGAAGGATACCGGGGGGGGTGGGGGGGGCTCCTCTTTCTCCCAAGAGAAAACATTTATCCAGAAATGGATTACTTAGTATGCCCGCTAAGTTTGGGACAGCATTGAGATCAAGCAAATACCTTTTTCTTTTTCGCTGTATCTGCTTATGTTACTGTTGTCACTGTACAGAGGACCTGCCGCGGCGTGGGGCTTGCAGCTGTGATACTGCGCATTGAGTGTATTGACTGTTATGTGGATCAGATGCAGCAGGACCTTGCTGATTTCACAGTCCCGGTACGGATACTGCCCGACGAAACGGAGGGAGGAAGGGAGACAAGGTTATTTTAACGGGGACGTGCTTCCACTGAATTTTGCTAGATTTTCTTTTCTCAGTCTCTCTTGGGGATAAAAATGACATACAATATCTAAGAAATAGGGAACCTACACATAGGAAATTATTTTAATGCAAAGAATAATTACTGTAATAAAAAATAAAAATCATTTCTCAAAAAAATATATAAATATATACATATACAGACAAGCAAAAACAGACACTCTTACCAGGACCTTCTTTTCACTAGGGACTCTAGTCCCCTCCTCTTGTACCCACCCCCAAACAGCAATTCATGCCGGTTTGTAGGTTACAATTCCTTCCAGGAAAATGATCCAGCAGAAACAGAGTGTATGAGTACAATTCTCAATATTTTCTTTGTTTTCTGATGTAATAACTCATACTGAGATCAAATATGAGCTTCTGAGCATAAACAGAAAACCGGTGGATCGATGTTCTACAATTCATCCTTTTTTTGGCTTTACACAATTTTAAGAGCATACATTGACATGGTCTCCATTTCTATTTTCAATCCAATGGCTCTTTGCTTCTTACCACTAATCGTACATCATGGCGCTGCCTCTGAAGGCCAAATAATTATCCTACGAAAGTCTCAACTTAGATCTCCTATGTGTGCTCCTCTCTAAGAGAGTCATGCCCCGCATAAACAGGGGCTGCAGCCACTCACCTTGTAAAGGATGACAAGCAAGGCCTTCAGCCACATCTGCCGGATGTGAGGTTTCAGGGACCAGAGGGAGCAGCGAGGTGGCTGTTGGAAATAATGCCGTAGCTGAGGACAAGAGCAGTATTTGAGCACCTGCACCACCAAGGGGAGGAGGTGTTTTCCCAAGTTAATGTTATAGTCCATAACCTGAAAAAGAAAAGAATTAGTAACTGACGGAAACCCACCAAGAACATCAGACTCCCAAAGGAACATGTGAACTATCAAATGTGGTCAAAATGTTTAACAGGCATCTCACAAAATAGTGATACTAATAATCAATATACATAAAGGGGGGTAGTCCAAAATTTCACAAAGAGGTTTTAAACTTGCAAATTAGAATCACTGTCATCTACTTACGTACCTATTTATCTCTTAGTCTATCTAAGTCTCTCTTGAAAAGACAATTTTCTCTCTTAAAGATTTTATTTAGGAAACTACTCACTAGAATTAAAGTAGAATCAATGAAAACACCTAGGACAGGTAAGCCTGTGCAGAAAAGGGCATTGTCAGATACTGCGGGCAAAACTATTAATTAATGCAATCTGGAGGGAGAACGGTTAACAGCACGTATTTCGAAGTAAGAAAAGACATCCAGTTCCTAATGCTGCAATGAAATATATCTTAAGAAAATTAAGCATGTAAAGGTAACTAGCAACACAGTTATGCCACTTAACAACAAAAACACATTCTGAGAAATGGGTCGTTAGACCATGGTGTCATTGTGTGAATGTCATAAGTGCAATTATATAAACCTAGATGGTACAGCCTGATAAGCACCTACGCAAAATAGAGGAGCCACCAGGGACCACCATCTAAGTGGGCCATTGTTGACCAAAACATTTTTTGGTGACTGCCCAGTCACTCTGAATTGAAAGCAAGCTCCATAGTCAACAGATAGGAGACTCATCAAAAATAAAGATCATTTACAGTCATTAAGTACCACATGATACAAATGCATTTACGTGACATGAACTTCATAATATAGCTTAGGTTTGTGAAAAGATACATATATATCTCATATAGAACACGATCCCATTATTAAAAAAATATGCATACACATATAGATGCATGTCTACGATGTACGTACAGTGTATGTGAATTTGGAGTCAGTGCTAGACACCAAAATGATAGCAAGTTTGTTGGTTTTGTTTTTTTTTTAAGGAGACGTGCAGGCAAGGATGAAGGCATGCAGAAGCCGGCAGAAAGAGAGGAGGAAACAATGCTTTGTATATGTGTTTTATTTTCATTGTTCACTGTGGTTATAACCCCCGACACTGGGATGCGAACACGGGAGCCTCGGGATGTATGTGGACTGAGCTGGTGAAAGGTGCTGGGTCAAACCACTATTCCACCAGGGTGTGCAAGCAAGTTATTTTTGTCATGGGCTTTCTGAAGATTTATATTTTAACTTATTGCTTATATTTCTAAAATGAATATACATGATGTGGATTAAAAAGAGAGGGAGGGTGGGAGGGAGGGAGAGTTTGGTGTCTGAAATGGTGTATCCTCTCTTTATCACAGACAGCTGAGTATCACTGGCAATACATCCAGTTGTCAACATCAGCAAGAGACAACTGTATACACATTGTTCCTGCTTTATCTGTGCTCATTACACTACAGTCTATTTGCGCTGTCTCTAATTAAAAAAACAACAGTCACTGAAGAACAAACGAGTGAGCAACTGCAGCAAAATCGGAATTCTCATTTCTCTAGCCAGATTGGTGCAGTCATTTTTGGAGAGTGAGATGCTCTGGTCAAATTAAGCACGAACACAGCTGCCCCTCGATCCATGCCCCACAGGAACCCTCACGCTGGTGTAGAAGGGGCACGTACAAGGACATTCACTGCAGGGTGTTTGGGCTGAAGAGGAGCTGGCAATGTGACTGACGGGCACCAGGGACGGACACGGGAGGCAGGAGAGGGAAACAACACGGAAAAGTCATGAAGTTGTATGATTAGGTCCACTTACAAATTGAAACTAAAAGAGAAAAAGGATGCACACGCACCCTTTATTGTTTAATGGGCAGAGTTTCAGTTTAGGGTGATGAGAAAGTCCTGGAGATGAACAGAGGTGATGGTTACCTAGCAATGTCCATACATTTAATGTCCCTAAACTGCCCCCTTAAAAATGACTAAAATGGTAAATGCTATGTTATAGATATTTTACAAAAAAGAAAAAAAAGAAGTTTACACTCCCTTGCGCGGGCGTTGGGCTGCGGAGTTGCACTCGTCTCCACACCCCCCGATGACCCTCCCTGATAACAACACGTGCAGACCCTTGCACCCCAAAAGCCTGGTTGCATGGGACTGAATAACTTGCTTCTGGCAAGCGGCTAGTGCAGGCGTCTGAGAGCCCATCTGACACTTACTTGGGCGATTCCTGCAATAAACGCATTAAAGCAAGTTGACAGGCGCATTTTTTGCGGCGCAATCATGAAGCAGCCTTCCTGCTGGTCGTAGCCGAGTAAGACATACAGGTGCCGCTTGACAGTGTTGAAGGCCTTGGCGCTACTGAGGTCGGACTCGGCACTGCTCTCATCCTTGGCCATGAACTTCATCAGCACTGTGATCAGCTGGTGCACGGTCTGGTGGTCGATTCCCGCATCTTCCGGGAGCAGGTCCTTGATGGTGTTGTCATTCTCAGGCGACTGTTGTCCTGTCAGTGCAAGAAGTGCCATCAGGGGACAGCCCCCCACAGGCAAGCTGACACTACAGTCTCACGGAGATCTTACCAAGCACCATTCTTTCTGCTGCCACTAAGTATTTAAATGCTCTGCTCTAGACAAACTTACAGGGACAACAAGACCAACTGAGCAAAGCGTTTGAGGTTACTGTGCATAGTATTAACAAACAAGCAATTTGGGAAGATGGGGGTAAAAACCCACACACCAAAACAGGCCACTATAATGCAAGGTTGTCTTCAAACAGACAGGAATATGCCCATGTTAACTGGGCACCCAGTGAGTTTTTTGATAGCTTGACAAAGCTTTCTTCTGAAGAGGTTTCCCTTCCAGCATTATCAAATAAGTAGGTAAGAATCCGCATCAAAAAACAATACTCTAAAAGCCGCTGAGCATAACAGCAGGCATGGGGTTATTCTGTTTAAAATTATTCTCTCGCATCAGTGCCAGCATTCTTTGAATGCTACAGATCAAATTATAAAGAGCGCATGACAAACCCTGCTTCTGCAATGAGAAACACACAGGGTGGGCACAGACAGAAAGAAAGAAGCATGAACTCTGAAAAAAACAGAAAATACCACATGAAGGTGAGCTGGAAGTTCACATGGAAAGGGGAAAAAATACCTTAGCCCTTGGCTTAATTTAACTTCATAACCTGACAATTACATTGAAGCAACACGCCCACCTTGACTGGTATTTTCCAAGTCAGAAGTGTTTCCTGTTTCCCTGGATTTTGTGTTCCTATTGGGTTTAGTTTAAGACTTTTTAGAACGAAGAGGGAGGTCTGCTCCTCTCTGTGCAAGTGTGGGGAGGCTCATTCAAAATCTCCTTTGCACTCTTGTCCTTCCTTTGACAAGCAACATCAGAATTTCTCAATTGAAAACCAACGTTTTGCCCGGTGGGCCAGATGGGCATACCAGTTTTCTCATCTCTCATCCTGTGAGGGAGAAGTTCTACTAAATGATGACAAGCTTAGGATACAAACCAAGATATACCAGATCCTGTTTCCATCCATGATAAGTAGGGTATAAAGGACACAGCAAAAAACCTCAGTACTGTTGACATTCAGTAACACCTCAACTAATCTGGCAAAATACCAGTTTTCCAGGACACTGGCAAGAGAAGCAGGGTAGAAGAAATAGGTTTGAGGGCAGCAGAAGTCAGCTCTCGGGCCCAAACACTTTTCTCTGGAGCCGTGGCATGAAGGTCATGTGAAACTCAGAAGTTAGAATTTGCAAGTTTAGAGCTCCAGGTAAGGTAACAAGCATGGTTGCCAGTTTCCCCCAGATGCTCAGAAGAATGTGGGCTGGTTCCAAAGTCGCACACTAAGAAGGAATCGTTGATACTGAGTGAAGAGGGAGCAGAATCAACTCATTTGGAGGGTCTAAGGTGTCTTCCAATCTTCAATATGACTCTAGGACACTGACAAAACAGTTTTTGTCGCACAGAATCTGTGCCTGAAGGAATAAATCTGTGCAATGTATTTTAGAGAAGTTTTTACCAAAATAATTCTAATAAAATCCAAGGGTTTCATGTGCCAAGAATAATCAGCACATTGTGAATATTATCATTATGTACTAGGCATGCATCAGTCACCAGGAAAAAAAAGTATCCATTTATGTGGAATACCCTAATTCCCCAAAAGGCCAGAAATGAAAAACATTACTACACATTATAATTAAATTAAATGTTTGCAATAGAAGATCAGATCAAAAATAATACCTACGGAAAGCCTGATAAGACGAAATAGAAAAACGTTGAGAATTATCTTTCAGCCTTGAAAACTATTTGATTTTTTTTTCCCCTCCAGAGGATTACTTTCCAAGTAGAAGGAGGTTATTGTTTTGGGCAAGTTCAGGCAAAGAAGGTGACAAATGTGGGAATCTAGAGTCCCTGCAGGGTTCAATATTATCGAGGCAGCAAGTGATGGCTGTTACAACAGAGCTTCACTCCACAAGTCAGTTTAGCTCTGGGGGCGAGGGGCCAGGGCCCAAGGCAGCGCGGATCACCCAGTCGGGTTGGGCACTCTTACTCCAGGCTGGTCTGGCTCAAAGTCCCAGCGTGAAAAATGGAAGGAGCGAGCCTTTGACAAGGAGCTCTACATCTCTGATGTATAGCCCTGGGAACGTAGGGAACTTGATACAGAAGAAAAGGGGACTCCAGACAAGGCCCAAGTAGGACACTGGCTCCCTATTTCATTCTATCCCAGTTCAAGTCTAGAAAACATGCGACATCATCTTTCGAGAGTTCAGAACTCTTCACATTGCACGTTGAGATTCCCTGGAAAAGTGTGTCCTTTAACTTTGCAGCATCCTCTCTTCCTAATGGCTGAGCATCACTGTGGAAAGGCCCTGTTCCCAGTTCAGACCCATCTCGATTTCGCCCATGTAGGAGAATGGTCTTCAATGAGTGATCTTTAACAAAGCATGAAACGCACTGAAAAAAGAACTCGTTCACGGACCCTTTTGCATAAAGTGGGAAAAACATGTCTTTTCATTCCAATAATCAACCTCTCCAGACTTCCCACGTCTGCGCTTTGCATACTGTCTTTCTTTACAATAGCGTGAGTTTGTGACCGACACACTCTTCATAAAGAAGTTACCTTACTCCAGGCCCTAAACATGAGTTTAAAAAGTTGAAGCTTTCTTGATGCAGACATGATCACTGTAAGCTACTATAAAGGATGCCATTTCCAGTGTATTTCACGAATCTCTTTTGCCGCCTCAGCTCTGGGTCTTGAACCAGGGTCCGGGGCTTCCACAGCCTACACTTTAGCTGCCTGAGGGGCACTATTTCCATTTTAAAACTAAATGCCTACAATAATCTAAGGAATGACAACTGAAGTACTTGCTTTTGAAATCTAGTTCTGAGTTCTAGTCAGTGAAATTCCTATATTTCTTTTAACCACGGAGATTTAATATGTTAAGAGATTTGACTTTATCATTTCTTCTAAAAAAAAAAAAAAAATATATATATATATATATATATATATATATATATATATATATATATATATATATATATATATATATATATATATATACATGCACATCTTTGTCATCACAGAGGCAGGGTTATTCCTACCAGAACTGTGATCAGGACCGGACCCATCCCAATCTCTCCACAAGTGGCACAACAAATTGGATCTGCTTTCCCAGACTTACCTCTTTTCACTCTACCCCAAATGCTGACGAGTCTCAGAAGCAGGGCCACTGGAGGGTCCCAGAAAGCACCCAACATGTTCCCACCCTACGCCTTTGCTCGTCTGCTCTCTCCGCCATGAGGTGATCCTCCATGGCCACCCCCGAGTTGATCTTTTGAATCAAGTCCTCAGAAGCCATTCTTAGTTCACATGCCCACCATCCCCTCAGCAATGCGAGGTGATCCTTAAATTCAGTAAGTTTCCAAAGTCAATAGAGAAGGAAGATGGGAGAGAGAGAGGAAAGAGTAGAGGAAATTACCTGACATCATAACAGCTATCATGCAAGGCAGAACTTTTTATTTATGTATTTGCCTTTTTTTCCAATAAGAAAAAAGATTCCTGAAAGCAAGCGCTCTATTTTATCCACTTTTATATCCCTTGCAGAATCTGGGAGAGTGTCTGGCATGTAGAAAAAAATGCTTATCATTCATAAAAGTCTAATGGCTATGAATTCAAAATGCTACAAGTTTTGTCTTCTATGAAAAAAACAACAACAAATGAAGTTCCAAAAACGGCCAGAGTGGCTAGGGAAAGAGGGAACATTCCTCTGTGTAAGTTGACTCGCCGACCCTCCATCAAACCAGCAAGTGACAGGTAGAGGAAGGAGCCTCCTCGGAGCCTCTGCATTTGGCCCAGAGAAGGCAGTGATGAAGCGCACACGCCTTGTGTCAGTAGTACCAAGAACATTCCTCACTCATTAAGTCAACTTCAAGCTTTGTCCATAGTAGTTCTATTGTGGTAAACACAGCCACACCCAGGGGGTGGGCAACTAACTCCACATCCTTACACGGCCCTCATCCTTGTCTCTGCCTCTTCCCATCCCACAGCCTGTCACCATGCATTACACCCCATCCACCCGTCAAGGTCTGGCTGGATGACCAGCTTCCGTGAGCCCTTCCCTGCTGCCTCCAGCTCTCCTCCACTGCCTTTGACATGAGCCGCCCTGTGGAACTCCAACCACTCTCGCATCGCTCTAGATGATTATTGACGTTCATCCTTTACCGTCCTTACTTGACTCCATGCAAGCTGAGAGTACTAAACTCTCTCATGTGTCTTTGTCTTCTCCCTGGCTCCTATCACAGTAGGTGCCCAATAAGTCGTTTATGCAAAAGACACGACCATTTCCCAAAATGGCTATTTCAAACAGGAGTACAAAAACAAGTGTAATCTTTGGTTTACTGGCTCTTAAGGATTATAGGCATTATGCAGGTTAATACAGAAGAAAATTTAAGTCATTTCTAAAAAGAAAGAATGAGCCAAAAGAGAAACAACATGCAATTCTGGCTCGGAACACAAAGAGGCAAGAAAGGTCAAGATGAAAGAGTTTAACCAATGCCACCGAGCACTGAGCATCTTCTCTTGCTGACGAAACTTCAGCCCTAGAGATCTCAAGTTTTCACTGAAGGCTAGAGCAGAATGAAGAGCATCCAAGCTCCTTGTGGGGTTGGGATAACTCTAGACCAATCTGCTGGTCTTAACCGGAATGGTCTGGTCTGCACGTTCCTGGGTCACAGTGCAGCAGAACTGCAAACCAGGTCAACTCGATAACCAGACTGGGGTCCTCCTGTCCCACAGAACAGAAATACCCTAACACCCAAGAGCTACCACAACTCATCAAGAGGTAGTCCTAGTGGAAAGAAGGTAAATCAAGTCTCCCGGCTCAAGGATCAATTCTGTTCCAAAGTAGCTAGTTTCAGGTGCTCTTGAAAATCATCTAAGCAGAATTACTTAATTCCTCAGGACCTCTATCTTCCTGTCTGCATGTAAAATGTGAAAAAAAAAAGAAAAAAGTATTTTACATATACCCAGAGTTGTTGTGAAATCAAAATGAAATGCTTCATATAAAAACACTTTTGGGGGGCAGATTTTTATTTAGCTGTCCCCCTGGTCTTGGGTCATGAACCCAAGTCCTTGGGCAGTATATAGGCAGCATGTACCTGCAAGCATTTATCACACACGCTTTGCAAAAGAGATGACGACATCTGGGCTGGAGATCCAAATCTGTCAGCCAACAAATTTGTGAAACTCCTTCCTTTCTGAGAACCTCAGTTTCCTCTTTTGTAAGGTGGGAAGTTACCCTTTCTCTAATGCTCTAGTTATCAGAGTCTATGAGCTTTATTTATATGTGCCACGGCCTAAATGCGGAATCACAGCAGACGCAGAGGAAGGAACTCACCACGAGTCTAGCACAAGGGAATTCGTGCGGCAATGTTTTCGGTGGGTAACGGGAGAAAGCTAAGCTGAGAAAGTCACACGTTGTAGATCTCATGCCAAAAAGTTCAGCCGAAACAGCAATTAAAATGAAGTCTTGCCGCATAATTAAAGAGCAGCTGCTTTATTTCAAGCCTACTCAGTAAGAAGTCTTACACAAAAGAGCTCATTACGTGAACCAAACAAAAGTATGTTTGTTAGGTAGCAAGTTTTCTTCAGCTTCTATTTCATTACTAACTGAAACGACCTGTACAATCTTCTGATTATCCTGGCATGTCATTGCTTCCGGGTTTAAAGGCTCAATGTCCAGGAATAAAAAAACAAACACGAAAAACCAGTTCGAAATTTGCCTTAAAGGCTTTGTTGTTTCCAAATCTAAGCAAGTAAGTTCTGCTTCCTAGTAGTATCTTGTAAATTATCTTTCCAGAAGACAGCTTCTGTTCAACATAAACCATGCTGCTATCTGCCTCTTTTCCTTCTGGTCACTTTCGGTGGGACAATTAGATGCCTGAAGGCTTTTTTTATTTTTTTTTTAACTTCAAGAAACCTGTGTAGACATTTTCCCAAAGAGAGGGAAGAAGATTCCTTTGGCTGAATTGTTAAAATGAGTGATAATTCAGGATTACCTTTTCAATTGAGCCTTAAGACAAAAAGAAATGATGGGATAAAATAAAGGGAATTATGAAACTGCATAGACCAATCTCAAAAAAGACCCAGCTAAATGGGAATTAAGTGGATTTCACATGTGTATGAAGCTCACAATCAGAAGTTGCTATTTTTATTCTCTTATTTAAATCCCAGCATATTGAAGTAGAGCAATGCACAGGGCAAGACAGAGGAATTCTATCAACATGTTTGCACTTCTCTTTCCTCATTCATTTTAAAGGAGAAAAGACACGCTAATCAACATCTGTCATCTTCATTCATAATTTGGGGTAACCTCTCCTCCCCTCCTCTCTCATCCCTAACTGCCTCTTTTTCTAGCAAATAACACACACACACTACATTCTTCAAAGTCCCTTTACTTGAATTTTCCTTCTGAAAAGGTTGGTACCATTCTGAACATCTTTATCTTAAACGTAGTCTCAGATGAAAAGTCTGACGAGCTACAGGTGGTAATTACCTTTGTTTTCCACAAATAAGCAGCTATTCAGAACCCTCACAACTTCCCAAGGAGTCATGACACCATTTGTGTCTATGACGCTCGGTCTGAAATAGTCTTACCAGTGTCCCTCCAGCCCTGAGGGCGCTTCGTGATAAACTGCAATCTGTGATAAAACATCAGATGATAGGGACCCTGCACCAAGCTGAAAAGGACCCTGTGGTACTCTAAACCATGGAAATCTTCCTTTCTCTGAGAGACAGAAATGTATGCAGAGTTGCAAAGAATCAGGAATGGCTAAGGGGATGAGTGAATGACGGTGGTTTAAAATGTATATAACCTTTTAGGATGTAAATGAGATGTATGCTTTTCCTAGAGCAGATAGAAATGAACATAATATTTCTATGTGTCAAGACACATACAAATATAGGTATCGTGTGCAGTTTTAGTCATAATGGCTCCCTGGGGAAAAGTGCATACTTGGGAAACATGATGCTTCTCACTGGACCGAAAGTTACCGGGCTCAAAAGTCACTGACCAGTAGGAAGATGGAAAGAATTGCTATGTCAGGGGCTTAAATGCTTGAGCATCTGGGGTAGGACTCTTCAAGCTTGCATTCTAAATGCGTCACTCCAGTCCAGTTAGAGACACCGAAATCTTTACCTTGTCCACCTGTAATAAACACTTGCACACGGCCCTTCAACGTCAGAAGTACCCACCTGGTGTCTGTTCGGGTGTCCCACCGAGAGCTGGAGCAGACTGCTCATGCCTGGTCAACCTCACAGCTTAAAAATCAACAACAGCTCTATTTAAATAAGCATTGAAAACAACTTGAGCCTAGAAAATATACTCAGTGCTAACTGCATTGGACAGCAGGGGTATTTAATTTTCCCCTTTGTAATTAGCATCACATAAAAGATGTTTACATCACAAAACATGTGTGGAGTTATCTGAATCTCAAGAATAGCCTTCAAGGTTACTTTCAATTCTTAATCTTCAAAATTGCCACGTGAATCAATGACCCAGAAACGATAATAAGTAAACTTTATATCCCAAATGGACCAGTTAGGTTCTAAGATTTCTTACAGGCATTG
Source organism: Solenodon paradoxus (assembly GCA_004363575.1). Taxonomy (NCBI): domain Eukaryota; kingdom Metazoa; phylum Chordata; class Mammalia; order Eulipotyphla; family Solenodontidae; genus Solenodon; species Solenodon paradoxus. The sequence goes on along the minus strand of RJWH01000627.1, from coordinate 534,379 downwards.
TAATTTATTTTCCCTAGCTATTGGTTTCTAGGCTCTGATTCCATTTCAGCGGAGACCTAGTACTACTACAGGTTATTCTTAAAAACCACCTATAATGTATCTTTGCTCCCAGAAAATCTGGGTTTATTGCCTGATTGCCTAAAGGGTTTTCATTAACTCTTTCAAAGTTCAACCCACCGCATTTTCCATAGCTTGTCATAAAATATAGAGAAAAATGCAATAAATCAAATCAAATCCTATTTATGATTAAAAATGGTCATATTACATAAGCCTGCCTTCTAATAAATGCCAATGAAAAAGCAAACTTTCAGCTCCTGACAGGATAAGAAATACGTTTTATGAAGTGATCTTATTAACTTCACAGCAGTTATTTAAAAGCTAAATCATGCAATAAATTGGACAAGTTAGTAACATATTTACTACTTCATTAATAGGGTGATTTAGTTATAAATTTTCAATTATTTCTCATCAATGAGCCATTGATAATCATTAGCTTATGCAACCTTTGGTAACTGAAGAAATTTCCTGTTCTCTTTAAAAGTTCAATATAAAGAAAAACCTTTAAAAAAAACACAAATATCAGGTCTTTTTCCTTTACGTTGGCAGTGAATCTAGTTTTTATTTATAAATTATTTGGGAAAATTGGGCAGACATTCCACTTTTCCTCCTCAGCCCGATTTGTCGTTTTCATACGCATTGTCACTGCTTTGACTGCAAGTTTGTTTGGCTGCAGCCCATCGTGCATGAAAAGTAAATGCCTTCCCAGTGTCCACACCACCCTCTTGGCTGCCAGGGGACTTGTCAAAATCTTCTTCCAGAAGCTTTTAGGTTAGATGGTTGGCAGTGCAAACCTTCAGAGTCTGGGGCCTAGGAGAAAACACTGCTTCTCCATTTCATGCCAAACATCGGTGGATTTTTTTGTCTTTTACTTTCCACAACGGGTTACTGAGTCAGGCTTCACCCACACACTGGGAAAAGCCACCCGGGGCATGGATGGACCCGGCGGGGGTGAACCCACTAGGGAATCGAGAGCCAAACCTGGTGAAGGAGCTTTGTTGGCTCAATCTGCTACCCTCTGTGAACATTCAACAAGACAAGTCCACCTTGGGGAGACATTACACAGATTGAAAGAAAGGCTGGAGGGAGATACTCAACGAATCTTGGAGGTCAGGGTCTCGGGGAGGGACAGCGCCCTCTTGGATTCCGCAGGCCCCTTCACGCTGTCTCTCAGGGAACGCACACTCTTCTGGCGATTCCTAGCAAAGCGAGCTCTCTTGATCTTCCACAAGGCTGCGTCACTGAGGTTAGCGACGTTGGTCCTCACCGCTGTGATGGCTTTGCAGAAGGAATAAGAAGTGATTGTTATCTTTGGCCAGCTGTGTAATGCAACAAGTGGAAAGAATACACCTGTGTGTATTTTCCACAGTAAAACACATCTTCCATGAATACCTGAGTCAGCCCTCTCCCTCTGATGACTCTTCTATGAAAAAATTGTGACTCTTTGCCTTCGTCACACTGGCCTATTGATTTTCTGCTTAGACCACAAAGTTCCTGAATTTCGTTATCGCTGGATAAATGCTTGAATGACCAAGGTCTTTCCTCCACCTACTCAGAGCTGCAGGTAACTGATGAATAAGTATGCAAGGGTGAATTTTTTTTTTGCAAGGTACAAATATATCTCACCAAGGTATTCATGCATATTAGAAACGCAATGATTGAATAATATTTAAGGAACCCTCGGTCAGATGTGGTTATCAGGTTCTCAAAGAAATGAGAAGAATTTCGATATTGGAATGCCAGAAAATAGTCTGCGGGTTCCCACTGGAGACATTCAATGGACATGTAGTGACCAGAGACTGTGCCATCCAGGCAGCCTGCACAGTGGGGAATTAAACTTCATGCAGAGTACCTCCTGCTTCTAGCAGTTACGAGAATAGGAACTAGAACTATCTAAAGCAAGTTCTTACTTGTAGGAAAAGGAAATTCCTTGTTACAATCCAAATGTAGCTGAGCTTCCAAAGAAAGCGTTTCAAATCTGTTGACAAAGAACTCCCAGCTCAAAGCAGGAATATCTTGTTTAAGAAAATGCAAGAGTAAAAGCTTGCTCAATATGGTGGGGCGATCTTTCACCACAGTATCAAACTGGAAGTCAAGACAAAGACACAGACCCTGGGGAGACAGCAGGGGAAACAGAGGGAAACATCTAAGTTACTCCAAAGCGAACACATTTAGTAAAGCCAGAGAACCCAGGCAACTTCTTAAATCCATATTTATAAAGGAGAATAATCCAGCTGAAATCTCTTTTGAATGCAAGCTTTAGTAGAGGGAAAAAAAAATACAGAAGAAGAGTCACTTAATTGCAGAGTATCTGGGATTTTTATTCACAAGTCTGAATTAAACATGTTAACTATGTTATTGATTATCTGATGCATACATAATACTTAATCCAAAGACTCTCAGCCAATTGTTTTAAAGTCTGTAATTTCTATTAAGAGAAATATATCTTCAAAGCTACATTTTAAAACACACAAAAAGATGGCCTTTAAGTTCCCCGTCAATGCTCAACTCTATGATTCTAAAAGCAAGTCAAGCCATCTTGTTCTTGGAATGTGACTGGAACGTGGAACCTTAGAAAAGCAAAGTTGCAATGGATTGAGCACCCATTTCTTTAGTATATATCCCCTTCTTTGCTTTTTTTAAATGAATGAAAGTGAAAAACTATCATTTATGCTACTATCCTATTGATCCATGCAACTCTCATTTAATAAGAGCCTCCGATGTTCCAGAGCCGGAGAAGAGGGAAGACATATGATGGCCTGATATTAAGACCAACAGAAGGATGATCCAGAAGAAAACTGGGAATGTCTACGAGTAAGGGTTTGGGTTCACAGGCATCATAAACCTGAAATTTTTCAAATCCTAACCCATCTGCCCTTTCTTCTTCGTCTTTTTTGCGGGAAGAACTCTTACACTGATTGGGAGGCAGTGTATCCACAGACACACAGCTAAGAACAAGGACTAGATTATGAGTCAGACTGAGTTTGCTCTCCCAACGAAGAGCCATGTGACTCTGGGAAAGTTACCTAACCGTTGTAGCCCTCAGCCTCTCAGTCTGCACAATGAGGTCACACAAAAGGTTATTGTGAGAATTCAGTGAGGTAACATATAATAATAACAATATGATCATAAATCAAGTGCCCATATGGAAAAATTGTAGATAGAGTTTTGGAGGTTGTAGTCTTGATTCTCCCACTGAGTCTCTGCCTCCTTTGATAAGTCACATTATCTCTCTCAGACTTGGTTCCTTTAACTCTAAAATAAAGGTGTCAAATAAGATAAGTATACAATTCTCTCCAGACCTCATATCTCATATCTCTTTGGCTGTGAATTTACGGTGTTTCATTTTGAAAGCATACTTACATACATCTCATGTTTGGTTTTAATTATCTTACATTCATCTGATTTCTCTGAGCATCTAGGCTCTAACAACAAGGGCTCCCAGCCCAGGAACCAAATAAATGGTATAAGATAAAACAGGTTCATTTAAAAGACAGCCACCAAAAAAAAAAAAAAAAAAAGGTTATATAATAATTAAACTATCAGAAGGGCTCTATGCATGTGGGCAAAACTGAAAAAGAAAGTATAGACCAATCAAAGCAAGAGATATGTTCAAAGGTGTGGGACTGGGAAGTTTTTCCCAGTTAAAATTTTCCTACTGCCATCACCATCATCACGAGTATTATGTGTGTGTGTGTGTGTGTGTGTGTGTGTGTGTGGCAAATAGCTCGATGATGTGGGAGCGGAACACAGCACACAGGTAAGGGATGTCACCTGCAAGGCCGGCCTCTTGATGGTGTCCAGCAGGAGACCGGCCCTGGTGGCCACAGCCGGGTTGACATCCTCCACAGCAGTCAGAAAGCAGCAGAAGGCGTGTGCCAGGGAGTATTTCAGCAGGTGGTTTTTGGTCACAGAGTGAATATCCAGAAATCTACAAATGACAGCCACTTTTTCCACTGCAATTAAAAAGGCGAAGGACAAGAGAAAATGGCGTTTATTTAGACAGCCTAAGAAGTAAACCCACGGAGAAAAAGTTGTCTCTGCGCCCCACCATAGGCTGATTATTTTTAAGTTGATTTTTATTTTGCTTCATATCGTGGATATTTTGTTCTCTTCCCACAGTCCCCAGGTCCTTGGGCTTTCCATGGCCCGCATCTTAGCCGCGGAGCCGCCAGAGTGAGCCCACAAGCTGATTTTAAATACACAATTTTAACAGCCCCTTCTCCAACGTTCCACTTCATCAGCGCAGCGGATGTGTCTACTCAGTGCAAAATTTCTCTGCTGAGCGGCCTCCTGTGAGCACTGGGTTGTCTTTCTTTTCTTTCTTTTTATTTTTTTTAAAGGTTTTTCCCTTTGTTTAACTTCCAGAGACGTTTCCAACTATTCCAAGTGCCTCCATGCTCATTTCTGTGGCCATTCCGCAGAGGCTCGGCAGACCACAAAGGAGGCGGCTGTGCCCGCCAGGGCTGGCCCTACTCCACACTTAGTATGTCACGACATGCGATGACAACCTTGTGTCCTGGGACTAAAGAACCACTCATCTCGACTATGAAATAGATGCAACCTGGCTTATAGATTTCTACTTACTCTGCTGCAAATCTATGTTAAATGATTCCAGTCTCTTTTAAAACACTGCCGTGCAAAAAGTTAGTCACCAGTGATACAATATAGGTCCATGTAAAGAGACATTTGAGCAATTTGCTTATGCTGTTCCAGAGCTTAAAATACTCCTCTTATTCTTCTCTGCTGATTGACGTTCTACCTTCCTCAGCGAGCCTGCTCCTGAAATTCCACCTGCTCTGTAAAGTCCACTCTGACCTGTGACATGACCTTCCCACCCCCTGAACTTTTGTAAAAATACTATTTTGTGTGCTCCTATCGAGTTAGGGGATATGTCTTCTTTGTGATCTCAAATTATACCCGTTATCATGTCTTAGCCTTTTATATGTTTATATTGTCTCTTTAATTCAATCAGGAACTCCAAGGGACAGGAATCTGCTCTCATAGTTCTTTTCGCTGCTCTTTTAGTGACTAGTATATAGTATTTATTCAATAAATTCAGATTCATTTATTTTATACATCTAAATAGTTACATCTATAAAGCTTATATATACATATATGAATGTAATTAATATATATGTTATATATCCATAGATATATGGATATATAACAAAGAAGCTCTCTTAGGTACTTGGTGGGCATCAGAAATAAATGGAGAAATGAGTGGTTGTGACTGAATGTTTCTATTCCCCCAAATTCACATGGTGAAGCCCTACCCTGAAGAATGATGGGGTCTGGAGGTGAGACCTATGTGAGAACTAGGTTGCGATAAAGTCACGAGGGTTGGGCCCTGTGATGTGATCAGTGCTCATTAGAAGAAAAAGGGAGAGGAGCGCTCTCTCCTTCAGCCATGTGGGGACGGAGTAAGAAGGCCATTCACAAACCAGGCGGAGAGCTCCTGCCAAAGAAGCCAGCCAACCGGCACCTTAGTCGGGGACTTGCCCGGGTTCAGAACTGTGGGAAAACGCTCTTGTACTGAAGCCAGCCGGTCTGTGGTGAACTGCGACAGCAGCCTGAGTAGACGAACGTGTGACTCCTTCGCACATATTCACATATAGTCAAAGTTAAGTCAACTAAGAGATAAAACAGGTCCCACTTTAACTGAATGCTATGTAAATGCTGCTAACGAGGTATAAGTAAGATGCAGGGGAGCTCAGGGATACAGAAATGACTGAACTGCGAAAGCGGAGCTCGATGGCGGCAGTGACGGTGCATCGAATGGAGGTGATGTTCGGATGGGACCGTGAAGGGAAAGGGAAGAGTTTCAGGTGGCGAGCATGACTGGCCGAGACCCGGCTGAGGGGCGATGGGGAGCAGCAGTGGGGTGTGCTGAAAGCGGGGTGGGAACAAGGCTGCAGGCCCTGGCAGCTAACACGGAAGGCTCTGAGAGCCCCTGGAAGGAGTCTGGATTTCGTTCTCTAGGCCTTGAAAAGCCATTAAAATTGTTTGAGCAGAAAAGCAACATAATCAGAGCTGTGACTCAGAAGATTAACCTGGCTACAATCTCATCTTTCAACCGGAATGAAAGGGCACAGTTAAATACTTACCTGCTTTATTCCTATTTAAATGCCTACAAAAGGTTGCCAGTACTGCCATGCCTCTTTTTTGCTAGAAAATTTTACTCTAATTCCTGACAATGGCATGTGTTATCATATAAGAAAGCCAGCCTCTGGGTTCAGAGGGCATTAAAACACAAGAACCCTCTGAGAGACCTAGATACTAGGGAAATGGACTCACAAGTATAATAGTTAACTCACCCGCTGAACTCCCAAATTTCTTTGTCAAATTTCTGAGACACCAAAACATACAAAACCATTCAGATGAAGCTCACTATGACATGCCCATCCTGCCTGCTGCCCAAGAATGAAAGAATTAGCAGACTGGGTGGCAATGAAGCCAGCAGACATGGGGCTAAGAGAACACATCCAGGTTCCTTCCTCCCCATATTCCTCTGCAAACTTGACATTCTGAGCACTTGGCAATGAAACCCATCACTGCACCAGGCTTGGTCCCTGAGGTCTCCATGGCAAGGGGATAACAGCAGAAAGTCTCTGAAAGGTTACTGGAGACCCTGCTGAAAATGAGATTCCAGTCTCATACGCTGAGATTCCGATTCAGGAGGTCTATAATGGGGCCATGTTGTCTGTTTTGTTTTGTTTTTAATGGAGAAATAAGGGAAGGGTGCAGGCAGGAGTGAAGGCAAGTAGTCAGGCAGGCAGACAGAGAGAGAAGGGAGGAAGAAAAAATTGTATTTATTTTATTTAATTGTGTATCTTGGTTACTCCCAGCCCTAGGACACACACTGGGTCCTTGGAATATATATGGACGGAAGGCAGTGGACTCAACCACTATTCCACGGGGGCACTCGGTAGTCTGCATTCTTAATAAATGTTCTCAGGCTCTGATCCAAGTAACCTACTAGGCTGACTACATACTTTATCACTTAGACCAGGATGCACTTGAGAGTAAACAAGGGTACAAATAACGCATCACCAAGACAACGGCATAAACAGGGACTATCCTGGACAAACCTGGGTGGGTCACCCTACCGAAGTACCACTCTGCAAAATAGTATCAGAGGAAGCTCAGCTAAGCAGACCCACCAAAGAACCCCATGAGTGGGGCAAGGCCCTCTAAAAAGAAGGGGGTGATCACCCTGGTGGTTTAGTGGTTGGGTCTGCCACCTCTGGCCGGTATAATCCATATACAATCCAGCTACCCGGGTTCATGTCACAGGGCAAGGAGGAACAACCAAGATGAACAGCTAAATTAAATTCTTCTTCCTCCTCTCTCTTCTGCCTACTTTTCTCCCCACCTTCATTCGTACCTGTACCTTTCCTTTAAAATAAAAATAAAAATACAATAAAACAAAAAGAAAGGAGGGAAAGGGAGAACAAAAAAGTAGGTATCGTGACTGGACATCTGGTCAACCTTGGGACCCAGTGAGCACTTTTAAGCTAATAGAGAGGTACCTGCTTCAAACCTCATCTTCCAGTCTTTGCTGTTGAAATTGCCGTTTATGATTGTCCAGAAGATGTCAGCACCATGAGGAAGGGACAAAGCATGGAGAAGGAGAGGGACCGCCAATGAAGAGAGCTGGGAGAACTCAGACTTGACGACTCTCCACAGGCTGGGGAATGAAGAAGATGCAAAGTGTAACCAGTCATCACAGCATTTCTAGAAAAAAAACACTGCAGTCTTAACTCATGGAAACTAACTCAGAGGCAGGGAGGCATTCGGAGAAATTAGGTAAACCTGCAATCTTCTGATAAACATCTCCTGTGTTCTGCTGTATTGATTTTTGACTACTTTTTACATTTTTATTTGTATTTAAAAATAATTTATTTAACTTGCACTTGTATAATAACATGCAATCCTTATAGGAAAGCACCCTGTAACATTACTTTTTAAGATAAAAATCAACAGGAGGAAGGCGATGGGGGTGGGAGCAACCGGCAGTGAGGAGCCAGGAGACAGGGGTGAGAGTGACTAGAAACGGGGGGAGGACAGGATGGAGAGTGGACATCTAAACTCACGTTACCTCAAAAATTACAGATCATAAATCAGTGATTGAAATAAACAATGACTGCTAAATAACAGATGAAACTCACAGCAGTTAAGATGAGGGGGCAATAGTGACTTTTTGAAAGTTTCTTCTAGTCAACATTTAGGGGACTTGAGGGTTTTGCCTGTCTGTTTCCTTTCATTCTAACTCTTTGTTCAAGTACTTTTCAATCAAAAACAACCTTTCCACCAACAAGCAGGGATCCACCCTGTCCCACACCTTCCCTATGGTGAGAGTGAGCACAAAACCCAGGCTGGTGGAAGTACTTCTAGCCTGTGAGCAGAGGGACCAGTGTGGGTGGGCCCAGGGCCTAAGCATGGGGAAGCCAGAGCCATATTTTCCAAGTGCTGATATGAACTTTGGGAAGACAGAGAATCTCTCTTTTTCTAAAACCTCATTAATCTTGATTTACAACTTCTTTCCCACAGGGACCTGAGCAGTCAGGGAAGAGGGCACCAGGCTAAGTGCTGAGGAGGGAGAGGAGGGGAGGCTGAAAGGGAGATTCCCCTGGTAACATCTTAGGAGTACCAGCCACGCTCCAAATTGAACAAAATGGTCCAAAAAGTATCTTAGCAAGTTTAGCTAAGTCCCCATCAATTTCCACCAGCATAATTCTGAATACATACTTTAGTAACATATTATACAAGTTTCAAGCGTTTCATTCGATCATGGAAAGTCTGTGCTTTCTTTGTGTTGCTTCGCTGTGTTTCTGTTTGGCTCCAGTATTAGTATCAGACCCAAAACTAATGATGACTTTTAAAAAACGCATAAGGAGGCACATAAATGTCCTTCCACACACCTGGGGAGAGGAAGGACATCTATCATCTCCATCCTACAGAGACCGTAGGAAGGTACACATCACATCACTTGCTCAAGTTGGGGAGACGCTAGAGCTAGGGCACAAAAAGGAGCGATTTTTCAGCCCAGCTGGCTTCAGCGAACAGCGGAAATCAGACACACATGCCTAATTCCAAGCGGCCATGAAGAGCTGGGTGACCAAGTGCGCATTTCCGCTCTCCTCGTGACTTACATTGCGTCCCTACACTGGTTGCATTCGATGAAAAAATGCTCGGTGCTTGACACACCATCAGTGTTCAGGAACTTCGTGTTAGTATTTCACCGTGAGGCTACAGACCATGGCGCCTCCATACACGACAACGGAGAATGCAGACAGGAAAGCAAAATCTGTGCCTTCGGGGACCATGCAATCCAGCCGAAGGAGGCAAATCATATTCAGCATTGCTCAAGGACCCTATAGGCTGTATTTGTCGGTCCCAATGGCTTTCCAGTTCCCCAAAAGCAGCCTTATCGGCGGCTGGGAGCGGGGCACAGAAAAAAGTGTCTTTTCCCCAGATCCCCGGCTGGTCATCATGTGGGGGAGGGGGATGGTATTTTGAGGAAAAACCCTAGGCTGAGGCAGAGACGTCACAGCATGGACAATGCATATGGCCCCAGCAGCTGTCTGGTGGAATCTGCTTTAACAACAAAAGTCGGCCCGCTTAGTATTCCCACGCCCCTGGGATGGAGCAAGCTGGTGCTAAGATCTGACCCTGTGCCTTGGTAGCCTTTGCCCGGACTGGCTACTTGTCTCATCCTTCACGCTGATCCTTTCAGATAACCGCGACTCCCCCAGGCCGGGTCAGCCCTGTCTGCCTTCCACGGCTCCAGCCCTGCACCTGCACAAGCCCCTTTTACTAAGAGGACATTCCTCAGACCCTCTGCCGACCCCGCTCTATGCTTCTGTGCTGGACTGAACGGCGTCTCCACCCAAAGATAGTCATGTCCCCCCCAGAACTTCAGATTGTGGCATTATTTGGAAAGAGAGTCTTTGCAGACACATTTAGTTTTAAAAAGGTCGTGCTCCAGTGGGGAAGAACACTTGGTGATTGGGTGGAGGGCAGGGTGTGTTGACATGTATCTAAGGAATGGGGCATCTAAACATAGCAAGTTACTTCAATGTGTAGACTAATTACTACAATCAAAAATAACCTAAAAAAACTAGACTGCATTTTGAGCAGCTCACAAAACTGAATGGAGAGTAGAGCTAAAATTATATTTGTGATTATTAAATTCTCTAACATTCCAAATCTGAAAGAAATCAGTAGTCTTTGAAGATTTTCCATGTTTTCTTAAGGGAAAAAAAAAAATCACAAAATATTTATTCTTCTTGTAAAAAAGGACTCTGTATTCATTTAAAATGTAGACTAAAATAAGACTAAGTTTCCCTCTCTCTTTTAAAATCTGTTTTTCAACATATTGATCATCACTTTCCTGGTTCTCTTTCATTGGAAAAATAAAGGATCAAGTAAAAAGATCCAAAAAAAAAAAATTATAAGTAAAATAAAAGGTCATGCTCCATCAGGGCTGGCCCTAAACCTAACAACTGGCATTGTTATAAAAAGAGGCAGAGACACAGTGACATGCACTCAGGAGACAGCTCTTCGTGGACACAGATGGCGACGAGGAGACGTGTCTACAAGTCAAGGATGGCCAGCCAGCCACCAGAGAAGCTGGGAGCGAGGCGAGGGAGGACCCTTTCCTGGAGCCTTCAGAGGAGTGTGGCTCTGCCGACGCTGGAACCGAGAGAAAATCCACTTCTGTTGCTTGAGGCCGCTCGGTTTGCCGCAGTTGGTCAGGGCAGCCTGGGAAGCTAGTATAGCTTCCCCTCCACCTTAGCTGGACCTGACCTCTTCCTGGCAACACAATCTCGCCACAGCCTTTCTTCACCCCAGCGCCCACTCGCTACAAGTGATCCCTGCTCCCCACTTCTTCCCCCAGCCTTCCCTGTCTCTTACCCTCTTTCTCTTGAGACCCCTGACATCGACTTGTGGGGCCCCGTTCCTCGGTGAAGTTGGCACCTGCTCCATCTTCCTCCTCACCCTGGCCTCTGTCCATACCTTTCATGATCAAACCCTGGTCCCAGAGATGGCCCAGTTCTTCAAGTGCATCGGCCTTATCTCTGCTCCGGGGGGCACTGACGCCCCGTCTCCAAGACTGAGAACACTCAGCTTCCCACCTCTGCTCCAGGCAGACTTCTTGCCCCTATTTTCAGAAGATCCTCTGCTTCCAAACATCAGTCCTCTTCTGGAGTCAGCTGTCTCCAGGCCCAGAGCAGATCCCACTTCCTCACTGAGTCCCTTGTCCCTCTGATCTGTCACCGCAATCAAATCACTACTCCCCACTCCTGGATAAATGTGTTGTCCATGCTCTCTGGTCCACTCCCAGGCCCGGGAACTGGTGAAAAAGAAACAGAAATTCCTCCCTAATTGCTGGTTTATTCTACACAGACTCGTGCCAGCTGACTCGGGTGGGCTGAGGGAGCCAGCCTTCGCTTCTTTCCTGCGGGCTCCCAAGCTGTTCCGCACTTTCCCCGGCTCCTCAAGCTCCCAATCGATCTCTCCCTCCTCCTTCTCAGAAAAAGACATCAGCGCCGACTATTTTTAAGATCGCAGGGATGTGTTATGAATGTCACCTAGCTCTCAAATTTTCTTTTCCTCCAAATGGATCTCCTTTCCAAGAAAGAAGCACCTCTCTTTCCCTCTTTGCTCTTGATCTCATCCCCTGGCCTCAGGACACAGCTACACCAACTACTCTGTTTCTGCTCATTTTTTCCCACTGACTAAAAATATGTTCAGATCGTCTTTATCCTAAAATCTTTGGCATGTGTTCTCTCCCCGCTCTGCGTATCTGATGTTCCCTTCCCTTTTCTTACAGAATTTCAGAACCAATTTCTGTGTTACATCTTTACATTCCTGAAACCCTTGTGAAATGCTCTCTGCAGTCTCTTAAATGTGGGTGGTTCCCAAGAGGCTCTTTTCTCCAACTCACACATTAAAACACAACCCTGGCCCTGTTCATTTGCTTAAAGATCTCCCAGAGATCCCCAAAAGCGATTTTAAAAATCCTTACCTACAAGGCCCTTCACAGTTGCATTCTATGCTATGTCTCCAGTCTCATTTTGCTTGACCCACCCCTAAAACCATACTATGCAACAAAAGACAAAAGCTTGGTATCACTAAATATCCTCTACTCATTTCTTGTACCTTTTTTCCAACTCTGAGATCGGCTGACTCTTGACATTCCCGCTTTCTACAAAACGTCCTGCCAGTCTCAAATCTCTACCCATCAAAATTCTCTCATTATCTTAATGCCCATTCAAAGGCTCAAGAGTCATTCTCTAATCTTCTAGGCACGCTCTCTCCCACCAGTCACCTTGAACTGACATTGACCCAAATACATAGGATGGCCTTGCATCTTAGCTTATCCAAGACCTTACTTCACTTCAAACTTAATGTTTTGAGGTTATTATGAAGATCACGCCCTCTTTACTTTCAAAAGTGGACTAGTTTCCAAAATAAATTTTAAGGTCACCTTCTATCACACATAGTATCCTCTCCCTTCCAAACTAGATTGCAAATTCCCAAAGTGCCTAGAATAATAACACATACAGTGAGGCCTCAATAATACTTGTTGACTGAATGAACTAATCGATAAAATGAGCAGAGAGTTTCAATGCAGTTCTGTCACCAAGTTAACCTGAACCTTTTCTTCTTTTAATCACCTCATGCTCTTACATGTAAAATGAAAATAATATTTTTCTGACTTACTTCCAGGAAGATTTTAAGGTTATTTTAAGGTTCCCAGGGGGGAAAAAAAAAAGAAAATCTAGGGCAGTATTTCATTATTTTTCTCAAAATTCCTCATCAGCCCCTAAAAAACTACTTTATCAGGCAATACATGGAGAGATTTGAGAAGCTAATTAGCATTCCATTTCAAGTAAGAAATGAAACACTCAATTATACCAGGTAAATATTAATACTGTTGACATTTTTCTAGGGCACACTACATTCTTAAACCAGCTGAAAGCTGAAAGGCATAAAATAATCCTTATTTTCCTTCTCAATCTGTACAGTATCTAGCCATGAAAATGATCAGTCCTCATAGTGCTTAAAAATTAGACTAAATGAAAGTAGTCCGCATAGGTAAGAAGGAATGAGTCTTATTCTAATTTTAACTCTCACAGTAAAACCATCAGAGTACATATGAACAAAACATAAACTATTAGGAAGACATACCTTGCAATCAACATATGATCCTGAATGTAGGCTAAAAATTGAGGATGGTCTTTTCTAGCAGTGTATAGACACTCTCCATGGAGACAGAGAATCTTCAGACAATGGAGCATATTAAAAAGGATGTCTGGCTCCTCAAACTTCGCCATTTCCTAGGTAAAGCACCATAGGGTTACCAAGTTATCCAGAATAGCAATGCTACCATACCAAAAATTCAAATATTTCCAAAAAATATACCTGGAAAATGGTATAGATTAGTCTCAAAGTTACTGGAAGCTGTTGGTAGCAAAACTTTCTCTCCATATCATTCTTTATTGCTGTGAAGAAATAATAGACATTAGCATCATTCTTCCTTCTCCCTGCCATTCATGAACTGATCAAGAGCACAAAAAACCAAGAGGAGTAAGAACAGATACAGGATTTATTAAAAAGTATATCATATTTTTATTTGTTCTCCAAGTTAGTATCTATTTATGATACAAGAAAATCGTCTTAATATAAGATTCTCTGCTTCCATCTCCTCTGTGCAGCAGCCCAGTGAGTACTCAGATGTCTCTGGCTCCCTGAAAGGACCCCGTCCTGCCCCAAGTCCCTGTGACCCACTAGTCCTGCTGTTTGCAAAGGCCTGGGGCCTGGCCAGGTCTGCCTTCCTGCTTGAAAGGGAGATGAGCAAGTACTGAAAAGAGGTGTTCAAGCGGCATTCCCACCTACAGAGGGTTTTATCTAAGGGACTCAGAAAAAGAGAGGGTTTGAAGAAGTTGAGTATATTCCAGTCAGACCACTACCAGTGATTTTGTCGTTTTGTGAGGATCTTTAAATTCTTTATCCCTGGGGCTGGTGGGGGACTGGCAGGATATTGTACATTGACAAGCTAGAGAAATGAATTTCATAGGTTCACCAGATGCAGAGACTACTGTAAAACTCATTCAAATCACCCTGTGTATGACAACTCTCGGTTTCAGAAACTACGGGAATCAAACTCTCCTGCCATACATACTAGCTTATTTTGAGTATTTATCATTGGCCCTGGCGCTGCTTTGTCTACTGTGAAAGCTTGAAGAATATTTTTAGTGGCGGGCGTAGCTGACTGCTCTGAGACACAGGCTCCAGGCTGCAGAAAGCAGAAACGGGAAATTATCCCAGAAGGAAGGGGAAATCACTCAAGTAACAGGGCCTCTATCATTAATACAAAATTCCTGCGATGACAGAGGACTTCCAGAGCGCAGCCTGGAGACCCACTAAGCAGAAGCGGAAACAAACAGAACAGCAGGGAAGACTGTCGCTGGAACAGCGCTAATGGGCTTCCCCGAAGAGACCATTTGCGACCATGTCCTGTAAGACAGCAGGAAACCAAAGAAGGAACAGAGGGGTACGCCCGTGTCACTCAGGCAGCTGAGATGTTGCTACACAGACTGAAGTTCTAAGCTCCTGAGGTACAAGCAGTGTGAGCCAACATATTTGTACTCAATTGACCGTTTCTACAATCTATGAAGAAGCGGTTAGTTCTGAGCAGGAATTTTGTATTAATGATAGAGTTCCTTTGGTTTGAATAAGACACCCCAAGAGCTACAATGAACCTCACACAACAGCGACTTAATAATCTTCACTTTTCACAGAAGGAGTCATGGAAAGCCCATGCTTCCCCGACCGGCTTTAGGTAGGGGCCTCCCAGGGGCTAGCGATTCTAACAGCTCTGCATACCGGAAGCAGGAAGAGAGAAAGCTACTCCCACTTGCTCCAGGTCCTGTCCAGATGCCCAGAGCGCCACAGTGCAGAGCTACGACTCGGGCTTTCCAAACAGAGGCACGTGGAGTCAGAGAGTAAGGAGCAAGAGCATGATGCTACCTGCCATCTTACTGTCCCCCAGTGATCCACACAGCGCTGTGAGGCAAGCTAGAAGGAGGCCATCTTTCCTCCCTGCTCTGAGCCAAATCAAGCAGCCTTGGGGCACAAATTGCTTAACTCTACAGGGTGACCCTGGCCGGCCGGGGTCCTGTCCAAGACCCATTGTTACAGGAGCTTCATGAGTACACGTTTCATTGCCTCTCTGACAACACTGCCGTGACCGGATGCCCTGCGTGGTGGTCAAGAGTCAGCACTCTCTGCTTCGGCCATTTTACTTTGATTTACAGCTCCATCTCCAGAGAAAACACATACACTGTAAGCAGGAAGGGGCTACTTTCCACACGAACACCGCAGGGTTTAGTTGACAACCAGTCCTGCAGAATGATGTATACTGACCTCTGCTCTGCTAGACGCTCATCTCTTTCACTCCATAATCTGAGGGAATCATACTCATCTGCACAAGTCTATGCTTAGGAAGGCGAGTCTGAACGTGCCCGAGTCAATCATCATCCAAGAAACCAGGGTGCCAATAGGGATGTGCACAGGGCCCTGTCAGTCAGAGTTCACCTACCAGCATGTTCCGAGGGCTCGATGCGACTGCCTGGGTTCTCCCCATGCTTGGTGGCTGGATTCTCCTCCTCCTCTCCCTCAGGACCTATAGTAAAGTCCGGTCTGGAAGAAAGAAGGCTGTCCTCAAGGCTGTCTGTGGGCTCCTGGAACAAACGTGACAAAACGTTTGTGAGGTGAGCAGCCTCTGGGGGTGTACACACTAGTTCAGCTTAGCTCAGCGGAGATCCGTGGAAGGCCTGCTGTGTCCCAGGCCCTGTGCTGAGCCCTGGAGGGCAAAGATACCTGACTGGGAAGAGACTTGAGCTTGTTTCCACAAGTTAAAGGAAATTTGGCTCAACTGTCACTGAAACATTTTTATGCTCTTGAATTAAGTTTGGAAAAATACCAAAAACATTATAAATCTTCCAAAAGCTGCTTTTCCATTTCTGCTTTAGTCCCTGTGATCAGTGTCCCCCTCACCAAGTGACTCTTCGCCACGCACATTTGGTTTTGGAATAGTACTTAATTAGCAGAGAAGAATGAGTTCACAGCAATATATTAAAGACATCAAAAGTGACTGTCCAGGGAAGAACATTTTTAGGAGTAAGAAATTGCTTTGAGAGAAGGGTAGATCTGGCAGCCCACATGTCCATCAACAGAAGAACAGATAAACAAAATGTGGTGTATACACACAAGAGGATATTAGTCAGCTTTTAAAAGTAAGGAAATCATGAAATGTACTACAACATAGGTCAATTTTGGGACATTATGCTAAATGAAAGAAGTCAGTCACAAAGGACAAATATTGTATGAGTCCACTCATGAGGTATAGTCATACTTAAACAGTAGAATGGTAGTTTCCAAGAGCTAAGGAGATGGGGGAATAGGGAATCATTTATTGCTTAATGGGTATAGTGTTTTAATTTTGCAAAATGAAAAGGCCCTGGGGACTGATTATACAAGGTGCAATGCAGAACACTATAGCTTTACAAGTATGTATAGATAATGATTGCTGTAAATATAGAAAACAAGCAAAAATGGATAAAAGGACAGAGGTAGGAAGTTACGTATGCCTACTATTTAAATATTCATCTCTAGTTACCCTCTGATTCTAGTTTTTCTCTTTCTTTCAGGTTTCACCTTCAATAATCTCTTTTAAAATTAACCTCTTTTAACACAAAAAAGTGTCAATGAATTTATGAAGATTGAAGTCAAATCAAAAATCTTTTCAGATAACAAAGGTATGAAACTGGAAAATTAATCAAAAGAAGAAAGGGGGAGGGGATGCCCTGGTGTCCTACCAGGTTAAACCAGGCAGAGTCCACACACATCCCAAGTCCCTGGTTCAAGATCTGGGGCCCCGGAAGCAACCAATGATAAACAACTGATTAAAACAGTGCTTCTTCCTCCTCTCTCTTCCTGCCTCCCTACTAGCCTTCATTCCTGCCTGTACCATTTCTTAAAAAAAAAAAAAAAAAAGAAGAAGAGAAGAAGAAAGCGGGGGTGGTACACCCTGGTGGAGTAGTGGTTAGGTCATTCACCTCCAGAGAAGCACAGACCACATGCCCCTAAGTTCAAGTCCTGAGTCTGGAGGGAAACAACCAGTGTGAACAACTAAATAAAAATAAAATGTTTCTTCCTCCTCTTTCTTGCCACCTGCCTACTCTCCTTCCTTCCTGCCTGCAACTCTCCTATAAAAAAAAAAAAAAAAAAGAGGGAAAATCACAGATATGTGGAGATTCAGCAACCTGCTACTGAACAACTATTGGTCAATGAGGAAATCAAAAGAGAAACAAAAACATACATGGAGGCACGCCCTGGTGGCTTTTGATTAAGCCCATGGTCTCTAACAAGCATAGTCCACATACATTGCAAGCACCTAGGTTCTGGGGCCGGGGAACAACCAAGATGTACAACTGAATTAAATAAATAAATGCTTCTTTCTCATCTCTTTGCCTGTCTGCCTGCTCACCTTCATTCCTGCCTACATCTTTCTTTTAGAAAAAAAAAAAAAAATACCTGGAGACAAATGAAAACAAAGGTGCAACTTACCACAATCTAGAGGATGCAGCAAAAGCAGTACTAAGAGGGAAGTTTATAGCAATACAGGCTTACCTCAGGGATCAAGAAAAATCACAAATAAAAAATTTAAGCTTAAAGCTAAAGTAAACAGAAAAAGAAGAAAGAAAGCCAAGATCAGTAGAAGGAAAGAAAGAAAAAAAATGAGAGCAAAAATAGAGATCAAAAAGACAATTCCAAAGGTCACTGGTCTGCTGCCGAGGTTTCCACTGCAGAAGCAAAAAGTGTCCTCACACTTTCTGTTTGTTTGATTATGGCAGCCAAGATTGAATAGGGAAATTCATGAGAAAATGAGAAATGAGAAATAGCTTGCAAACAATAATTAACCTGTTTTGTTTATAAAAAAAAAAAATAAAAAATCAAAGAAATCAAGAGTTGGTTCTCTGAAAATATAAACAAATTAGACAACCCGTTTGCCAGACTCACAGAGAGAGAAAACTTAAAGGCAAAAACAAAAGAAAAGTTACAATAGAGACGACAGATACAAAAAGGATCATAAAAGAGTACTGTAAACACCTTTATAGAAACAAATTAGACAATCTAGAAGAAACAGACAAATTCTTAGGAATTATTCCAAGGCTGAATCAGAAAGAAACAGAAAATATGAACAGACTAGGCTGATCATACATACCATTTTAAACAGGCCAGTACCACTTTTTATTATTTCCTAAATATCTTCTTTTAATAAAATGCCAGTTTTGCCCATTTTCAATAAACAAGGGCTGTCTTAAATGCAGGGCAAAGGGAGGCCCAAAATAGCCTCCCCTGTCACTCTTGTTAAAGATGGCGCTTGCCAGCACCAAGGCTGTTAGTGCTGTTCCCGCCGCTGTGAGGAAACAGGAGCCTCTGGAGGAGATTCCCCCACCCCGTGTACCTGTTTCATCAAAAGGAACAGAACACTGCAGCGTGGATCAGCCACAGGTAAGCACTATGGAGGTTATCTCTGGCACTGTGGGGGTGATCTCCGGCACTGTGGGGGTGATCTCTGGCACTGTGGGGGTGATCTCTGGCACTGTGGGGGTCATCTCTGGCACTGTGGGGGTGATCTCCGGCACTGTGGGGGTCATCTCTGGCACTGTGGGGGTCATCTCTGGCACTGTGGGAATTACTGGGCATTTCTGTCACTGGGATTTTTTTAAGTGGCATGTGTTTTAGGCAGGACATTTAGAGTGGGGCTTAATAGGGTGCCAATTTTGGTTTTCACCAAAGGTGCCAAAATTCCTTGCAAAACCAAAATCTGTATGAAGTCCCACTGGACTGCATGTCATTACTATGAAATCGCTGATGGGCATCACATAGGACTTACTTGTTCCTGGCAGGCTGTCCTGCTCCCATTCAGATTGCTCTGCCTCCTCCCTCCCCTTAGTCACCAGCACATAACCCCATTCCATTTTTGCAATCCCAATATCCCATTTTTGTCTCAAGGAAATATGGTCAGCCTTAAACAGACCAATCACAAGCAAGGAAATCAAAACAGTCATCAAAAATTTCCCCCAAAACAAAAGCCTAGCACCATATGGTTTCACTAGTGAATTCCACCAAATTTCAAAGAGATGTCAAACTCTTCCCAGAAATTGAAAAGGAGAAATTTCTTATTCCAAAATCTGACATGGCCATCACACAAAAATAAAACTAAAGAGCAATATCTCTGATGAACAGAAATTTAAAAAAAAATCTTCAGCAAAATACTAGCAAATTGTATTCAACAATACATTAAAAGAATCATCACGATCAAGTAAAGTTTATTATAGGGATGGAAGGATGGCTGACTATACAAATGAATATTATGATACACCAAATCAACAAAAGAAAGAACAAAAATCAAATGATCAGTTCAATAGATGCAGAAAAGACATCGGACAGGATTCAAATGCATTTATAATAAAAAAACAACAAAATGGGTACAGAAGGTACATACCTCAACATAACAAAGGCTATATATGACAAACTCACAAACATCATACTCAAGGGTGAAAAATTAAAAGCTTTTCCTCTAAGATCGAGAACAAGACACAGATGCCCACTCTCAACATTAGTATTTAATATACTTTTGAAGACCCTGGCCAGAGCAATTAGACATGAAAAGGGAATAAAAGGTGTCCAAATCAAAAAGGAAGAGGTAATGCTATCACTATTTTCTGATAACATTATAGAATATATAAAAATCTCCCCAAAAATCCCAGTAAAGAAGCTATGAGAAACAATACACAAATACAGCAAAACGGCAGGCTATGAAAATAATATACAAACATCTGTGGTCTTTCTATATGCAAATAAAAACTAACAGAGGAGGAAATCAGGAAAACATTCCCGTTTACAAGTGAATCTAAAAGAATGAAATGTTATGGGATAGATTTTGACATGATAAATGTCAAAAATGAATGTCAAAAAAAACCCCATCATACCTGGGGGGGTTTCCATGACTCAGTTTCTCCCCATTTAGCTTATTCTCTTTATCTCATGGGACAGTATTGTAAAAACAGGCACAATATAGAAGGTCTGATGGGGACAGGCAAGGGCTCAGGACATCTGCATCACTTATTTTCACTCCTCCCACAAACTACTGGAATCCATGGTTAACAGCACCAAAGGCACAGGACCCCTAATTTCAGAACCGCCAGGGCATGTTTCTTTTTTCCCATTTCTCTCTCTTCTCTTGACATGTTTGAAGATTCCCTCCCTTTCTAAATTATCTCCTCCCTTAAATTTGGCAACGGTGCCCTTGTTCCATTTTTCTGGTGTATCTGGTCTCTTCTCAATTTAAGTTTTTTTTCCCATTTTTCCCTTTTAGAGTTGGTATTTTCCAAAATTCTAGCCTTAGCTGTTTTCCTTTCTTTTTCTGCACATTGTACCTAAATATGCTGGTACTCCCAATGTATCTTCTGACCTTTCTCTTATGCACAGACTCACAAATTGGATGGTGCATCGCATCCTGACATGGATGTCAAAAAGGCATCTTGATTCACTGTGTTTGAATCTGCCTGACTCCACTTCTCCTCCCACCCTGCACACAAAATTACTGCTCCTTTTATAGCAACAATCTTCTATAAATGGCAACCTGATCAGTTCCTAAGCTGGAAAACATGCATTTGTACTAAAAAGTCAAGTGCTGGTAACTAAAAATCTATCCTCCTTCTATTCATTACCACCATCATTGTTTTGGCGTAGGGTCCCCTATTTTATTTCCACAATGGAATGTATTAACCGTCAATCTAGGGTCTTGTCCCAAGTGTCCAAATCTTCCAATCTCTCTACTTCACTGGCAGAATGCATTTCTCAAATTCATTGACTTGTATCATCACAAGGATTAAAATCTTAAGGAGTTCTCCATTGTTGCTAAGACAAAACTCAAACTTCTCAGTTTAGCAGATAGAGCTCTTAATAAATGCAAATATAAAATAGAATATCTTTCCTACCTCAATTTCCCTCCTCATGTTCTTAAAATAATGAATTATTTTACAATTTTGTGAGATTATCATTCCCTCCTCTGCTCTACATGATTCAGGCAGAGAATTTTGAGACTCAAAAGTCCTTCTACCATTTCCAGTTTATTAGCTCCACTGCTCCTTTAGTGCTAAACTTAGGAGTCATCACCACCAGGAAGATCACCTGGATTCCTATCACACCTATAAACTAGATTTGTGATTGCTGTACTTCACATCTGCCTTGTTCCTGCCTGTCATAGTGCTCATCACTTCCTTACAGTTTTTCACTCACTTAAACATCTTCCTGACTCAACTCTAAGCCTCATGATTTTAATTTCTGCTTTTGCATCATCTATTACTATGACTATTTTATACCAAGTACTCGAAGATAATTTAAAAATCATACTTCAGGGATGCTATGTTGCAACAGATAAGACTAAAGAGTTACATGAGCTGAAAGATAATTAAAAACTGAAGAAACACTTAACTACATGTATATCACACCTCAAAACATTTTTAAGAAGTCTTACTTTCTATCCTGCACAAACATTATGAAGAGAGGAGAGAAAATGGAGAACACTAGTTCAATTCAGGCTCACATATTTATAAGGCATGAGATCATTTAATGACATAAATATAGCAGATGGAAAATGGTTTAAACAGGAAATAGCTAGTGTATGGAGAAGCTAATGTAGGGCGAAATTACAGCTGCTCCTTATTCAAACAACTTTCTTCAAAAGCAGAAGATAAAAGCAACCAGAAAAAGGAATAAAGGTCTTGGGGAAGTCCACTGGTTTTCACAAACTGAGGTTATCGAGGAAGGCTCCGTGACCACATCCAAGACTTACTCAGTGTTTTATAGGTATGTTTTGTAGCATTCACCACCACTTAACTTGGTACATAACTCTGAGATAAAAATGCTTCGAAAATATCAGTAATGATGTGTATTTATGAAAAGTGCATGAGTGGATGCGCTTCTGCCCTAAGTTAAGACACTTAACAGGATTCCACCTGCTCTAGCTCCATGTCACATCCCTTTCTGGAAGCGTGAGGTCCTGGAAGGAACAGGAAAACTTTCTTTCCACACAGTCTCACATAGAACGCAGCATGCAGCTTAAGACAACACGAGAGGAAGACTCCAGGACCCCAGCTGCCACAGTGTTTCTTGCGACCGGACACAAGTCAGCGCATCTCTTCAAGTGCTTACCACCAGCCTGCTTTCTTCTTGGGGAGCCAGTCTCTCCAGGAGCTCACAAGCAAGCTGATAGCAGAGAATGCTGCTCTGACAGAAGGTGCACTCCACTGCTTTCTCATTCTTCTGGCAGGTGTGGGAGCCCCCCCAGGGGGCTTGGAAGACATTGTTTATAATGGAAATTATGTCCTTTGATAAGCTGTGCTCTAAACCCATAGTGATTCCATCATCTTGTAACTCCATCTGAAAGACAACAAAAAATAGAAAAGAAAAAAAAGACCAAAAAAAAAAAAAAAAAAAAGAAAGAAAGAAAAAGAAGTAGTTTGGTCCTTTTGTCCAATATTCCACTGACAGACTAGCTGGGGATAATGTTCACTAACGGACAACAATATTTAATTATTTAAAGATGAGGCATCTTTCTAGACCATGATACCTGTTTCCCATGGATTCTTCTAAAAGAACGAGACGGAAAGCATTTCCACAAAGTAATGGGAACTATTTTGTAAATCGTGTAGGACAGTGAAAAGAGATGTCTTTTAAACTGATCACTCTGCAAGATCATACATATTTAAAAATGCTATTTCTCATCGACAGTCCAGTTCTTGGTTTCCAAGTATCACTTTTTACTCAAAAGAAATAGACTCCTTAGAGAGATGACGACTGATTCCAGGAATGGGGCTAGCACCGCACAAAGTGAGTCTGGACCATCCTGTCATACCAAAACTCATGGAAGTGCTCAAAAATGATAGAAACGTGTCCAAAAAAGCATGGGAGAGAGCTGAAAGGAACTCCCATTGGCCAAATAAGGAACTGTCTAAAAGCGTCAAAATAATCATAGTAACAGATTTTAACCTACTGAATAAAAGTCCACACATACACTCAGGTATAGGTAGATAAATAAGTACATATATATAAATGAGAGAGAAGGGAAAACTGTTCCTTTAGTAGAATACCAGCTACTAAAACCAATGACGGATTAAGAATATTGTTATTTAGTAATGATCATAGTCATAACTGAATCATCCACAGATACTAAAACTAGTAGGTAGAAGTTAGCTGAAAAACAGGAAATATCATAGGTTTAAATTTGTTGCCACCAGTAATGGACACTATCACATCGTGTACCTCCTGATATGATGAACTGAAAAGGACATAACATGAATCTGCGGTATTCCGGTCAAAAATATGTAACCGAAATTCATAAGGGAAGGATTCATAAGGGAATATCAGATGAACTCCAAATGAGGGAAATTCTCCAAAATAATTGGACTGTACTCTTCAAAAATGTCAGGAATATGAAAGATAAAGAAAGGCTGAAGAACTGTCCTGGATTAAGGAAGACTAAAGAGACAGGACAAATAATTGCAATGAGTGATGTTAGATTATGTCCTCAATCAAAACCAATTTCCTTTTTTTGCAGTAAAGATATTATTATTATGTCAATTTTTAAATGAATAATTTCTATAAGTTAGATAGTGGATAAAAATTCTATTTCCCAATTTTGATAACTAGACTGGGGTTATGTAAGAAATCATATTTCTTAGAAAATATACTCCGACATTTGAGGATAAAGGAACATCATGTTTGCAACTTACTCTCGAAAATTAAAAAATTCTACAACCTATAGATAAACATACAGATTACAAGAGTGAGAAATAAGTGCAGTAACTATTAACATCTGCAGAATTTGGGAGCAATAGTTGGGAATTCTCTGTACTATTCTTGCAACTCTTCCACAAGGCTGAAATTCTTTCCAATTAAAAACTTAAGACATGTTCTCCTGACCAAAGCCTTTTAATCTTCTCTTTTAAAATTACCTTCAAAAATCAATGGATAGACTATATTAAAAATCAGCTCAACACTGTAGAGTTGTACCATGTTCCTTTCAACCATGTCATAACCAAGTCTGACTGTCCAATTTGTTCAACAGAATCAGTTCTAGATACACTAGGGCATTGCTAGAATGTAGACCCAGTCTCACCATTGCAGATATTCATTATTTCAGATATTCAGACAAATATTTTTCAGGCTCTTTAGGAAGTTTCAGCTGACTGTGAAATGTCTTGAGTGATGTCGCATCATTCCAATAAGTGCGAAGATGCCCAACACACAGCAAGAATCACTATACAAAGCTTTCCCTCACGCTTCACCTCTGAACTAAAGGAAGCTCATGCTTCAGCTACCTGCTTCAGGAGAAGATCAAACATGAGGATGAAACAATTTAGATTCATTTCATCATCTTCACAATCAAAGTCAATAGTCCTTCCTCCTGGGTGTCCAAAATTCTTGTAAGGACTACGAAATGGACTGCGCATAGGACTCCGAAACGGACTCTGGAAAGGACTATGAAATGGACTCAGCATATTGTGCTGAACTCGGCGACCAGGATCAGAAGCAACACTCACCTAGAAGAAAGAACATCAATGCACACAAGTGAACTCACAGAGGATTCAATGGCTGTATAAAATATTTGAGGACTCTGGAAGTTGATTTCCTTCCTTAGTCAACAATACCTCCAAATATTAGGGATCTTCTCAACTGTTAGGTAAATGACACATCAGCACCCCGAATAATGTATTTGCCATTATAATGGTCATCTCATCAAACATTTTCAATTAAAATACATTGTCTGAATCTAATGATAATCATAACCTGAAAAATGAGAACTTACAAAAGTAAAATATTACAACATTGTTTTTAGAATCACAAGCATAGAACTCAGATTGATAGGACCGGTTAAAGAAAGATCTCCGGGTCTTATAAGCATTAAATTACTGGTGGGAAACAAGATATGTTGTACTGGCTGTTCTCCACTTGCCAACCCAAGACTCCGGCTCCCTTCCAAGTGCTCACTGCCCTCCTCTCTTCTGGCTGCCTTGACGGCTGGCTTCCAATTGGATTCAGCCAGTAGAAGGTAGTAGCAGAAGAAGCTGGAGGAGAGAGAGGTGGGAAGATTTCCCCTTTCCTCCACCTGCTTTGATGCTCCATCTCTGGCAGTATCTTGTTGACCCTCCAGCTCTTGTAGTCAAGCCTCTCTTCTCATTTAGCTCCCAATAGACTCCAGAAACTCTCTCTTGTTATTTCAATCTAGGGGTAAGGCTTCTTACTAATATGTTGCAAAACTCTGGGTGTGTCACTCACCCTTAATGCCCCTTTACCGTTCCCATAACTCTACAGGCAGAGTCTCCATTAAAATCTTTTCATTTGAACCATCTGGGATAAAGTCTCTGGGAGGACTCTGACTGACATAACTGCACATCATATTTCATCTCTTAAAGATCATCCTAGTAAGTGGAGAGCTCTTTGAGGACCGCATTTGAGGTAAAGAAGAGGACTCCACTAAGAATCAGAATATCTGGAGATTGGTTGTTATCTATGGCAAGTCACTTTAGTTCACTGACCCTCAGGTTAGGTCATTGTAAAATGAGGATGAGTCCTTCCCCCACTACCTCACGCAATTCTGTGACATACAATTGTATGCTCTGTACAGTACAGCATTAAAAGTTACAAGAGAAAGAAACAAAATATAAATGTTTGGCACTAGGTCCAATGACAAGGATGAAAAAAGAAGTAACAGTTTGAAAGAAAATAATAAATACAAACTATGATCCCATGATTCTGTTACATTCTCTAATCTCTAGATATCAGATGGAATGATTGAGGGACTGTCGCACACAGTGGGGACATTTTTATGGAGAGACTACACAAAAACAGAGTTGAGAAGAGTCCTTACCTCTCCTCAGGTAAGAGTCAATCTTTCTAAAACTAATGATCATGGGTCTGGGAATGTCAGATCATCCACAGAAACTCTATCAGTTTCTCCACTGAAAAATTATCAAAAATTTCCAATAGTTTTCATATCTTGAAACAGAAAATATTGACTTTTCTCATCCACACAAAGGAGTCAATAAAGTTTGGTTCATAGAGACAGTAACTCTGACATCACCAACAGCTGCTCAAAATTTCAAAAAATGTAACAAAGGGGAAAAAAAACCACATTCAAATGTCTTATGTCCAAAGTGAGCTGCCCAGTAGCTGGCAAACAATCCTAATCTGGCGCACTCTGGTGGCTCGGGTGCTAAGCTGGCAGTGGGAACATAGGACCATGAAGCATCCAGGGACACAGGTTCGTGACCCAGGGGTTGGGGGTCAACCAAAAATAATTAAAACAAATTAAAGTGCTTTCTCCTTTTCCTCCTTTCTTCCTTCCTTAAAAAAATGCTTCTTTCTCCTCTCCCTTCCTCTCTAAAACTTTTTTGAACAATAAAATAAAAAAGACTGCTTATTCTTTCATCAAGGTTAAGGGATAACTAACAGATACATGCCAGGGGAAAAAGCTCAAATGAAAATGAACACTCACTAACTTACAAACTACACCAAACAGATCTTAAAGAAATGTCTCCTATTATTTAATGAGATTAAAGATTAGCAGAGTGAAATGGAATGAAAAATCATTTTCATAGAAGTAGATTATGATAAGACTTTCAGGTCCAGCATCATTGACAAGGATTTTCAAAAGTTTAACAAGACAGAAAGAGTTGTGGCAATAATTACCCTTCGAGCTGCCAGGTTCCCTGCCAGTTCACTGACTCTTGATTTTCTTTGATTTGCCAGTTCCTTGACAGAATTAACTCCATCAGAAAACATACTTATTAACAGTTGAAGTGGAACCATGATGTCTAACTCCGATAATACCTGGGGAAAAAAGACATATATCCCCCCAAAATATAAACTTTAAAACTCAAAAAAAAAACCAAAACACTACATTTAACATTTCTTTTCCAAAGTGAACTATTAAACATAAGAACATTTATTTACCCTTACAGTCTTCCTCAATTTTCCACACTAAGAAAATCAAAATTATCAATGGACCTTCTGTATTCGTCATTCCCCGAACCCAATAAATCACCATATCCTATTAAAATGTCTAAGTATCCCACCTTTCATTACTGCTTGTGCCTTCATTCATCACCATCCTCCTGGACTAGCATAATATGCAGGCAATCTCTCCCCAATCCATCCCCACTCCCAACTGCATGCCCCTCTGATCCTGCTGTCTGGGACAAGCTCAGATACCCTTCTGCAGAAATCAAGCTACCTTATCTACAATGAATCTTCTAGAAGCAGATGCCTCCTTACTTTGGATAGAATTAACCTACCCCTCTTCTCTGCTTTCTTAGAACTTTTTACAAACCTTTATTAGAATAATTATCATTCTTTGTTCTATTAGATTATGTAATACTATATTTCTTACTGTGAGCTCCCTGACAAAAGAAGTATGGGGAAAGGGCCATTTCTTATCTCATTTTTACTCCAGTGCCCAGAACAGTACCTGGCACATAAGAGCTCTATAAATGTTTCCACCATTAATCAATAAATAAGTTGGTTCTAATCACTCCAGTACTCTATTCCCTAAATGGTTAGACCAGTGGTAATAACCACAGCATATTATCTTCAAACCAAAGTTGTGTCAAAGCCCAGTTCATAAGACATGGCAGCCATCATTGTCCTAGCTATAGTGGAAGCAAAGATTTTCAGCCCTGTCTGCTCCTCTGCACATGGCATAGCTCAACAGGTATGCAATCTCTTAACTGAGGCAACATCCAGCCATCTGTAGGGAGTTGCTGTTCCTAAAATGAGAAATTATTTATGGACACCTACATGGGGACAAAAAGAAAACCTTCTGGGTACCAAAGGTGACCTTTTTTATATATGGTTCCTTTACTCTTTTTAAATTATGAAAAATATTGGTCCTTAGTATAAAATCCAGAAAGGTATCTTCACAACTTAAAAAGGTTTGGGGATCACATTCTTCCATGATAAAAAAAAAAATACATATTGCTATACCCATAGCTAATCTGAGCATTGATTCTATCCTCCTTTTTTCAAAATGGCCCAAACTTTGTATCAGGTATTAAATGTAATTTAGTAAACTTGTATTGAACACTAAACACAAACATGTGACAGATGCAGAGAGAAATGGGGGAAAGGAGTTGCAAATTCAAAAATGAAAGAAGACCTAGTCTTGTGCTCAAGACATGTGTAACCAGGAGAAGAGGGAAATAAAAGTGAAAAATAAGATCACACAGAAATAGAATTCACACAGAGAAGTCACATAAAAACTGGCAAAGTGGAGTCAGGAGCAATGAATTCTGATGGCAGATGTGAGGAAGAAGGAGCAGAAAAGCTTCACAGACAAGGTCACTTCTGGAGTGACTTTTGGAGATGGGAAATAAAGTCCTTCCAGGCTGATGAACAGCATGAATTACTCCCTACATCAGTGACTCTCAATTTTTCCAAGTAAAGGACCTATTTAATAACAAAAGATTCATCAGAACCCCACAAGAAAGTTACTATACCTTTAGTATTCATAGATGGAAAATACATAAAGACCAAAAGCTACTATGAATTCAAATTCAATAATAAATGGCACAAGGCAGTGTTTCATTAACCACATCTCTAGCTATGCATATTTCTGACATATTCATCTATGCACACGAATTGTGGCCTGCAGACAGTCGCCAGCAAGCATACAGATATCTGGACTCTGAAATAGCTCCCTGATGCCGCTGCCCAATGATCTACAGTTCAGAGGCTAAGAACTACTGCCTGTAATGATGAAAGTATCATTCACTTACATGGAGCCACAGTAAAGCTTGTTCCTGCACAGAGGAAGGGTAGCCTGTGAACCGGCAACTAATAAAGCCAAACATCTCTTCCATTGAAAACGGTAGAGGACAGAGTTCAATGTCAAACATTTTGCTGGAAAGCAGAGCAACAAAGTAAATGACCAAAGGGCACACGAGGGTCTACTGTTACATTCACGACAGTATCTTTCCGGGAGGGGGGGGGGGCGGGGAAGCAAACATCTAGAATGAACTACTATTAGCATGTTTCACTGGACTGTAATAGCTCACATCATGAGAAAGGATAGAAATAAGTCATCTGGTTGTTAATAACGTTAGTGATTAGACTCGTTAGTTTTAATAGAAGGAATTGCATTTTTAAGGGATCAGAGTCGTTGCCCAGCATCTAAAAACATTTTCCCTTTGCACTTTCCCCACCTTATCCAAAGAATAATGATATTTGAAATAAAGCGAACAAAATAGTGCATCTATTTATTTTTCCACAAGAACAAAATCTCTTCTGAACAATTCCAAATCATGTTAGCATGATTTATAAACACCATTGAAGGCCCACTCTGGAACTTCAAATTTTTCTAAAAGGTTGTTAAAAAGGAAGGGTGATTACAGCAAAGAAATAGCACAATGCATGGCACATAGTACGTACTCAGCAAGAGTCAGATGTCATTGTAATTATGACGACAGCATTCAACTACTTACCCACCTTAATACTTCCCTGAATTCTTTTAACTGGTTATCTGGGACTTCTGTTCTGATGGCTTCCAGCCACTCAGGCATAATGCATTCCCACACCGACTGGTTGATGACATTGTAAGGGATCAGGCACAGGATTCGGTTGAGGCCTTCCTTCAACTGAGTCACTGTACTGCAGGACTTATCCCAATATCCACCAACCTGCCAGTGTTTCCACAGCCACCGGGGAAGAGAACAAAACTCACTTGTTACCATTATACTCGGAACTTCAGAGGGGAAAGGGGTGCTGAGAAAGACCACCATCCATTCTATCCCAACCCCAGGCCGAGTCTCTTCAGATTGAGGGTTTTTAAGAATCTATAAACCGTGGGGATCCACTAGTTACAAAAAGGAAACTGTAGTTACAGATAGATCCACTTATTAATCACAGATTGAATTTGAATTACCCCATTGCAGACTTTCCAAATCACACATGAAGGATAATTCCAAAGATTTATTTCTAACAGGATAAGCATACTACTAAAACATTGCTATTTCTAAAGTCTGACAGACCCATTACATAGATAAAATATGTACAATTATACCTGTGCTTCAGAGGAATACATATCTACTCCTCTATATTCACTATGGCAGTTCTTTATTATGGAAAATAAAGAGTGTTATGTTACCTACTTTGTCACAATTTTATTTTTCCTAAGAAGGCTCGAGGGCTGGTTGAACTCAGGAATAAAAAGATTTTTCTTCTTAACTAATTAAGATCGAACATTACTTTTGCAGTGCAGGAAAAAAATAAAACTACAATTTTAGGTTCACTGTTTATAATTCTGATTTTAGATAAAAATCCTCTATCTTTATTATATGCACCAAAGTAGAAAGGGCTGAATCTTTACTGTAGAACACAAGAGTTGTGGGAAACAACCTTATTTTAAAGGAATCAACTTCTGTATGTCTAATTACTGCATCCAGAGTTACAGGTATGCAAAACAATCAGGTCAATTCCATCTAAAGCTCATGTATCTATGTGGTATCAGTTTAGCCAAAATCCTCACCAGATGACTGGATAGTTTCAGGAAATAACTATACATCTGGGATCCTTATTAGCTGCAAGCATAGACTCTGAAAAGCAAACACTGATAATGCTGAGATCCTGGAAGGTATCATTGCTGCCATTCCTTTAACTATGTAATTTATGGCTAAGTCACTGAAGGACAGGCCTCGCCAAGATGTCCACAACAAGCTCTCCCCAAATGTGTCACTTTAGCATGTGGATTATTTTGAGGTGAAATCAATCAGGACTCTGCAGGCTCAAAAGACACTTTTAATATTCCCTTAATTACTATTTAAAAAAAAAAGTAAACTGGAGCTATCATCCAGATTTAGGATTATTCCCAGAACTCATCTTTCTATTGGAGAAACTTATCTAGATGACAGACATGTAATTACAGAGCTTCTGGTCCCTTCATCCTGCGAGCAGCGTCCTCTACTTTCTTTGAAGTTCCAGGCCCTGGTACCGTTTGTCAGGACCCTCATTTTCCCTTCATTTACTTTACAATTTATAGCCATGTCGATCCTCCATATACATATAATTAAATTTGTTCTACTGATCTGTCCAGTGTCAAATTTGATTATTAGACCAACTGCAGAGAACTTAGAGGGGCAGAGAGAAATTTCCTCTCCACCTCTACACTTCTTCACCCCTAAAGGAAAGCTTACTGGTTTTGAGTTACATTTTGGAGCTCCTAAATTGTCAGTGGTCCAACAATAAATCCTTTGATCTGGAAGAGTTTTTATATTTAAAAGGATTTTTAATGGGTTATCACCCCAAACAAATGTCCCCTTAGCAATATGGAAGAATCAAATTGAAAGATGTGCACATCCGCATGAGCGGTCAGAGCTCGGCTAAAGAATTATTTCCTTAAAAAAATTAAATCAATCAGATTAACAACAAAAATTAAATTCCACACCCACCATACACTCCCCTCCCTCCTGTGAACGGTCCAGCTGCAGGCTGATATTCAGAGCCTAAAAGCGGTCATGATCGAGGCCTTCCCTTCCAAGTTTAGCTGGGCTAAAATGAAGCGATATACTCAGAAGAAAGGAATGCATTCTAAAGCCTTTGGAGAACAATTTATAAAAAAAAAAAATCTCTCATAGGTGGAATGTGAACAGACGAAACAAAGAAACAGATGAAACAAAAACAGCCCTTGGACACTTACACTAGAACTGAGGTGACCAGGAGGGAACGGCAGGAGCGGGTTGGTAAGTGGCAGTGAAGCCCACGGGACAATGGTGAAGAACACTTGGTGATTTGGCGGAGGCTGGGGGTATGCTGACACATACCTGAGGAATGAGGAAACTGTATATATGGGGAACTATACGTATGACTGTAATTTGCAAAACAAAGTTTACTGCAATGAAATACAAAAACAATCGATTTGAAAAAGAAAAAAAAAAAATCTAAGGGTACACAGCACTAGATCAAGAAGTCCCAGAACATAAGAGTCCTCTTGTCCACATTAATTAGAAATCTTCTCTCTGAAATAAATTCAATTCGTATAGTTGGATGGATAAGCCAGCCCCTTAAAGTTACTATTGAGGCTGCTACCTAATTCTTTGAAGAACTAAAAATAACTACCCTCAAATGGTGGTTACCAGAGGGAAAGGGGGATGGAGGTGGGTAAAATGGATAAGGGGTCAGTTGTCTGGTGGTGGATGGAAACCGGATTTTCAATGGAGACCATGATTCAGCATACACTGTAGTATGAAGTGCCGTGTACCTGAAACTTACATAACGTCATGCCAATGTTACTTCAATTAAAAAAAGAAGACCTTTACTTTATTGAGTCCTTACTTTATTGTGTCTTTATGAAAAGTTCATCGTGGTTCTCAAAGTATCCTCAAGCCCCATGCATCTTTTTTACCAATCTTAAAGCTTCTCCCTCCTACTCATCCTAAATTCTTGTAAGTACTATACAAATTCAGGACCTTGGAAAGGGACTGCCCTGCACTGAAGAGCACTTCAACTCTTACTGCTCTTGGCTTCAACCTCTGATCTGGCTCCTGGAGCCCTCTTCTCAACTAAACCTCACCCTGAACCTATCAAAAAAACTTCAATCTCAACACAAATAATCCTGTTCACATCCCGCATCCCTCCTGGATTATGTCTGCTTGCAAAAGCTCAGTTCTACAAGAGATTTATTGCTTGTTTTAGCCAAAACCTGTTAATAGACAAACACGCCCTTGAAACCCCTCTCAGAATAGCTGCAGTATAAATTTGCGATTTTCTCTTCCTCTTTGAGATGCAAATCTTCTACAAACCAGAGCTATCTTCTCAAGGACCTGAGAACTATCTTTTTAAAATACAAACATCCAAGGATACTAACTCTTACCTTCAGCTCTAGGAATGCCTGGTACTATGCCCTCCTGTCAAAAACAGGAGAATTGCCTTGCTTCTGCTGAGGACCACCAACAGACACCCCTGAACAGCCCCTGGGGCCCTTTTCTCAGCACACCCAGACTTTAAAAAGTAACTCTTGGTCTACTAAAACATCTGCCTGAGACAAAACCACAACCTTCAGGAGATTACCTATTGGGGTAAATGAAAGAACTTTTTTTTTCTTTGTTAAAGGAAAGGTACAAGCAGGAACGAAGGTGAGCAGGTAGGCTGAAAGAGGGAGGAGGAAGAAGCACTTTATTTAGTTGTTCGTCTTGGCTGTCGCCCCCATTCCAGGCTTGACCCCTGACCCTGGATCAGAACCTTGGAATGTATACGAACTGCACCTGCCAGAGGCAGGGGACTTATCTGCTAGGCCACCAGGGTGCACCAAAATATCTGAAAGTGCTCCCCACAAATACAGATAGAAAGCTTCAGCCCTTATAAAGAACAGGGAACAAATTGCTCAATCTGCTAGAAAAACAGTTCAAATAAAAGTGAGGCAAAGATGAAAATCACTGTTATGTAAGTTGAGTAAAACTGAACACACTCTCGCTCTATCTATATATACATACATATATACACGCATGCACATGTGTATAGTGAGTTTCACACAATTATGACAGCCTCTATCATAAGGTCCCTGCATCTCCCTGCATGTTCACATATGTATGATATGTGTATGTGGTATAGATGTGCCCTGATGGGAGCAGTCGTTGGGTCCACCACCTCTGGCCAGGCATAGCTCACATATATCCCAAGGGCCCAAGTTCCAGTCCCCGGTGGGGGCTGGGGGGACATGGGGAGATGAACAACCAAGAAGAAAAATGAAATAAAAAAAAATAAACAAGCTCCTTCCTTTTCTCCCGCCTGCCTACTCACCTTCATTCTTGCCTGCACATTTCCTTTAAGAAAAAAGAAAAAAGAAGTGAGATAGTATTGCCAAATTAACTTATAACTCATAAAATTTCTGAGACAATTTCTACTCCAAGTGAGTTTTTTCAAAGACAAGAGCTTACATAAATTAAATACTCCCCAAACTCAGCAATATCAGAAGTAAGTCAAATGTTTTTCAAGTTCATGAGATTTGAGTAAATCTTACATAAATAAGGCTAGTTTAGTATTGTTGGTTTAATAAAAACACCTGTGTCTTCTACTGTATCAGACCTGAGTATAACATTTTTATTCTATGTGGGCTTACTAGTCAAGTATGTTAATATATTCACTCAGTGGTTGAGATGATAAAACTTATAGATTTCATTTTAATCAAATTAAATTATTCTGACAAATTTTATCTCAACAATAATTACATGATTAGAAGCAACCTGAATATTTTGGTAACTTAAAATTAAAATTATAGTAAGTTAAGTTAAATGATATTCATTGGATAGATCGTTTATAAATAAAATATTGAAACATTGATTACTGAATAGAGGTCTATCTACTTGTGACTTCTATTTTCATAGATTAAACATATTTTTATATGGTGAAGGGAAGACTTGAACTGTGGGTCCAATTAATGTATTATATACATATAATGACCTACAAAGATGCACAGTGCAAGCTTATGTAATGCCATGTTTCCATGTTCCATCAATTAAATTTTATAAAGATATTTAGAACTGCTAACAAATAAATGTTTTTCACAAAACTCAACAAGCTGTTTAAAGATTGGGAAGCTTTCCAGAATGAGAAAGAAGAAAGTGAGGGACAAAATCCTGAATGGCAACAGAAAGTTGTAAAGGATCTGTTTTAGTGGGTGGAGGAAGGGAGGGTGTGGAGTCCAACCCAAGATTCCTTAAAAAGCCCCAGCAAAGCAAATCTTAAAAGACTTATGTATTCAATGACTGATGTGGGGACAGCAGAGCTTAAAATTTCTAGGGCAGTAAGCAGATGTATGAGTAGAAAACTAACTGGCAAAACCTGAGACTTCTAAGAGCAAAGACCCCACCTCAGCAACTTGAGTCCAGGACACACCCCTAGATACTCAGCTGCTTTTCCTCCAGGTAACCTGGACTCACCTGCCAAGGAAGACGCCCCCACCCCTCATATATGTGCAAGAATCCACCTTGTCTGGGGGAGAGGCAGGCGGCAAAGGCCGTACACACGTGTGCATTCCCTCGATGGAACTTTCCCGGCCCGCAGGGAGCTTCCACTCACTATTCCTGCTTTTAATGAACTTGCTGTGTGATCCTGACCATGACCAAATGGCTCTCCCCATGAACCCTTTCTGGACAGACCCAGCATGTCATCGGGGTGTCCAGCTCCCCGTCCCTGCATCATGACCATTTCTGAAGTTGTGTAAACAATCAAGACAAATTTAATGAGACTCACCTTTTTGAAGAAGAGCGAGCATGTCTGGATTAGCTTTGATAAAAATGGGGATGACTGGACATAGGAATTTTATATTTCAATGGAAAGCTATCATCCACTGTGATGAGTTATCAGACTCCAATCCCCTCCAATGTCTTTGGGCTACTTTTCCCCTCTTTATAAACTGGATTCTGCTATCTTACACATTTTGTCAGTGATTAATGTTTCCCATTTTTCTCCAACTTCCTGACTTGGTGTCACTATGAACTACAACCTGACTGCCAAGACCCTCATTTAGTCCCTTGGCTGTCTTGTCCCCAAGCCCTATAAGCTGAAGCAGGACAACTTTATATTATTGTCGAAAGACTTCCTGCTGCCTCAGTGGAGGCCACTCAGAAAGTTCCCTCGACACCCGACTCTGCTCCAGGAAATAACCATGACTGTGACACTCATCTTCTCGTTCCATTTCCTAAGACACTTCAAGCCCAACATCCAGAACGCTTTAGACTGGCTGCCCTTTGAACTCAGAAACTAGGTTTATAATCTACTTCGAGCCATTAATCTTTGCTTTGCTTTTTGTTTCCTTGTTCTAATCCAGCCCTTTTCCTCCTCTGCACGTGTCCTGCCTTGCAATTCCCGACCGAATCATCTCTACACAGCAGTCAACCTACCATCTATCTGTATGTGAAGCTTCTAGGGAAGTTTTAGATGGAAGAAATGTGGGGACCTATTCTGACCCCTAGAGTTGATATAAGGAGTATTTTAAAGTGAAGACAATTGAGCGACAAGAGATGCAGAGAGAAGTCTTATCAGGTTACAACCAAGGCCACAGCGAGACTGAAAGAAAAGACAGACTGAAGCAGCTCACAAGCAGCGCTTATTGGGGGAGCGCTCCCGGGCGAGGTTCACGGGTCTCAAGATGGAGGCCAGTGAAGTCGCACCCTCCGGGAGGAAGGGGTACATTTTTAAAGAGTCCGGAGGGGAGGAGACAAGCAACAGCTCCTTGTCTTGTCTTAAGTCTTCCCTTTTGGAGTCTCAAGCTTCCCTAGTGACCTGAGCTGACCTTACAGTCTTATCCAAACCTCACTTAACTGACTAAAGCAGAACCTCCAGAAAATATAACTGCCACCAACCCCGTCCAAAGGGAATTTCTCATGAATATGGCTGCCATGGTAACAGACTGCCCAGTATCATGAGCATCAAAAACCAAAACAGAATTTTCATATCTTCCCCTAGAAGCCCTAACTACCACCACCCTTATTAAGTTTCATATATAAACCTACTACCCCTGGTTACTGAGGGAGTCACTCATCACTCAGTACTCCTGCGTGTAAACATAAATAAACTTTGTCTCCTTTTGATATGTTTACTGCCATTGAATATGCAGGCCCCTAACAGTGGACCCAAGATGCAAGAGGAAAAGTTTTCTCCCCAACATAACCATTTCTTATCTTCCAGAATCAGATATCAAAATCCTTTGTGATTCCAAAATAAATCATAATAGAAGACCTACCGACACAGTCCAAAAATGCCAGGAAATGGGGACTTTCCATTATGCAAAAATCCAATGTCATATATGAGTCAGTAGGTGGCACCAAAGAAGAAAAAAATGTATATTGATAAATGCACAGAATGCTCTGAATCTCAGAAATCTAATAAAAGTTACTCTTTTAGGTGTTCTGTTTTCTGTCTTATCCTTAAAAGTCTTATTTAATTTGGAAACTGCCTCAAGACCTCATTGAAAACAAACCAAAGATTACAAATAAAAATAATACTAAGAAAATACCTTGAAAAATATTTCATATACTCCTGCCCAAACTGATTCAGGACATCCACCTTGCTGGGTCAGATGCAAATTATATTGTATTCAAAAAAGATGGCGTCGCTCATCCTGGTCACAAAGCCGGAGTCTCTCTGGTCGGAACCTGCCCAATTGCCACTGGTGACCAAGAGGTTCAGATGGATTCACAGACAATGCCAGGTCCACACTGCTTCGGAAGCTTGCGCAACCTGGCCATGCCCAGGAAGTGCCCACTGGTGGCCACAGAGATGAATAACCCTGAAAATGCCTGGCAACTACTCTTCTGGAAGTTGAGTATTTAAAACACAGTACTCAAATATTTGTTGAGTAAAGAGTAGTCAGAATTTTATTTCTTCTCCTTTTTACCAACTCATGGTGGCCAGGTAGAGGTCAATGAGATTTTTTTTTGGTACAACTAACTTTTTCAAGAAAAAGAATCGAGTCCTATGTAAAATGTAATCCCATAGTTATTCTGTTCCATACACTTGTCATGGCTCACGTTCCTCAAATAACAATGACTGTTGTACTTTGCAAAAAAAGATAACGTCTCCCCAGCTATTCCTCCGAGGCTTCTGAGCCACAGAGGCTGACCAAGGGGATAAGCACAGAGAAATGTGAACTCTAAGTCAGAGGCACAGGAGTAACTGGCCGTCTCTACACCTTTTCCAGTATTCCAAATGGCAGGGCAGGGACTTGCCCCCTCATCTCCCATTCATCATGTATGTCAAACCCCAGAGAGCGCCGTTATTCAAATGGTAGCTTTTCCACAGACTGTAGACCCAGAAAAGGACTAAAATCTAGCAACCTGGTAGAGAAGATATTTTGTTATTGTTATCTATTAACAAAAATATTCAGCAATGTCATGAAAGAATATTCCCAAAATTCTTCAAGATATGCCACAAATTTATCTTTCCATTCTTATTCTGCCATTCCCAAGCCAACATCAATGTAGTTCACCACCTAAAATGTACTATTAAACTCATTTCGTCCCTTGGTATGGACTAAAATAGGGAGAGGTGGTCCCCTTCTACAATATTGACAACATGCCAGTGGCCAAGGTCCTGCCTCTCCCTGGGGCTGCCTCTCCAGCCAGGTCAAGTTAGAGTCCTCCACTTACCCTGGCAAATTCCATTGGTTTGGGAAGAAGGCACATGACCATGACATCAAAGCGAACATCACAGACTGTCTTCAGCCACTTGGTGACAAACTGAGGTTTCAATTTTTCCACCAAACTTCCAACTTCATCATCCATCATATACGCCGTGGAGTGAAACCACTGAAATACCATGGCCACCAGCCGGGCTAAGCTCTCGGTAGGTGTGTTTTCACTGGGCGTACAGAGGCTCACCTGGAAAGAGGCAGATGAGAGTCTGCATCAGACTCCATCTATCTTTACATAATCATCACACATTCACTTAAAGGAAAGGGAAAGAGAGTCCCAGCTAATCCATTGGAAATAGGCAGTTTTATGAAGAGGAGGATCACTTATCCTGGATTCCATGTTCCTCTCTTTGGGGTGAGATGGATTACAACAACAATTTCCCCTCAAGATTGCACTTGCCAGGAAGTCTTTTTTTCTCTCTTAAATGTTATATAAGCTGCATTAGATAAATGCTTTAAAAAAGTGAAGCCTACAAAGTGAAATTTCATCAGCTTCTCCTGTGGAAAAGGTAATCGATGTACATTTCAGTTCTAAAATGATTCAACATAGCTAAGAATTTTGTATCTGTAATCATCCTGAAAGCATGGAGTCCCCTCCCACCCCATTTCGCTATGTTATAGTCGCCTCAAAACA
Organism: Solenodon paradoxus; assembly: GCA_004363575.1. Taxonomy (NCBI): domain Eukaryota; kingdom Metazoa; phylum Chordata; class Mammalia; order Eulipotyphla; family Solenodontidae; genus Solenodon; species Solenodon paradoxus. The sequence goes on along the minus strand of RJWH01000627.1, from coordinate 495,356 downwards.
GCTCATCATTCATTCATTCATTTTGAAACAATTTTTTATTAGGAGTATTGGCGGAGGCTCCAGGAATACAAAAAATAAATAGCACTATCCTTGCCTTCAGACTTCACAGTAGAACCCATTGTAGCATCAGAGAAATTCTAGAGCAAAACATGTAAAAATCAACCTTTAAATCCCAATTTGGTTAAAAAGAAAAAGATTTTCAGGTGATCAAGTGAGAGCATAAGAGACATAGATTCATTTACATCTCCAAGGGGCAAAAACAGAGGCCTGAGGTTTGCAGAGCAGGTGAATTGCATGTGTTTGGAACTAAGGTTCTATTACTCCATCTCTGCTGGATGAAGGTTGCATTTGGATAAGCCAAGAGCCATCACCTGTGTTCATTTGGTTCTAATTTTCCCAGCTGTGTGCAGACTTGCCATAAATATGAAACAGCTTCACAGAGACTGAACTCGCAAGAAAAATTGCTGGTGAGGAGGGAATGGTCTGTAACATCTTAGTGAATCCAGTTTCTCACCATCTACCCTAGCAAAACTTCCCATTCGTTTACTGTCGCAAGCACATTTCAAACAGTCTGATGGGACCTGCACCACTGATTTTAACACCTGGCTATTCATTACAAGCAGCTGGAGAACTTCTCAGAAGCTCCCAAGAGTCTCGAGAGAAATCTGAGTATTGTCATTTTTGAAAAGCTTCCCAGGAAGAGCTCATGTGCCGCCCAGGGTTGAGCATCACTGTCCTAGACGCCAGTCCCAAGGCTCAGGTTAATCTTTCACTGTTCTTTAAAAAGAGCAGGAAAAATTCACCACCTGTGCAATGCTGGAATGAGAAGAAAGAATGGGGAAGAGTTATCTTCAATTTCTTACTAAGAACCAGATTCCAAATTGACTGAGCAGCCGCTGGTCATGCTTATCGTCATCTTTGTTATCAAAGTCGGTGTTATCCAGGGAATGGTGGGAGGAGGAGAGGCCCAGCTGCCGCCGGCGGTTTAGCTCGTATTCCCGCTGCTCGGCGTGGAACTCGGCTTCTTTCAACAAGCTGCCAAAGGGGAGATTTCGCATGAGACTTCCAAACACACGTTCTAGATTATGACCTGTCCCTAGCAATGACTTCATGAGTACCCGAGCATCAGTGACTACGTGCCTTTAAATTGGAAGAGATCATTCCAAGAAGACAAATTTCATTTTCTTACAATTCTGGACTCCATCCCCTTTCTAAATAAAGATGAACAGAAGGCACAAAGAGGCGACTTCCTCCAATCAATTAGAAGCAAGCAGACCTGATGCCTCCTGGGTTCTGGTTCACCTACCATCCTGCCAGCACTCAATGTTTCCCCTATCTATGGGGAAGCTATCGGACATCAACAGCAGGATACGAGGAGAGGTGGAAGAACATGCCCCCATAGGGAAAAATCATCATTATCTAGGATTCAAAGACCTGAAAGTGAGCCGCCACAAGGCTGCTTTGTCAATTTGCTAAGCAAGGAACAATTTTAAAAAATAATACCCAGTTGGTATTATTGGTGAGAGTATAGCAAAAACTATCAATTTCATGCAGCAAAGTTGGTACTAAAAACTCATATACACACTCTGAAAAACAATTGGTAAAGTGTCAAGAGCTTTTCAAATATTTATACCCTTCGACCTTGTCAATGTGCTCCTCTACCCTAAGAAAATAAATATATATAGGAATAGCACTATACACACATAATTATCAAAGAGTTATTTGGAACAGACAAAAACTGGAAGCAATTGAATAATGGTGTAGGCTAAATAATCTAGATAAATATCATTTGTCACTAGTGATACTTACGGAAACTATACAACAACATGGACAAAAGCAAATGGTATGATGTTATACTGGGATTCCAGTAATATAAATAAAACATGTATTTGAATAAAACTAGAAAAATATGTGTAAAACTAATAATAGTGATACCATGACTTTTTTTTCTATTTCCCTATTTTCTACAATGGTTTATTTGACCGCAATTCTACATGTGTCAGACACGGGGCGAAGAGAAACAGAAAAGACTTGGTCCGTCTCCTTAACTTGCACCCTACTATTATTTCTTGAATTTCTAAAGCTCTTCCCTCAGTAACTATCACACAAAAAGAGAGTTTAGAGATAAGCATTTCTAGCTCCCGCTATTCTACCAAGTTATAGGATGAAGAGCCCGCAGATGACTGGTTACCCCAACACCCAACACCCTGCGGGTTCTCCTGTTCCCACGCAGGTGTACATTCCCACGGTCTCTCTCCGCCCCCTCATTGGCTAACGCTGCTGTCAGTCAAGCCCGGAACTTCCCGTGCCCGCCACCTAAAACCTCCAGCCCTGAGTTACAGCTGGTATCGACGGCAATCCCGCGCTTCTGTGAGGGTCCCCACACATGTCACTTGAGAGCAAAGACCACATTTTATTCTCTTGTCTGCCACGCCTGGCACCGAACTGGCATCCGAGAGACACTGCTGCTGAACGAAGGCGCTCGCAGGCAAGGCTGAAGCACCCACCGCGCGAAGGGCAGCTCCAGGGGAAGGCGGCCTTTGCAGGTGCCCACCCACCCACGGCCCCTTACCTGATGACCGCCTCCACGGCGCAGACCAGCTCCTCGGCGCCACATTCCCGCGTGTTGATGGGCGGAGGGGAGGTCTGGTAGAGGTGGGTCTCGGAGGCGGCCCCCACCTCGTTACTGTGGTGATTGGAGTGGCACCTCTTGCAGTAGCGCACAGGCCTGTTGCCGTGCCGCCCACAGCACCCCGCGGAGAAGCAGGTCACCACCGCCCTCCTCACGTGAGAGCTGCAGTTCTAGAGGGAAAAGCAATTCACGTGAGCCTGGAGCAATCTGCTGAAGATCTGGAAGAAATGGACAGTAAGGGGACACGAGCAGGGGTGGCACACTTCCCAAATGCATCCACTTTCCAAAATGCAGGTCATCTCTAACCAGTCAGGTTTCAGTCCCAGCTAAAGCAGAGAGGGGTGTCTATGAGTATGAGTTCTAGAAACACTCTCGATAGGAGAGGAACTGTGTTGCAAAGCACACACTGTGAAGTTACCCTGCAAAGTTACCTCCGTCTGTGGGCCCGGGGAAACTTGCTAGATTATTTCGAGTTCATGTCGCAAGAATTTTCAGCAGAAATATCCAGCAAGCAGGAAAGCCATGGTCCAGATGCGCTGTGCATCACAACCCATCAAGCACGAAAGGAATAATTTACCCCCAGAATAAACTTTCAAAATTATTTCATCCACCACTAAAAGAGCAGATTTTTCCACTGTCAGCGCCCCTGTTCTCACTGCGCTCAATGACAGGTGGGAGTGGTGCTGGGCTGAGCTGGTGGCCCAGAGGCAGACCCTTCCACTCCCTGGCACTTTCTATCAAGACCTCCATGGACCACGGGAACATAACAGAATACAGTAGGAACCATTTATAGAATCATTCCTGACATCAATACAGGAGAGGCATCAACAGATGAAGGGATGTACGTGAGAAAATCACACAGCATGAGAGAGAGTCCAAGGTTCAGAGGGCTTTTATCAGAGCTGCCTTGACAAGAGGCAGAGGTGCAAGGCAAGTATTCACATGATATAACTTGAGGAATTGTCCAGAAACATCCCCAACCGCCGCCAAAAATGTGCCCCAACCTGTCAGCGATGCCACCACCACATACTTAGTGTCTTGTGTCCAGAGAGCTTTCCAGGCTTTTAATGATGCTTATACAGCCGTGAATACCTCTAGGGGATCGAATGCCCTAAGCAATTATGAATTCAGGACCTGGGGAAGACTTGAGAGCCCTGTATGATAGCTATCTGGGGGAGACAGAAGAAGGAAGAAGGCAAGCACAAAACCTACATAAAACATTGACAACGTGGCCCATCCTGATGGAGCAGTGGTTTGGTCCACCACTTCCAACTGAGTGCAGTCCACATACATCCCAAGGACTTGAGTTCACATCTGGGGTCAGCAGAATAACCAAGATGAGCGACCAAATAAAGTAAATAAAGATGTTTCTTCCTCCTTTCTCTCCCTAACTACCCCTGCTCACCTTCATTCCTGCCTCCACCTCTCCTTAAAAAAAAAAAATCAACAACAATAATGTTGACTGAATTCATTGATTGAATTACCCGTAGGAACCACCATTTCAAAGTAAGATTTGTTCCACTTCAGTTTTAACATAGGCTTTGGATACTCATTTTCTGGGCAGAACTCAGGTAAACAAATCATGAAAGCAAGTTTGAAAGTCTAATCACTTTTTTTTACTAAAAAAAAGCTTAAAAATTTATTTGTTAAAATATAATATGTTTCTTCTGCATCTGAAGGCCAAGACTGCAGCATCCAAGTCAGCCCTGTCTTCTCCAAGTGGGTATTTTTGCTTTACATACTAAGTTTCATGCTAGAAACATATTGATTTGGGGCTTCTCCTGTTCACCCCCAAAACAACACACCCCCAAGAGTGTGGTATGTACCAGAGCACCGTGTTCTCAGTGATTATTTCTCCCATTGGGTTATTATCAGTCTTTTCCTCTGGCATCCCCATGGTTAAATCACTAGTAGGATTGGATATGAGTTTAGTGGGCAGTTGTTACCTATAATAAAGTTCTAAAGTTTTAAGCCTGCACGTCAAGACTCTATTTTCTGGTCACAAGTTCATTTCTTCCCGCGCGCAAAGTCCTGACTGCAGGTTCAAGATGTTCTCATCCAACTATGGATGAGGCTCGTTGGATTTGGCTCCTCAATATGCTTCCATCTGCCTAGAATCTAGAAGGACTTTTGGCTGCTTTAGCCTGTGGAGTATGGCAGAAGCGATACGTATATGACTCCTGAGGTCAGATTATAAAGAGACCTGCAGCTTCCATCTAGAAGGAATGGAACATTCTCTCTTCAGAAGCCTCTTCCCAGGATTCTCAGAACTGCGCTATGGTCAAGTCACATGGAGAGAGGCACTGTGTATGTCTCTGGTCAATAGGGCTTCTAATCACCCAATCCCAGAGTTCAAATACGTGATCAGCTAGCACCTGGATAATCTCAGCCCTCAGCTACCTAAATCTTTCCAAAGGAAGCCCCCAACATCATCTAGCAAAGAGGTGCTGTGAGACAGGACTGGGCCCTCTCCAAATCGCTGGCAAACAGAATCTGTAAGCATAACTAAATGACTGTTTTAAGATGCTATGTTTCAGGTGATTTCTTATATATGGTATATAACAGTATCTGGAATGCCAACTAAAAGTCAGCCTGCTTTGTCACCAGGTACCATCAATTCTAAGTATAAGCAATAAAATTCTTTGCCCACAGGTCTAAATAGCTGTGGTTCCTGTTAAGTTTTAATAATTTATTTCTGAGCCACAGAGGGTCCTCAACCCATGGAGACTCAGTTGTATGCATTCATTTTAAAAGTCAACTCAGGGAGCATCCATCCTATCAGCTCAGACACTAAGCCAGTGGCTGTGGTGCAGACCATGTAAAGTCAAGGACTCAGACTTCTGGGCAGAGGGAACAACCATAAATAAAACAAGCAAATAAATAAAAATGCTTCTTCCCCCTCTTCCTTCCTTGAAAATACCCCTTCCTCCTCTACCTTTCTTTAAAAAAAAAGAAGGAAGGGAAGGAAGGAAGGGAGGGAAGAAGGAAGGGAGGGAGGGAAGGAGGGGGGAGGGAAGGGAGAGGGGAATGAAATGAACCCAAGAAATTTCCCTTAGATTCAAGATTCGATTGAGCATGGTTTCAAATGTTTACTCCATCACTATTTCACTTTGATTTTAGCACAAATGAGAAACTCCAGGGGTCTCAGGGAAGGACAGAATTGAAGTATATCACTGTTCCTCTAACAATCCTGATGCTGTCATTGTTTATTTCCTGTCTGCTCTTCAAGTGGAGGCGAAGTAGTACTGAAAGAGGAAGACACAAACTGCCCCCAAAGCAAGCTCAAACAATTTTGAACTACGGTGAACTTAACGGAAGTCCTCAAAATGAACTTTCAGATAAAATGCAATATGTATGAAAGGGTAAATCATAAAATGTGCTAATTTGAAGCTTACTGCTAAAAATATGTTTGTCATGGAAAGGAGGGGAGTGTTAAAAAATGATCCACTCTTAGCATCAAATATATTAGGGACGCCACCAGAGTGAGGACATGTTGATTTACAAAAGAGCCCAGTGGATTAGGAAACTACTCCCAGGTGGCAAAACTAGATCCTAATGCAGACACACCCGCTACCCCTGGAGACAGAGGAACTGCTGACCTACTCACAGCAGGAGCTGCCAGTATTCCTGGCTGTCACAGACCAGTGACTGCTAATTGCACTCCTTCCCTTGTTGAACAGAGCTCTCTTGCTGCTATCCTGTCCCTACCTCACCATTGTGTGTTGAGCCTGCAGGGGACAGATAATTTGCCTCTTTAGTTCACAGGTCTCTAGATCAAGAAAATTTGCATCCAAGGACTGTCATCAATGAGCAGACCAGATGCATGTCACAAGACAGTGAACTTGCAATCCTGAAGCCAGAAACGTATAAGACTTTTGAACATCCTGGTAAGGTGGTGAGAGTATTTTGCATATGGAAAGAGTGCCAAGAATAGTGTCCAGAGGGAAGAATGTGTTAAATTAAACATGATCAGATAATTCTTGCTGGTCATCTATAAAGAGGAGGAATCTCTTCATTCAGAGATTCTGGGCTGACCCTAAGACTTGTTTTGGCCAATGGAATGCAGTAGAAGTGATGTGTGACTTAGGAACTTCAATCTCTGAAGATCTTTCAACTCCTCTCTCATTCTCTCAGAACCCTGCCGCCTTGTGAAAAAATCCAGCCTAGTACCCTCGGAGGATGAGACGTCAAATGGGAAAAATAGCCAGATACCCAAGTCACGCCTGCTGTTCCAGCCATAACAGCTGAGGTCACAGGCATGGAAGCGTGGTCATCTGGGGCCAGCCAATGCCCAGCTCACCCACCAACTGATTCTAAGTATACAAGTGAGCCTGGAGAAATTTATCAAAAGTACTGCTTTCTTGGCCATAGGCCAAATGGCCAACCCATAGCATTGGGTTCAATCGTTAATTGTTAAAAGTCAATAGATTTTTGAATGGCTTATCATGTGGCAATAGATAATATAACAAGTCCTCCAGATGTACCCACTCAGGGGCCAATCTCTTAAAAAGTTTAAATGACTTGGACATAGTCTCACAGGTTGGTGAGGCTACTAAGTTGGCAGAACCCAAGGATCTCAAACAACTAGTCCCAAATTCTTTGTAAGGCAACCAAGTACCTTCTCCTGTGCTTTTCAACTTCTAAATCAAGAAGAGGCAAATGGTTAAGGGAAACTCTTGTGAAAAATAACTAAAGGAAATTTGAAGGAGGAAGCTTTAACTAGAGATATCACTCTGGGTATGTTTTTAACACACATATAGCAGACTATTTGCATTCCACTTCAAAACACTGAAGATCTTTAGCATACCAGATGCATTCTTGACCAAAACTGCATGTATTTCACTGCCATTCAAAGCTTTTGACTTTCAGACTTCTATCCCAGAGATACATATATGCTTTCATTTCAGATAACTTATCAAAAACAAGGCACATAAGAGGGGTCAGCAAAAACAGAAATGAAAATAGGGATCATTCCAATATAGCAGCAGTGCACACTACGTGATTTGTCTTTCCCCTTCAGCAATACAGGGACACACACATTCCAGGAAATCATGGTGCACAGATGAGGCAGCTCAACAAATGAATTTGCATATGAACACAGCAAACCATGCCCCACCACACCAGTGGCTTGCTCTTACCTTCTTCTGACATATAGCAGATATTTCAGCTGTAAAGAGAAGATACACAAAATATCAACCAAGAAAGAAGCCCATTTTAAAGAATGGCAGCCATGAAAGGGAGTACAAATTAAGTTTAGTTACATAACCTCTACATTTGGCTAAAACAACTTCTCATTTATCATAAATTGTCATCCACCTATGTGAGCCTCCGTGCTCCTTGGAAAGCACGACAGAGATCTCTTTCTCATCTGGTAGTGACTCTGGGTTTCTGTATAATGAGCTTAAAAACACCCGCATGTCACAAATACTTCACCTATTCTTACCAGTAACCAGTAACCCAACCTTCTTAGAAGTGACTTAGATTCAGATTATGGTAAAGCCACATGACTTTGACCTCATCTCTTCATTTCACAGAGAACAAAACTGAAGGCCACTGAGGTTTCATGACTTCTTCAGGAGGACACGCGGACTCTGCGGTGGGGTTGACTTTTTTTCCAGTATACTCTGACACTGAATTGGTGTGAAATATTTACAGCCTCACACTGGAGATAATTTGCTATATCCAAACTGTAGGAAAAACTTACTAACATGGGTGCTTAGGCTTGAGTATCCATCTATATCGGTCCTTAACTAGTATAAAGCCAGTGGCATGGTTATTTAAGAGAAAGCAATTTCAAATCATGGACTGGCGAGTTGGAGGAAGACTTTGAAACTACTGACAATTATATACTTCAGGAGTGACTTGAACAAATGAATAAGAATTCTTTTCAATGGGCATACCAATGAAAATTGGTGCTTGACAGTACTTGAAAATAATTTTTCCAAGATATGTTGACATCTACCCTGAAATAATAAAGGCTCCAAAAATGAACCAAATCATTATTCAAAGAAGAGTCAAAATTATCACTTATCTAAAAGATCAAAGGTAAATGTCTTGCAAACCCTGTCTGGAAATGATAAATCAGTGAATGTCAACTCAATGAAATGTATAACTCAGTTTTTAAAACATAGCTTTGTATAATGAATGGTTACTTAATTAGTTTGACATCTTAGAGTTTATCTTAATCTGAGGTTAGTGTCACAACCTTAGACAAATAATGAAAAAGTTTTATCTCTTGTCTTCCAAAGATGAATGAGTATCTTACAGAGATAACGACCAGAATTCAGCAATATATGACATATAAAATGTAGCTTAAATTTTTACTCTGGTTTTTACCTCAGAGCACTGATGTTCACTAATTTCAAGAGAAAAAAAGTTATCTTTACCCACACAAGCCCAAATCTTTTGGTAGACATTCACAGATAAATTTTCAAAATGTCTCTTTACAGAAATGAAATGAACATTATTACTCCATTTTGCAGAGAGCACTTCACCAAATTAATTTATTTCCTAAGGTTGAAATGACCTATTAAAAGTTAGACTACAGAGAAATAGTGCAATTACCCTCAAACAAGTGCCTTAAGTTAGAAAAGAATTGTTAACAGAATTTAGTTACTACAGGCTTTTACATTTCTTTTTAAATGAGAGCATTCCATAAATTCTTTGATCATCTGCCACTGAAGTCATACATCAGGTTCCTCCTGTGTGCCTGATTTAGAGACTCAGTATGGTCCCAGTTTTTTCATACCTTTCATCTTTCCTCCACTGAGTAATTTTCCTTTTCACTTTAACCCCGGTGCAGTGGCTAGAACACCTGATTCCCCATATACAGAGGAACCTGGGGCCACCACACTATAGGACATAGCTTTCAGAACTCTGACAAAATACAAAAGCATTACCGTCTCACCTTTGCATTGAGATATACTTTCAAAATACTTTATCCCCTTTTCACTGATATGGGACCTGAGTCACAGAGCAATTTCAACATTTTCCCCGAAAAACATAGTGCTGGCAACAGTGGCAGGAGAAAGACCCATGATTCAACAATCTTCCTGCTGAGACTGCTAATTCCCTTTCTGACCTGGACAGCAACACATCACTGGCCACACCTGTTATATGTACAAAAAACCCCTTAAGATATGAATCAGATTTCACCCGCATGTGCAACTGAAGGCAACAAAGCAAATGAATGGCTGACACAAGATAAACCAACAGACATTGACTGCAGAACAGAGGTCATACAAGAGGAAGAGGGTGTGGGGCAGAAACAAGGGTGGAGAGGGTCCAATGGAAAAACGGTGAACTTTAAAAAAGTATTCATTTCATTAATAAATATAAAATATAAAAAGAAATGGAAAAAGAAAAAATGTACAAAAAGGATGTAATTCAAAAGGGCTTGCGGTGTACAGAATCCTAATTCCAAAATCTGCCTTTAATTTTGGTAGAAGTGATACCTCCTCCCTCATTATTAAGTGTGTGGGTATATTACAAACAAGACACTGATATAATATTTCGCATCAATGAATATTCATAGACTGGAATACTTGGGTTACTGTCTTTGAAACCTCCCAAAAGGAGACAAGCCAACAGTGTCATCAGTCATGATAGCTCATTCTTCATCTTCTCTGAAGTAAACCTTACCTTGTGGCAGAAGAACATCAATCAGCCATTCACTGTGGTCCCTAGAAAGAATCACAAAATTCGTTTTCAAGCTTATTTGCAATGCTACCCTTCCGCATGAATGTTTATAAGCTGCATGCTATTGCTAAAGGGCTTTTAATAAAAAGGAAGTGTAATTAAGAGCACCATCTTAATACATCTCATGCATTCCAGCTAACTTATAAATTACAGGCATTTCATCATATTCAGTTATCTTTAAATGATACTTCCCAGATGCTAATTAAGCCAACCAAAATACAGCCTGATTTCTACAACGCAAATCTGTGAAACTAACAAGCAAAGAAAACCCACATGAATTATATACTTCAGGTTTGAAAACCACAGTTTTCTTTTTCTTGTTCGGTTTGTGAATAGGGTCACTTGAAAATGGGAGCTGCTCAGTAATTGCCTTCTCCTGTCACTGGTCAGAAATGTAACTTTCCAAAGCTGAAATCTTTCAAATGCAAGTTTGCTATACGCTAAGTATGGGACACGCACACCTTCAGAAAAGAGAGGGGAGTCAGGAAATTGAATAATATAACCAATTTAAATCCAAGTGATAGCTCTTCGCTTATCCTTGCTGCCCTATTCACTTTTCTCTGAGGACTCTCATACCTACCCTGCAATCCTCTGGCTGCATTCTTCACAGAGATACAAGGGGGGCGGTTTATCACCCAACGCAACGGACAGGGATGGGTCTAGACACATCTGAAACAGAAAAGCCAGAGTGAACTCTCCTGTGACGGTCACCAGGTTCTCTAGAACAGGAGCACACATTTGAACGCTGCACATTTTCCAGAGCCACGTGGAATAGATATTTGTAATAAATCCCATTCAACCCATAGCTGTTTTCCCTGTACTGGTTGATGAGTCCACGCTTGGGATTTCAATGTGGCTACTGTGGTTTGCATTTCTCCTGTTATTTGCAATGAAAGTAACAAACAGTATCAAGAAATCTACCCTCCTTCTGCAAAGATTGAAAAAAATAATCATCTTGCTCAGTGACAGTTGAAATGGGGCCTGTATCACTCCTCCAATAATTCCTTCTCTTAAGTGTTAAACACAGCCATCTCTCTTTAGGAAAAGGAAAATATATTATCCAGATTAAAAATTCATAAATGTTACCAAAGCCTGTAAAATTATTTACAAAGCCTGGCAGAAGAGAATGTTGCTTCTAAAGATAAGACTTCGTTCAGAAATTGAACTTTAAATCTAACACTGAGTGTTTTTACTTTTCTTACTCTAGAACCTAGTTCTGTATCAACCATCCAGTGCTTCGTTTTCCTCTGTTTTTTTTTGTTGTTGTTGTTTTTCCATCTACATATGACCTGTGTTTGTTTAACCCTACTTGCTTTGTTTAGTTTTCAGTTGTTTATGGTTAGGTTTTCAGTACCCTAAGTACAGAGATGAAAATGTTGATTCAATTGTTGAACATCAGGAGATTTCAAGTATATGGATTTTTAAATCAGGCAAACAAAACATCATGGCTAAAGAGCTGAATTTGTACTTTGCTCTAGTTTACATTTCTATGATGTATCAAAGTCATTTTGAAGCTTGTTTCTTCCTGCCCTTCAAGAAATCCATGCTAGAACTGATAATGCACTTTACATGTGCAGTTCCCCAAATTTCCTGGAACTCCACTCTGTCTCTTCTTTAGTTATTTTTACTGATTAGAAGGGAGGAAATGAAGCAAACTTTTAAGCCAAACAGCCTGTTGTTTAAAGTTAAAATGGTCAGGAAAACTAAAACAGAAATAAAGAACTGGGACTACATCAAACTAAGGATCTTCTTCAAAACCAAAGAAAACATCACCAAAACCAAAAGGAAATCCACCAACCGGGAGAAGATATTTGCATTCATTATTTCCGACAGAGGCTTAATACCTAAAATACACAAAGAACTCATAAAACTCAACAACAGAAGAACAGGCAATCCAATCAAAAAATGGGAGGAGGAATTGAAGAGACAATTTTCTGAAGAGGATATACAGATGGCCAACAGGCACATGAAATTATGTACCTACTCTCTGGCTGACAGGGAAATGCAAATTAAAACAGATATCACCTAACACCTGAAAGACTGGCTATTATCCAAAAGTCTGGAAACAAATGCTGGTGAAGATGTGGAGAGAAAAGGGAACATACTTTTACATTGTTGGTGAGAGTGCAAATTGCTGCAACCCCTATGGAGAACAGTTTGGAGATGTTAAAACTCTGAGGCACGTAAATGACTGGGAAAATAAGAGTAAGATTTTCTAAATGTAAATTACTGTACCACCAAAACATGTGTATTATATATTCCCCGATGCTAAAGGCACATGTGAAAATTGTCCTGAGATAGGTTCCATGCTTCATTTGATACAATGAATAAGAACTCGGGTGAGTTAAATCGTGTTAGGCCAACTCTGTGAGTGGTGGTGTGGCTCACACATTCTCTGTCCTTCTCTGGCCTGCTGTTGAAGCATGAAAACAGTCAGAGACAACTCCCAAGTCAATGAATGTACCTGTGTTGCAATAATTTATAAAAACAGGCAGCAGGCCAGAGTTAGCTATGGGTCATAGCTGGCTGACTCCTATGTTAGATAATTATCTAGGCTCCAAAGAACTTCATAAAGTGATTTTCAAATAGAACTGGTAAAAACAAAATCAGAATATGATATAATGAAGTATAAGTTCTACTATATTTTCATTTCTAATCCTCTCACAACACTTGGCTCTTGACTAAAGAGCACATTTTTTGTAGCCTATTGCATCAAAAATCGATAACACTTTTTTATTTGGCATACCGTTAGTGTCTAACGGTATAGTTTACTAACAAAATACCACCCTTATTTTATGAGGATGAGTTCATTTTTCCTGAGTCATTCCCATCCACCCCATAAAGACCTCCTCTTCAATAGTTACTTTACTCTCATTTATAATGAGTATTGATACTTCTTGTGGGGTAAAGTGGTTGATTTTCTCTACACTCAGAAGGAAACACACTTAGGATGTTAGACTATGAAGTCGTTAGCAATGAGCTGGCTGACTTCTGATCTACTAAATGAATTAATTAGCATGACTCATCATGTCTGTGGCTACTAGCGTCAGTTCTGTTCTCCTCTGAAGAGATCAGTTTACACTCATATTTGTATGTTCACCTCTGGCTGGCGCAATGAAAAAGTCATTGTATGTTAACATATGCCCAACGTAGAGGGTTAGGAAAATCAATAAAGAATTAGATCTATATCTTGATGCAATCGCTGGTGATGTTCTGATGAGCATTTTTGGTTTTTTTCTCTTTGTATGTGAATATAAACATACAGTTATATAATTTTTAAAAAACTAAATTGACATCATACCATGGAGTATGATCATTTCCTTTACATTTAACATTATTTTTTAAACACCTAGACGCTGGATATCCTCGATCTACATATCATAAGGTCATTGAGAGTGGGTTTCAGGCAAGCTCCCATCTCAAGTCACACGCACTGTGGTGCAGAAACAACCTGAAAGCATTAACGAGAACCTTACCTCTCTGGAAAGGGTAGAGTGAAAATAGAAAAAGAAACTCTTTAGGAAAAAAAGGGACCCAGAAATTAAAACTTGGAGGGTGATGAAAATGTTTGGAACTAGAGAGAGGTAGTGACTGAATAATATTGCGATTGTGCTAAACACACTGAATGGTTCACTTAAAAATGGTTCATATTATGTTATGCGAACGTCACCTCAATCTAAAAAAAAAAATAGACCCAGGTGGATGACGGGATGGTCTGAGCCACCCTGGAGGACTGGCTACAGGGAGCAGTCTCTGGGCAAGTGAAGCCGGAGCAGTGGATTGGGCTGTCTGCCGAGAGGAGAGGGAGAAAATCTAGCTCACAGTCATGTCTGTGGGTACGAGGCCAGGAGGCATTGCTAAGCAGGAAGCCAGGACTCCCGAGAGAGCAGTGTGACATGAAGTTAGTGGGGAAAGGCTTGAAAAACCTGACTAAAGTCCCTCCTTTCTGTTGATGTCTGGGCGAACAGAAAAGGAGCTGTCACATAAGCAGGAAGGATAGAAAACCATTACATCGCACCACTGTGAAGGAGGCTGAAGTCCATGAATAATAAATGAGCTCATGTTTGTTTTGTTCAAGATGTCTTCACACCAAGGAAAAGTAGCTTTGAACCCCAAAAGCCCATGAAAGTCAGGGGAGGCATGTACACAGTGGAATGGGAGGCACTTCTATATTGGTGGCTTACTCTCATCTGCTCCTTTTTTTTTTTTTTTTTTTAAGGAAAAGAGCAGGCAGAAAAAAAGGCAGGCAGGCAGGCAGGCAAGCAGAGGGACAAGGAAGAAGCATTTACATTTATCTTTATTTCAGTTGTACATCTTGGCTCCCCCATCTCCCACCCGGCCCTGGGCTGTGAATCAGGTTCTCGGGATATACATGGTCTGTGCTCAGCCAGAGGCGGCAAACCTAACAGCTACTCCACAATGGGGCACCTCTCATCTACTCTTTTTTAACATTAATTCATTTTATTTGTCTTCATCAAAAACAGAGATCAAGCTTAATCATACACGGCTGCCCTTTGTTAGTAAGGATATCTTAGTATATCCAGTACTTAGCAAGTATATCTAAGTGACTTAAATTTTGGTATATAAAACGCAGTTTTTATTCCATCTATACTTCTTTTTGGTCCTGTTTATATTTCTCATATCTCATTTTACCTCTTCTACTCTGTTTCTGTGCAATGATAGCATTACATTTCTGCTATTTGATAACCTTTAAGTCTTCCTAGCTATAGAACAAGAGAGGCAAACTTCCACAACACTCAAAGGAACTCTGAACTCCAATCACTTGACCTAACTCTGATTCTTCATAATAGAAAAACGAATGCTTGAAAATCCAGCCACAGGTCTATCCAAGTGTTTTGCATACAACAGATGCATCATTAATAATTTTGCTATAAAGTACGATTGATTTGGCACACCCTGATGGCTTAGCGGTTCAGCCCGCAGCTTCCAGCCAGAATAATCCACATGCATCTCAAGGGCCCAGATGCAGGTCCCATGGCCAGGAGTAACAACCAGGATGAACCAAAATAAAACAAGTAAGTGCTTCTTCCTCCTCTCCTCCTGCCTGCCTGCCTACTCACCTTTACTTCTTTCTGCCTCTACCTTTCCTTTAAAAAAAAAAAGTGTGATTATTTTTCTTAACCTTCAGTTCCAAAGACTCAGGATTATAACAGAACAGAAC
This sequence comes from Solenodon paradoxus, assembly GCA_004363575.1. Taxonomy (NCBI): domain Eukaryota; kingdom Metazoa; phylum Chordata; class Mammalia; order Eulipotyphla; family Solenodontidae; genus Solenodon; species Solenodon paradoxus. Next base: position 479,844 of record RJWH01000627.1, on the reverse strand, counting down.
CAATCTGATGTGGCAGAAAAAAATATGAGACTGAGTCAAGACACCAGTTGTGTGATCTTAAGAAAATGACTTGACCTCTTTCGCACACAATTTCCTTATCGCCATGTAACTTTCCACACGTTTACTCTCCAACCACCTCTCAGTCACTTCCACTAAGTGTTAGCTATGACCTGAGTGAAGACTGAACAGTTCTATCTGATTTGTCCTTTAACTCCTGAATTCATAAGCCACACACTAGACATTTGTAAGTTGCAACATACACATGAAAATGGGGAGGAGCGAAGTACATTTCCCTGAGTTTATTGGCTGTAGTAGAGGTCATTAAGGGCTCTGTAAGGGTCTCACCGTTATTATTCTGATAACTAGCTCAGTTTCACACAGCACTTGGCTATGAAGTCAGAGCCACACCTATAGATGCCGCTGTTGATTGCAGTCTTAATCCAATCCATCCAAGTACAATCAGATTGAACATGGAGGTGCCTGAGGTTACAACAGAGCTCAGGCCACTGAGAGAAGGCTGCAATCTACCCCATTTCATTTAGCCATCTGCTCCTGGCACTTCAGTCATTGACAATACAAGTGTAGTAACACCGTACCTTCACAGCTGGCTTGTTAATTGCATTGTGGCATTCAGTGTGCTGGCAGTGGATGGGATTCCAAGCTGAAAAGCAAAGCACAGCTGGTGAATACTTCCACTGAAATTAATTGAGCAGATATCTCACAAGTTTTCTTTATCCTACATAAAACCATCATCAGAAGGCTTCATAAAAGAACCAGTTTTTAATCTCCAAAAATTTTTAAGTTGAGCAAAGATAACATCATTCCATTCATTTTCCCATGGGGACAGACAAGCTGACATAAGATGGCAGAGAGAACACGAAATTACCTCACAATAATAGACCAGTAGTAAGTACTCAAAAGTGCTTACATCTATGGTTTCGCTCGACCCTCCCAATAACTGAGGGATGGGTACAGCAGATTAGTAACCTCGTTTCACATATGAGTCAGCTAAAGCTACAAAGACTAAATAACTTGTATTGTCACAGGGTCATAGGAAATGGGACTTGAACCAGTATCTTTTGATTCTCAATACTCAGCTCTTTTCACTACAGTGAGCTATGCTAATATCCTAGATTTTGGGGGCATCAGAAAATGTTTTAAATCGATAATAAATGAAAAGGCAACCTCCACCATTCCATGTCGTCCGCCATCACTGCTGAACGTGGAGTCTAGAAATACAAGTTTCTGGTCCAAATGAAATGTATTACTCTCTCATATAGTCTCATCCACAGACTAGCAACCCTCTGCTAGTTTGATCATGCCCAATTCCTTAACCCAGTGTCCACAGGGAATTGGTACAGGAACCCAGTGACTTGAGATTCTCAAAATGAGAATCATCACAAGTAATTATCATCATCCAGATGATTTTGCAGTCCAAAGCACTTAGCTAGAAATATTACATCATAAAAAATAAAAAAATGGAAGGATTATAAATTTGAAAGTAGGACAGTTTTCTAAAATGCAAAATTCTAATCTTCAAGGTCTAAGCTTGGTCAACTATATAAGAACTTGAAGATGAGAGAATATTCTTACCTAGTTATATATCCAATTATAATTTTTAAATATTTATAATAATGACCCAGTCCTAATCTGGACTTCAAGCATTTTATAACATTTTCTATCTGGAAATATCCCAACTTCAAATCATTGATCCTATTATCAGACCAGATAAAAGATTATGTGTCAGATTTGGGATTCAGGAAAATATGGTCAACAAAGCCACTAACCTTAAAAAATATACCATGAGTCTATGTATATAAAAAGAGGACTACAAGTACAGATTAGACAGTGCTACTTGAATAATGTAGTATTATACTGACTATTTATTTAGAGAGAAAGAAGAAATGAATAAGAATGGATAAATGAAAAAACTAACTTGAATACAGGCATTTCTTAACAGTGAGATTCATTTCCTACTCATGGAAAAGTCAAAATGAACAGAGAGTAATAACAAGTTTTGTTATGCAATTAGAAAATCTAGAGAACAAGACTGCCATTAACCAGCGTAGGAGGTGCAAATGCATGGCACGTGTGCCCCTTTCCTCCAGTCCCAAATGCCTGACATCATCACTAATCCATAACAGTATTTCTTCCTGCAGAAGCCAGAACTGGCATAGAATCCTTCTTAATAGTTCGTTACAGGCAGTCATCGCTAATCAAAACAGAGATGGCACATAAAACTAAATTTGCTAACGATTCTGACTCTGTATTATAAGGATATGTGTAGATCACTTTGTAAATACTAAGAAGTCCTTAACACTTAAAAACAGAAGCAATATTCAAAATATATAATAAGTTACAGCACAGGCAAAAACCAACAACAGAATGTGCACCAGCTGTAGTACTTCATCAGGCTCTAACGACTCCTGCTCTGCCAGAAATGAATGCTCTGTATGTGGATGACGGGGATAACCAGGAGGCCCTATTCCTCTCATTTTTCATTCCATATTTTCAGTGTCACTGAGTTAAGAACAGCTTGTAGGATACCTTTTAAGTCCACCAGAGTAACACTAGATTTATACTTACTAGAAGAGTGATTCAAAGATTTTAGAATATACCGAAATCACCCGTCAAGTTTCCAAAACCGTGATACCTAGAACCCATGTTAGATCTACAGAATCTCTGAGGAGAGAGCACAAGCATTTGCAATTACAAAAAGCACTACAATTGATTTTGATATAAGGGCAATCTACATACCTTACCTTATAGCAAATATAGTCATAACAGATCCCTTCATTTAAAAATAAAAAATATAGAATAAAAACATGGGAGATGAGAATTCTGCTTCCAACTCTAACAGAGTAACTGGTATTAGACTTGCCCTCCCACCAAAACAACTTGTATTAGACTTGTCCTTTCCCCTAAAAAGCTGGAGAGTATATATATATGTATATGTATATGTATATATATATGTATATGTATATGTATATATATGTACATATATATACAACACCAGTGTTTTCACAAGTTGAACTACATATAGCGCAGGATGATGATCCTTGAGAGCAGAGACAATAAAGTGAGTCCTATAACCACCTTGGCTTTCTTCCTAGAAGTAATGTTCAGACCTTGACTCTACAAGGAAGAAGACAGGCAGAGTAGGTAGGTCCATTGAGTTGAGAAGGTGAAAACTGGAGTTCAGACAGGCAAGGTGGCTGAGATCTGCTGGGCAGAACACTAAGGAAGAGAGAGCTGTGCAAGAAAGGGCTCTAGAAAACTAAGTTGGAGTCCTTTGTGGCTTCTGTCTTCATACTCAACTAAAGATGCACAAGGCAAAACTTCATTAGGCTGCACAGAGGACAACTTTGAAGATACCAGTCAACTAAATAATTCCTACCTTTCACCCAGAATTGGAAGATAGTCAAGTTCCAACCAGAGCAATGGGGACTCAGTGAAAACTTAGAATGTTCAATAAACTCTCTAGGATATCCTGTCAATAATAGAGCTAAACTAACATAATGGGAAGGGATACTCTGAGTTCATCATAACAAAATACAAGGAGAAACCTTGAAAGGGTCAAGCCGATCCACCAGTAACTTGACTGGCAAACAAACCTCAACATACTGTAATGGAAGACAGCAAAATCCAGCTACCCAGTAATGCAATATTCATGAAACCAGCATTCAGTCAAAAATTACTTGCTATTTGAAAAGAGCAGCAAACATTATCTAGATCAGGGGGAAAACTGGCCAATATAAATAAACTGAGAAATTGCAGAGATGAGATAGTTAGCAAACAAGGAATTTAAAATATATTGTCAACATATCAAAAAGAAAACACGAACACAATGAGGATAGAGATGAAAGGTATATATAAAAGAACCAAATGAAAAATTTTAAATAGAAAATATGATATCTGAAATGAAAAATACACTGAATAGGCTTGCTAGCATATTAGACAATAAAGAAGAAAAAATCAATAAATTAGAAAACATCATAACAGACCAAACTGAAGTACTGAAAGAAAAGCAACAGAGCTTCAGCAAACTGTGGGAAAATAGCAGGTAGTATAAACTACATGTCAGTTTAAGTGCAAAAGGAACATGGAGGAGGAGGAATATTTGAAGACACAATGGTCAGAATTATTCCAGTTTGAAGAAACTATAAACCCACAGATCCAAAAAGCTCAAAACATCTTAGATAAAATAAAAGCAAAGAAAATCACACCAAAACTCATTATAATTAAATTGATGAAAACAAATGATAAAGAGAAAATCTTAAAAGCAGCCAGGAAAGAAAAAGACACATTACTTACAGGGGAACAAAGATAAGAATGATCGCTGATTTCTCGTCAGAAGACAATGGAACGACATCTTTAATAGGCTGAAAGAAAAAAACTGTCAACCTAGAATTCTACACCCAGTGAAAATACCCTTCAAAAATGAATATGAAATAGACTATATGAAGACAAACATAAGACAAGAAATTTCATTGCCAGTTGAGCTCTACTACAAGAATGTTAAAGGACGGTATTCAGGCAGAAGGAAAATTACACCAGATGTCAGCTCAGGTATACATAAAGGCATAAAGAGTTCTAGACATGATAAATATGCTGGTAACTACACAAGGTTTTCTTTCTGTTCATATTAACAGGTTGTTAAACAATGATTTACAATATGAAACAAAAGTAACAATATTATGATACCAATAATACATAGTACTATTTGATAACAAGAACAAAAAAGGGTGTGAGGGGAAAAAATGGAAGTGCATAACAGCATTCTTACATTACAAGTAAACTGGTACGACATTAGTTGAAGATAGTCTGTCAAGTGAATGGTGCATATCATAACTCCAAAGCAGTTCTTTTAAAAAAGAGGTATAGCTAACAATTGAAAACAATTCAGACATAAAATGTAATGTTAAAATAATTAACTTAAGAGAAGAGAAGATATATCAAAGAAAAAAAGCATAGATGGGACAAGTAAAACATGTACAAGATGGTAAGACTTAAATCCAAACACATTTGTATTTACATAAAAGAAAATAATTATATTACATGTAAATGGTCTATGTAATGGCATGATTTATAAGAACTATATATTTGGTCATCCCAATTATCAAAATATTTCTCATATATTTGTTCTTCATCCAAAAAGTCAATCTTGACTCACAGCAACAAAACCCTTAGAATTTTCAAAGTGTTGAGACTTGATTATATTATATTAATTATATTAATATTAATCATTATTAATTATTATATTAATGAGGTGACTTTTGAGTAGGTACCTAAGGATAAGGGCAGGTTGTCAGGAGAAACGATTGCAGTTAGAAGACTGGAATTTCTAGCTGCACCCCCTAGACCTTCAGGGAGGGCAGAGGTCTGGAGACTATTATCAATCAAGAGTGTCTAGTGATTTAATCAGTCTGTTTAAGTAATGAAGCCTCCATGAAACCCCAAGAGGTCAGAGTTCAGAGACTTTTGTTTGGTGAATATGAGACAATATGGGGAGAATGTCATATCTGGCGCAGGCATGAAAGCTTTATGCCCTTCCCTACGTCTTTGCTGTGTATCTCTTTCATATGGGTGCTCCTGAGTTATCTCCTTTTGTGATGAATCAGCAATCTAGTGAGTAAATGGGTTCCTTGAATTCTATGTGCAAATTAATTAAACCTTGGAATTTTTAAACCTCAGATAGTTATGGGAGCTTCCAATTTATAACTATTTAGTAGATGCACAAGCGATAGCCTGGGCTTGTGACTGATCCCTCAAGTCTACGAAGCGGGTAATGGGGACCTCCAATCTGTAGTCAATTGGTTAGAAGTACAGATAATAGCCTAGGTATGTAACTGATGAGTGAGATATAGGGCACTCTTGGGAGAATGAGCTTTTGATCTGTGGAATCCAATGCTATCTCTGAGTAGAGAGTATCATAATTGAGTTGAATTATTGCACACCCAGCTAGTGTCTGAGAACTGCTTGTCGGTGTGGGGAATCGTTCACACACCCATAATGCAATTGGTTTTGAGAGACTAATTTAGTCAAAGGCAAAGAATGCAAAACAGGATTGAAATTTTTTTTCAAAAAGCATACCAAATATAAGTTGTGAGAATCACACTTGAAATATAGAGATGGGTAAGTTAAAAGTAAATAGATAAAAAATAATATGCCATGCAAATCCTAGTGATAGGAAACCTGGAATGTCCATATAAATATCAGACAAGTGGAATCCAGAATAGACTATTAGCAGTAATAAAGAAGGATATTTCACAATGTGAAAGGATCGGTTCATCACAAAAACATAGCAATCAGAAAAATGTGTGCATGTAAGAAAAGAATTTCAAATTACATGAAACAAAATTAACAGAAATGAAAGGAGAAATAAGTCCATAATCAGTGTAAATTTCAGCAATTCTCTCCCAGTAATTGATAAAACAAGCAGACAGAAAGTCAGTAAAAATAAAAGATTTGAACAATATTCTCAACAACATTGACCTAACTGATTATCATAGAATTTTCCACTAAACCACTATGAAATAGACTTTGTTTTCAAGGACAAATGGAACACTTACTAAAATAGATAGTATGCTGGTTCATAAAATAAGGCTTAAAATTTGTTTGGAATGATATTTTAAACATATTTTCTGACTACATATTTTCCATTTCTGCATGGAATTAAACTAGAAATTAATTAACAAAAAGATATCTGGAAAATCAGCAACTATTTTACAATAAAAATAACATTTCTCAACAATCCACAAATCAAAGAAAAAATCACGAGGAATATTAGAAAATAGTCTGTACCAAGATACAATTAATACACAGTGTATCACACAGTCCTTAAAAAAGATGAAATTCTGTCATGTGTGACAACATGTGGAACTAGAGGAGACTGTTCTCAGTGATATTAGTCACAAGGAAAAACATAAATACCAACTAATCTCACTCATATGTGGAGTATTAAGAAGCAGAGTAAAGGGACAGAATAAACAAAAACCAACTCTTGGAAATTATCAATAGAACTAAAGTGACGAGTAGGAAATGGGGTGGGGTCCAATGGGCAATGGTGAAGAAATTTTGGTAATTTGGTGGTCAGCAGGGTGTGTTGTCATGTATTTGAGGAAGAACCCTGCACATATGAGTTTATATTATTCTGAAAATCAATACTACCTCAATCAATATTTTTTAAAAACACAGTATATCAGTCAGTGGTCTGCAACTTAAACAATGCTTAAAAGGAAATGTATAGCTTTAAATTATTTTTAATTTCAGTATAACTGACATGTAATATTATATTAGTTTCAAGCATATTAAATGTTTATATCAGAAATAATAAAATATTCAAAATAAATTAGTTATCCTTCTGCCAGAACCAGATATTTATTGAAGTCAATGTTTATTGAAGGAATAAAAAATACAGATGTAGAAATCAATGAAACTGAAAACAGAAAACCATTCAGAGAAGATTATAAAACCAAGAGATTCTTTGCAAAGTCTAATGTGTGATAAGTTCCCAGATAACCTGATGAATAATAAAAAATTAAGAAATATATTACCAGTATCAGGAATGAAAGGTTCAATATCATGATAGATCCTAAGTCATGCCAACAGATTTCACACATTGGATGAAGTACCCACATTCCTCAAAGGGCAGATTATAAAGCTGACTCAGTAAGTAGAAAATGTAAACAGTGCTATAACTAGTAAATTGAGATCAGAATATAAAAAGCCCTCCCATAAAGAACACCCCAAGTCTAGATGAATTCTATTAACCATTTAAGGAACAAAAAATACAAATCCTATGTCAATTCCTTCAGAAGACTAAAGAGAAGGAAATATTTTCCAACTTATTATATGGGGTCAAAATTACTTTGTAAACATAAAAGATGAAGAAATTAAAATTAAAAAAAAAAAAAAACTAAGCCAGTATCCCTCATAAATGTAGGAGTAAAAATACCTAACAAGAAATTAGTAAACTGAATCTCACAATATAATACAGCTAACAATACGGGGTTTATCTGAAGAATGCAAGGTCGGTTTAACATACAAAGGAAATTAGTATAATTTAACATATTAACAGATTAATGGGAGGAAGTCATATGATCATCTCATTAGGAAAAATGCATTTGACCAAAACTGGCATTCACTCATGACATATCACTCATCGAATTAAGAATAAACAAAGGCTTATAAAAAGCATCTGTGAAAAATCTACAGCTAACATATTCAGTGGTGGGAGACAAAGATATCCTCTCTCAGCACTTCCATTTAACATGGAACTGAGATGTAATTCAGTGCAATAAGGGAAGAAAGGGAGGAAGGAAAAAAAGAGGGAAAAGGAGGGAAGAAGGGAGGGAGAGAGGGAGAAGGGAAAAGAGGAGGGAGAAGCATAATCAGGTATAATGAGTTCTCATTTAAAATCCTCAAAAGGTTCTTGGAAACTACAACTGTAAGTAAAAAGGTACATAGCAAAAACATGTCCTTGAAAAGGTCATTCCATTCAAGATCCTCTAAAACTGTCTTCTTCTCATCAACATTATAGCAAGCAACACTGAAACATTACACCAGGACCTATTATATACAGAAAAACTTAAGAAACTTACAGACATGCTACAAATATGACAAAGGGAATTTAGCAGAATATAAAATCAATATATAAAAATAAATTACATTCCTTTAAAGAGCAATAAACGAGTAAAATTAAATTTAAACACTATTTGCAACAGCATCCAAAACCATAAAATATTTACGAATACCTTTAACAAAATATCTGCTGGACCTATATGCTGGAACCAGCAAACACAACTGAGAGAAGTGAAAAGATACCTAATAAAATGGCTAGATCTCTTATACTTATGGGTCAGAAAATTCCATTTTGAGTCTTTCCTCACAATGTCAAGTCTTCCCCAAAATTAAACTATATATTCAATCTAATTCCAGTCAAAGTCCAAGAAGACAGTTTTGTAGAAATTAACAAGCTGATGGCAAAAATTATAATAAAATGTAAAAGGTCTTAAGACAATCAAAACGATTTTGAAAAAGAACAAATCTGGAGGGTTTAGGCCACAGTAATCAAGATAATGTGGTATTGGTGTAATTATAGACAATGGAATCAAATGCAGAGCCTTGAAATAGACTCATACATAGGTGGTCAGTTGATTTTCAACAAAACACCTAGGTAACCAATGGAAAAGGTAATTTTTTCAACAAATTAAGTTGAAACAATTGGAAATCCTTATGGTGGAAAAGTGACCCCATACTTCCCACCATATTCAAAAATATTTTCCAAATAAATCATATGCTTAAATGTAAATTACAAGCTTAAACTTTAAAACTTCTGGAAGTATAGAAGAATTTCTTTATAACTTTCAGGGAGACAAATGAAAAAATCATGAAAGAAAAAAAAGATAAACTTAAATGTATCAATATTTAACTCTTTAAACCTAAAAAAAGAAAGTCCTGGACTGAAAGAACATATTCAAAACACACACATCTGACAAGTCTTCTGTTTTGAACATGTAATAAGCAGCCCATTTTTAAATGAAAACAAAATTTCATTGAGAACGTCACAGAAAAGATATACAAAGGGCCAATAAGCACCTGCAAAGATGTTCATTAGTCATCAGGAAAATGCAAATTAAACAACGGTGTGCACCACTACATGACCATCAGAATGTCTACCGTTAAAAAGACTCACAATTGCAAGTGATTAAGCCTCATACATTGCTGGTGGAAGTGAAAATTGTACAAACACTTTTGAAGACCCATATAGACATATAAATTCAAATATACACTTACCAAGTGATGCAGTATTTACACTGCTAATTATTTATCAAGAGAAATAAATCTGCCTTTTCACAAAAAACTTTCATTCAAATATTTAAAGCTTTACCTGAACAGGCAAAAATGTCCATCAAGGAGTGAATGAATAAAAATCATTGTGATATATCCAAATAATAGAATACTATTCAACATTCAAAAGGAATGAACTACTGAAACACCAACATGGAGAAATCTCAAAAAAATTATGCTGAGTGAAACAAGACACAAAAATGGTACCTGCCGCTTGATTCCAAACACATGACATCCTAGGATAGTCTAAAACTAATCTGTAATAGCAGCAAACAGGTAAGGTGTTGCCTATGGTGGGTGGTGAGGTGAATGAACTAAAAAAGGAGAAATAAGAGATCTTTGTGGGGTGATGAAAATTGCCTGTATTTTTATTACACTGCTGGTTACATTAGTATATACATTTATCAAGTTAATTAAACTATATGTTTAAATTGGGCATTTTATTATATGAAAATTACATCTCAATAGCACTGATTTTAAAAAAAAAGAAAATGAAGGGGCAACCAAATATATACTTCAAAAGAAAGCAAGCCTTATACTGAAGCCTGAGAGAAAACATATGTCTGAAAATGACCTAGTCTATGAATCAAGATTTTAGGAAAATGTGTGACATCTGCAACATGATACAAAAACACGTGGCCTCTAAAAACAGGAGTAGAAAGTCATAGAAATTCAGTACGAGGCAGACCACTAACAGAATGGGATACAAATTAATTTGGATGAGATACGCCAAATGTAAGCAAAATTAGAAGTCCTCATTTAAGGCAAAAGACAGAGCTGATTTGGGGAGAAAATCAAGTTAGTTATAGAGCAAACCAACCTGAAAAGATTAGAATATAGAGGAAAAGATAAATATATGGAAAACAGTGGTGACTATGAGAATTTCCTAAGATTAAAATAGGACCTCAATTTGTATAGTGGAAGCACTCTTTCCATTATAGGTAAAAGTCAGTGAAAACACACTAACATATCAAAATATTTAGGGAAAGTTCTTTTAAATAAATGAATCTGGCTCCAAGAATTAAGAAAAACAAAAAGAATTCCTATAAAAGACAAAACCAAATTGGTCTAAGATTTTTCTTCTAGAAGTCTAAATGTTAGGCAACAATTAAACAGTATTTACATATTTTTCACAATGAAACATAATTTTCTTCTACATGTGCAGAAATAGGAAGACATTCTTAAATAAGACTGAGCTAAAATGTTATATATACATATATCCTACTGTTGGAAATATTAATTAGAAATAGGTTGTCTTCAGAAATCATGATTTAATTCAAGCCAATCTTCCCACTGAGAAAAATTATAAAACTGGATAAGATTAAAAGCAAAAGGAAACAAAAACCCCACAGAAACTTTATGGGAGAAGTACAGGGCGATGATCGAAATGTTGAAAGGTGGGCCTGGTAACTGAGGTTATTGCCTCCTTCGCCTATTTATCCACCTGCTAATTCCACAAGGGGTGCAGATTACAACACTCTTCAAAGTAGAGGAATAAAAATTGGAATCTGGGGACCGCCAAAGATGTGTGACCTAAAAAACTCCCAGGGCTGTGGGTAAGAGGCCCAAAAGGCCATCCCCTGGGAATAAAAGCGAACCAGAAATAGAACATTCCTCACAGGAGAGAACACCAGCCCCAAATGATCTCAAGCAAGTTGCATTAAAATGATCTGAATGGCTAAAGTCTACAGTCTCCTGATAAAAGCCAAAGCAATCTTCTACAAAGGAATATAACCCTCATCCTAAATCTAAAATTACCACTATAGTTTTCATTTCTAATTTATTCCATACTCTTTTTAAAAAACATTATACATACAAAAAGACAAGAAAATAACAGAAACAACAGTTAATAGAATCAGAATCTCCAAAAATACAGAATACTGAGTTACAAGAAACAGACTTTAAAACAGCAGTGTAGGGTTGATGTGTCTGGGACCCAAGTTTGCGACCCAAGACCAAGGATAGGGAAACAACCAAAAATAAACAAATAAATAAAAGTGATTTCTCCCCCTCTTTCTTCCTTAATAAATGTCTTTCCACTCTCTAGTCCTTCCTTCTCTTAAAAAGATCAACAAACAAAATCAGTGTGTGGGGTTTTGCTGCATTTTTTATTTCTTATTTTAAATTTCATTGAATTCCACTCTAGTTTTTGTTTGTTTGCTTGCCTTAGGCTTTAACTGCTCTTTTAGCTCAATTTTCATAAGGCTTACATGGCTAATTTTAGATTTCTTCATTTCTACTATATATCCTTAATGCTTAAATCTCCCTCTACTCTGCTTTAAGCAGACACAGTAAATTTCAAAAATCAGGGTGCACCCTGTGTCTTACACCATTAAAGTGCAGGCCATGTAAAATCCATGGACCCAGGTTCAAGACCTAGGGCTACGGGGTAAAAATATTTTTAAAAATGTAAAGATCATGTCACAGGAATAACGGTTATGCATCGTGACAAAAGGCAAAACAACTGAAGCAAGCCTTGAGAGAAGAAGGTAATCCACTAGTCACTTTACTCTAGCAAATACAAAATTCAGTGCATTTCAGAGAAAATAAGATGACCCAGAATCTCTACAGTATACTTTCTAGTGTCCATAATAAAATTTAAAGTAAACAAGACACGTGAAAGGGATAAAAATACTACCTACAGTGAAGAGAAAATGAGTCAAAAGCAGACATACAGATTACTCGAATTAATTTGGAATTAGGAATAAGGATTCTAAAATAAGTACTTAATAGAAGCTAAAGAGTTTGAAGAAATAGATCATTAAGCTTGAGATCATTCTCTGTTAAGAATTTCAACAGAGATTGAAAGTTCTGAAAAAAAAAAAGAATATTCTAGAACCAAAATATACACACATAAAATTACTAGCTCACTGTATATACATTATTTTAAAATCAGACATCACAAAGGAAAGGGTTAGTCAACTTGAAAACAGGTTAATATAAATCTAAACTCAAGCATTGATAAATCATTTCCTTTCCCAAAAACAGAATTTCTGAGACTCTGGGATAGTGCAAATATATATATTTTTAAGTCCCAGGATGAGAGAAGGAAAGGAAAGTGGCAGACTAATACCTGAAGAGAATAACATCTATAATTTTTCTAAAACTGATGAATAAAGTGAAAACAAAATTCAAAATTCTCAATAAACCACAGAAATAAATACAAGGTCTACTCCACTGACGCCGATTATAATGGAGCTGCTAAATACCAAAAATACGGAGAAAACCTTTAAAACAGGTAGAGAAAAATATATTACTTTAAGGGATATAATCATAAAAATGAACTCTAATTTCTTATCAGAAACAGTGGAATGACATCTTTAAAGTAATAAATTAAAAAAATATATTCACTGACTACAGTGGAATTACAGTAGAAATCAAAACAAAAGATTACTTTCTCAAATATTTAGGAATTAAAGAACACTCCTGAATAATGCACAGACAAAAGTAGATATAACAAAGAAAAAGACTTTAATATTTTTTAATGAATGATAGTAAATGATACAACATATGCAAATATTGTGCAATACAGCCAAGGCAGAGCTTAAAAAGAAGTGAGAACTTCTAATGACTAGAAAAAAAATCAGTGCTGAAAATCAGATATATAAGGTTTCACCTCCAAAAGCTAGGAGAAAATTAAATTCAAGAATGAAAAGGGAAGAAAATAGCAAAAATAAGGGCAAAAGTAATTGCATACATAAAGAGAAGCATAATTTTATTACTTTCTTTCCAGTTGTTTCTATTTATTAAGCTTTGATAAAATTTAACATCTATGCAGGATAAAAGCTCTCGGTAAATTGGAAATGAAATCAAGCATCCTCAAACTAACATAAAGGATACTCTATAGTTAACACATCCATATTTAATGACAAAATAGTCCCTAGAATTAGAAACAACGCAATAGTATCAGTCTTAGCAATCTATTCAGCATTGTTCTGGAAGACTTAGGGAGTGAAACAAAGAAAACAAACAACTCTGAATGGTATAAAAATTAGAAAGGAAGTAGCAAATTTGATTTAGATGATCCAATTGTCTATGTAGAAAATCCAACTAAACAACAAATTACTAAATCTAATCATTAAATTTAGTAAAATCACAGTATAAAAATGAATATGCAAAAACTACTTAGACTCAATAAATAATTGGAAATTAGATTTTAAAACAAGGCCACTTACAACAGCATCAAAAATATATCAAACTTATGAATTAATTTAACAGAAGAAGTGCAGGAGTTGGATACTGAAAACTACAAACTTCTGGGGGAAAAACTGGAAAGACTGAAAAAATGGAGATACGGTCATGGATTAGAAAACTCAATATTGTTACAATGTCAGTTCTTTCAAGTGGACCTATAGATCCAGACACAAACTCAGCAGGATTACCTTTCTTTGCAGAAACTGAGAGTTTATTTTAACATTTACACCAAAATGCAAAGGTCCCAAAATAGCCAATACAATCCAAGAAAAGAAAGTTAGAAATTTGCATAATCTGATTTTGAGACTAAAATATTTAAGTCAAAATAATATTTAAGTTAAATATCTATGATATTCAAATAAAATATTTAAATATTTATGTCAACACATTTAAGGTAATTTATATTGGTATACAGATCAATGAAACAAATAAGAGTCCAGAAATATATTCACAAATATGACTGAAGGACTGATACAATTCAAAGAGGGAAGAATCATCTTCTCAACAAAGTGTCAGAACAACTAAAAAGGAAAGAAATGAACCAAAGCCACCGTGCACAAAAATTAAACGTTAGTGGATCATAGATCTAAATGTGCGTGCTAAAACAATACATTTGGAAAAAAAATACAGGAGACTATCTTCACAAACTTGGAGAAGGTCTTAGGAAATTAAAGGCACTAACCATAAGAAAATATAATGATAAACTTTAGTTTAGCAAAATTAAAAACTCATGTTCAGCAAAAGATCCTGTTAGCAAAGCAAAAGCGCAGCCCCAGACTGGAAGAAAACATGTGCAATATGCGAATCTGGTAAATAACTTATCATGGGACTACATTAGAAAACAACTACATATCGATAACAAAAAAAGACAAACAGTCCAATTCACGACTACACAAAAGACTTTATTGAATATTTTCTCAAACTAGACAGTTCAATGACCAATAAGCATATGAAAAGGCACTAAACACCAGTCATCAAGGAAATGCAAACTAAAACCACAGGGTTGTACACACTGACCGGAAAGGCTAACATTCACAACACTGACAGTCGCAGTCCTTAGGGAGGGTATGTAGCTATTTATTAACCCTCATACATTGTTGGATAGCATGTAAAATATCTCACCTGCAATTTTCTCATAAACGCTGTGACCCAGCAATTCCCAAGTATATGCCAAAAGAAATGGATGCATATGTCCACAAAATACCTGTATAAGATGTTCATAGAAGCTGCACAGAGATTAGTCAAAAACTTCAAACAACCAAATGAACATCAATAGCAGAACTGATAAACTATAGTATATTCATGCAATCAAATATCTACTTTGCAGTAAAAAAAGGACAACTTATGTCCTCAGTGGCATTGATTAATCTCAGTAACATTCAGTGAATGAATGAAGTCAAACAGAATTCAAACTTCATGATGTCTGTTTAGATGCATTTTGGAATTATATGACTATATGAATTATATAGAAACAGAAGTTGTGATTGCCTCCGGGGAGAAAGGGGCATTTACTGGAAGGGAACACATGCCATTATTTTCTGGGTGATGAAAACATTTTATTATCTTTATTCGGGTAATGATTACATAATTATTATACATTTGCCAGAAGTGATCCATCCATACACTTTATACTTTCATATTTTATTATATATTTAAAGTGTTATTATCACTAACAAAAGAGATAATATCTAATAATTTCCCAAAGTTAATAAGAGAATACCAAGCAAGAAGTCTTATGCACCCCTCCAAAGACAAATAAAAATATCCTAACTAGATACATCAAGTAAAACTGCTAAAAACCAAAAATAAAGAAAACATTTCAAAATGAAGAAAAAAGGGGCAGTTATCTCCAAAGGGCAATAGAAACAATGAAAATTGAAAGATCATGAAATACCTTCCAAGTATGGAAAGAAAGTGCTGATCTATAGAATTCCATGTATCGATAAAATAACCAAAAGAAATAAAGGCAAAACAAAGATACTTTCAGACAGAATTACTGAGAAAATTATCCCCAGTACAATGATACTAACAGAAATATAAAAGGGAAGTACTAAGGAAAAAAAATTAAATCCCAAATGGGAGTCTAAAGATACAAAAAAAAAAGGAAAAGAGCAAGAAAATTTACATCTAATGAATACTGACTACATAGAACAACAATTATTATGCTTTGTGAATATTTTTTAAAACACATAGCCTAAAAACATAGCATGGAAGTCAGGAAAGAGTAAAGGGAATTAAAATCTGTCATTTTACAGAAAAAGAGAAAATACTGCTTTTGCTTGATAATCAAGAATGTGTGGTATAATCTCTGGGGTAATAATTAAAAGTATTAGACTATTAGACTGAATAGTTCACTAATACAGAGATAGATTTACATACACCACTAAGGTTTAGGGGCTCTGAATCCTGCGCAGTTGAAAATCCACATAAAACTTTTGACTGCCCAAAAACTTAACTAAAGCCATCCCTTGATGTCTTTGGAAATTGGTTCTAGGATCCTCCATACCAAAACCCACTGGTGCTCAAGTACCTTTTCAGTCACCCCTCCATATCCTCATTTACAGATTCTACATCCACAAATTCCAAACATCTGCAGTTGGTTAAATCATTGAGTGCAGAATAGCAGATACAAAGAGCCAACTATATTGATTGAAAAAAAATCCACATGTGAGTGGATCCATGCAGTTCAAATCTACAGTTGTTCAAGGGTTAAATGTACTCAACCTAAACAGTATTAAAGAGGGAGAGGGAAAGGAAGGAAGGAAGAAGGGGAGAGAGAGACAGAAAGAGAGACAGAAAGAAAGAGAGAGCAGATGAAAGAGAAAGCAAATTTTAAAATTGTGGATTTAAAACTAAATATACTAGCAATTATAGACAGATGGACAAAATATTCCAATTAAAAGACAAAGATCATGAAAATCGAATTTAAAAAAGAATTGTATGCTGCTCACAAAACACACATGAAATATAAGAATACAAAAAAGTGAAAAGGAAAAGGATGGAAAAAGGTTTGCCATGCAAACACTCATGAAAGCTGGCTAGATATATCAGTATAGGACAAAGTAGATTTCAGCACAAAGAATGTTACTGGAAAGTTAAGCATTTCATAAAGATAAGAGTTTCAATTCACCAGAAAGCTATTACGTTGCTAAATTTGTATGTACCTAACAATGCAGCCTCAAAACACATCCAAGAAATATTTGCAGTACTACAAAGAGTAACAGACAAATCCACAATCATAGTAGTTTTTACCATTCTGCTTTTGGTAACTGATAGAACAAATAGGCAAAAATACAATAAGAATATATAAGATTTGAACAGAACAAGTAACAATTTTTATTTAATTGACATATACAGAATGCTATACCAAACAACTGTGAAATACAAGTTCTTCTTAAGTACATGGGAACAGTTATGAAAATGACTACAGCCTTAATCCTAATGAAAGCAAAAAGTGAGAAAACATCTAATAATGTCAAGTATGTAACCTGGTCCCATAGGAATCGATCTATAAATCATATAGGAAAATCCCCATATGTTCAAAAATTAATCACCATCCTTCTAAAAGACACATGGGTCAAAGAAGAAACCATGAAGGAAATTAGAAATCAACATAGTACAGGAGGTTTTAGCCAATGCAATAAAGCAAGAAAACATAAAAGACTTAATAAGAGTTGAAAAGAGATAATAACCGAGTATTTAGCAAAAATCTAGTTGCACACATGAACCATTTTTAAAGCTATACATAAACAATTAAAATCTAAAAGTGGCTTAGCAAGGGTGTTGGATACAAGATTAATATATTAGAACTAATTACACGTCTATATACTAGCAACAAAGAGTTAGAAGATGTAATTTTAAGAAGGTATAACTGACAATAACATCAAAAAAAATTACCTAGGGACATATTACATGAGAGATGGATAATACACCTACATAGGAAAGTATAAAACAGTGTTGAGAAAAGCTAAAGAAAGTCTCAATAAGTGAGCCTATGTTCATGAATAAGAAGATTCACTATTATAAAGATGCCAATTCCCCCAAAATGATCAATAGATTCAAAGCAATCTTAATAAAAATTCAAATAGCTTGTGCATGCATTTGTTTGTGTTTAACCTGACAAATTCTTTAACAATAGCAAAGAGCTAGGAATAACCAGGAAAAAGGAGGAAAAAGACCAGGAAGAAGACTAATCGGGGAGGAGCAAGAGGAAGGCAGCCACAGCGAAGTGGGGATTGCCACACTGAAGAACATCAACTTCACTATTAAACTATATTAATTTAGACTGTCTGGTACTGGGGAGAGGAAAAACATACCAAGTGAACTAAAGATTCCAGAGAGAGAACCATCCTT
This sequence comes from Solenodon paradoxus, assembly GCA_004363575.1. Classification (NCBI taxonomy): domain Eukaryota; kingdom Metazoa; phylum Chordata; class Mammalia; order Eulipotyphla; family Solenodontidae; genus Solenodon; species Solenodon paradoxus. The sequence continues at coordinate 461,445 of RJWH01000627.1, read as the reverse complement.
AAATAGACACTAGATTGATGACAAACACAGCACAACACAGGAGTAAAGAAAGGACAATATTGTCAATATATGACGTTAATTGGTATTTGTAAGAGAAAAACATTGACCCTTGCCATATCAAAAAAAATCAATGCTAGATACATCTAAATATGAAAGATAAAAAACAAAAATATTCTATAATACAGCAAAAAAATATTGCTCTTATTTTGAGAAAGGGAAAGAAATTAGGCATGATATAAAAAGCACTTTATATAAAGACCGATTTGATTACATTTAAATTAAAACCAGTCAAAAATCATTGAGAGTGAAAAATGAGATAGAGTATATATAAATGACAAAGATTATATAAAAGATTACATATTATATAGTCATAAATTATTATAGAAGATTATATTATATAAACACTATAAAAGAAGGATTTCTAAATGGCCAATACATAAAAAGAGCATTCAACTTCATAAGTAATCAGGGTACTTTTACATACAAATGACTAAAAGTGGAAAACATCTCAAAGTATTAACTAAAATACGGAATCTAAGACAAAAAGAACTCTCATACGCTACTGGAGCATATTTGTACTGGAGTACAAACTAGTTCAACCCCTTTGGAAAAGTTCACCATTATCCGTATTTGCACACCTTCTGACCCAGCAATCCTACCCTAGGTATCTAACAGAAGTGTGTGCGTGAAAAAGTATGCAGAAGATGTTCCAGCAGCATTATTTCTAATAGCCAAAAGTTTGGGTTGGATAATAGTCTAATGGATACATAAACTGTGATGCCTTCATCTGATGAATACTATAACAATAAAAATGAATGAAAGAGTTAAGTTCGTCCCATAGACAAAATCAAATTCATTCTCTCTCTCTCTCTCTCTCTCTCTCTCTCTCTCTCGTTCTCTCTCTCTCTCTCTCTCTCACACACACACACACACACACACACACACACACACACACACACAATGTGTGACAGCATTTATGTAAAATTCAGAAACAGGCAGAATTAATCTCTGATGCTGCAAATCCGACTAGTGACATGGATAAAAGGAAGAGGTCATCATTGAGAGGGAGCCTGGAGGGATGTATTCCACTTAACATTTGCATGTTTTCTACATGTATAGATTAACCAATAAAAAAAGACTTAAAACCTTGATGAAAATCAAGATCATATAAACATAACTAGAACTCAATAATGAAGAAATTGTAACTGGTAGATCTTCTAGCACATAACTTGCATACAACTCAAGAATCCAGTTGGATTTCTGGAAGGTTCGATGAAATGCCTTCTCCCCCACAGACGCAGGGCTTTTCAGAATAACCTAAAGACAATTTTCACTGCTAAAATGTACAACTTTTGTATCTTAAGACTCATTTTAATAACCAAATAATGGGAGTAGTTTATATTATAGATGAATACTAATAAAACCCCAAAGAGGCAAACATTTAGATCACTAATTCCTCATTATTTCATCCTCCTATGATCTGTAAGTATTCATATGTTACTGTGTTTTAAAAGCAAAGCATATATATATGTAGATAAAACTACAGTAAATTAAATTATTATATTTATTGATTATTAAATATATTATAATTATTAAATACAGAGGGCTACATGTATGTTATAGTGCTATTTTTAAACTTTTTGTATTTGAAAAATGTCATAAACAAAATGTTGGGGGGAACCTTATATAATTATATACAACATGATCTTAATTTTCTTTCAAAACATGTATCGAAAAAATTGAGAGAAATAGACCAAAATGTTAATAATGGTCACTTCTGGGTAATATTCTTTCTTTTTTTCTTCTTACATATTTCTAAAAGTTTCTAAAAGTTTTTAAAAAAGGAAATAAACCACTGAGAAAACATACAAAAGTGGCCGATGCCGAAGAAAGTATTCCATCTCTGAAATTCCAAGCCTTTATTCCAATTCTGTATTCCTAGACTAAGAGTCGTAGTGCCCTCCAATTAGTGAAGGTCCCCTTAGCTCACCTTTGATCACCGCAAGCATCGCAAACATGCTCTCATGCTCCCACTGATGTTTAATTAAAGAACTAAATGGCAGAAGTCACGTCACACTCTTAGAAGAGAAAAATGGTAGTTTTCAGTGAGGGTGCTCTAGGCTCCAATTCAAGTTGTGCATCTTTATTATTTATGTCGACGTAGGGGTGTGACTGAAACCCTCTGCCCCGTTCCTCATCGGTCACATTGAAATAAGAAAACCTGTGCCTCAAGATTGCTCGTGGAAGTTAATTGAGAAAATGACAAACTCAGTTCATAAACTGTGTTCGGTTAGGAGAAGGTTAAATCGACCAGCAGATAGTGCTGGATAAACAGCAATGTGTGGACCAGAATGATTCATGTGCCCCACAATCTCTTGCTTTCTGCATAGAATGGGATGATTACCAGAAAGCGAGTTCCAAGAGAGATGCTTTCCCAGCCCTTGGCCATTGCCCGGCAGGGAGCAGGCACACACTGACCCAGTGTTAGAAGGATGGAATCGGAGGGAGGATGACAAGGATGGACTGAAGAATCAATATGTACCGACAGAAACACTGTTCAGAGAGGCCAAAAGAAGATGGCAGATACTCTGTCATTAGTAAGCGCAGCCCTACAATCTGGTGAGACAGGTTTGGCTGTCCCTTTGGAAAGAGCAGGGTCCCGGGGGCCGCTGGAATCAGTTCACCACTTCTGGGATGTTCTGAACATCGCACATTATGTGTACAACTCAGGATTTGCCCAAACGGGCAAATTTCATTCTGTGGATCCTCCACTTAAAAACAGTCTAGGAGTAGCTGTTAGTTTGCCGCCTCCGGCCGGCACGCTACACAAACATCCCAAAGACCTGGGTTCATGTCCCAGGACCAGGGGGAAAAAACACCCAGTGTGAACAACTAAATGCAATAAATAAATGTTTCTCTTTCCTCTCTCTTCCTGCCTGCCTGCCTATGCCTTTATTCCTGCCTGCACCTTTTCTTAATCGGAAAGAGGAAGAGGCAGACGGGCAGACAGGCAGACCTGTCAGTGGTTCCCCTTTGTAGTTGGGATAAAATCCAGCCTCTTTCGAAGACCTTCTCTGGCTCGCTACTTACCTCCGGCTGCACCAGCCCTCACACTGTCAGGATGCATTTGACTTTCTCTGCCTTCTGTATACCATCCTGCTAACTTTTGCCTCCAAGTCGGAAACCATGCAACTCTTCTGCCTGAAAGCTACACTTTACCCATTCATGAGTCACACCTTAATGACATGTCGTGTTGAGCTCATCATTCAGATATAGGTTTACATGTCCCTCAGCCTTCCCTGACTACTCAGTCTAACCCACACTCATGCGCCAGGTGAGGCCAGAGACCCTCCCCACACATTCCCATCGCTCTCCGCCTTGCTTGGCCTTAGTACCTAGCACACTGCAAGGTGCTTTCCCGATCTTTCGCCCAGTGAGTGCTGAGACATTAGTGATTTTAGTCTATTTTTTTTCATCAGCTTTACCACCGGTGCCTTGAATAAAGCCTAACATATAGTAGACACCCCGTGAAGAATAATTGAATAAGTGAATAAATATCCATATCTAGATTGCATTAAAGCTCTATAAGGTCTGGTTCTGGTTCTTGCATCATCAACAAAACATACACTGCTTGGCACACAAGAGTTATTCCCAAATATTTATGAACTGGTTACCATTCACACCTCCTGTACGTGCTTATTTCAGGATCTACTGAGAAAGGATTGATACCAAAGGTTTCAGTCATTTCACCTTTTATTTTCTTAATGCTTCCAACTTTTTGCTACTTTTACACTGAAATAATACACTTAGCAACATTTAAACATCCTTTGACCTAAAACCCCAATGATACCAACCTCCATTTTTAAAATGTCTACTTACTGTTTACTTTCCTTGCTTTTAATTCATGTGACTGTTACCACTAAGATCAATATTACTGGTTTTCAGTTCTGAACGAGACTATCAAGGGCTACCAAGGCCACAAAAAATAAAAAATAAAATAAATAGAAACAGTTATTATTATCTCTAACACTTGGCTTTAATCAGGAACATATATTAGGCAGCCGAATTAAAGTTAAATCCCCTTCAAACCACCTCAAATCACCTTTCTAAACACAAATATGCCAAGAAAGAAGCTGGTTCTCAGAATGTCAATAAGTACCTTGAATAAAAGCTAACTTTTCAAAGTTATCCACATCTCCCATTTTCAGAAAAGAAGTGTATACTGTTAGGTAGAGTAGTTCAAAGACATCAGAAACTCCATTGCCTGAGGCAGCTTCTTTGATTTACAACACAGACACACAAACAACAAAACAGGACCTAGAACTTGTTTGTTTTGTTGTTGTTAAACAGATGTCTTTCCATTTAAATTCAATGTCTACTTCTAGGTTATTATTACACCAATATTCAACCCCTGTTGACTCCTTCTATCCTAATAAGGCAATAGGGTGACTTAATTTTTATTTAGTGTATTCGCACTGAAAGTGTTCTAAGTCTTATCAGAGCAGAATTAGTGACTTGGGATTTGCTAAATGGCAGCCAATCTGCAGCATTCCTCACAGGGCTGCTCCTTTGCAGTGATTATCACTAAGACGACCCCTGCAGCTAAGCCCCTAGGCTCTCCGCACATCACCAAATGGGACTGAACCTTGAGCCATTTGTTATGGCGTCATACATGCTGTTGAAATTAACTTCAATTAATTAATTTGTACACCCCTTAGTTTCTAAAAGGATTTTATGATAATATCTAAAGACAGAAAATACAATCCAACAAGATTTAAAAATGATATAAGTGAGGCAAATTTGGCACAGGAGAAATACGGGTGGGCATCACAGGGCTAGTCTCTACTTACCTGTGTACTGCAAGCCCCTGTATTCACTTATTGCCCCAGGAGGTTTTAAATTGGGCCAGTAATGGAACAGCATTTGCACAGCTGGAGGTTTCACTTGTGAAGGCCCGTAGGCTATCACATACAAGAGATCCTAAAGGAAGCAGGAGCATATTTTGACTTAGCATCATCAAATGAAAATAAAGCCTGCTCATTTAACCTTATAACAGAGAAAATGCCCAACAGAGTGAGGTGGTTAATTTCCCTAAAAATGTCATCATCCAGATATGCTTCTCAGATGAGATCAGGTGAAAACATTACATTTACCATTGATGTATTATTGATGGTCCTGTAAATAACATCCCCCCAGGTAGAGTTCAAAGGTACACTATCTTTTATCAAATGTGCTCCCTACTCAAACAATGTGAAAGGAAGATTTGAGAATTCCATAAGCAAGCGTGCCAAACACTGCATTTTCATGCAGTTTTCTGAAAATACATTTCATAAAATTCGCATTTCCTATTTGAAAGAAAACAAGCTCTCAAGCAATCTTTCAAATGAAATAAAACTATCACATAATATAGCATTTACTAACTTCCAAGAATAAGATCTATCTAGTCACTTTTGCTGTCAAGTCATGAGGTTCCTCAAGTATCATTTCTGCTCTACATGACAAATAATTAACAGTAAGGAGTTATGTGTGCTGCCGTACCAAAAGAGTAAGACACCAATATAATAATTATTAATATTACAATAATTATACAATAATTATTAATATGCAAACAATTTATCATATTACATAAATTAAATTTACAAGTTAAATGTGGTCAAAAACTTACTTTCCAGACTTCTTGTTTATATTTCATGAGGCATTCCAATAATTGACAATGGTACACTGTAAGGAAGAAAATACCATTTGAACATCACTTGTAAATACCAAACAAAGCATCCTTTGAAATATGATAAAGTCTATTAGTATAATTTTTCATTATAATCCTTAAATTCAAAATTAGTTCTTTTCATCTATTCATACTCTTCAAAAATCATGTAAGCCCTTGACTTGATCAAGTTTTATTCCAAGACTCTTGAGAAGTATTTCATTCATCTCATTAACAAAGAAAATATGGGCATGCCCTGGTGACCTGGTGAATAAGTCTGCCATGGAATAGTCCACATGCATCCCAAAGACCTAAGTTCAAGACCAGGGCCAGAGGCAACAACCAAGATGAGCAGACTAAATAAAGTGCTTCTTCCTTCTCTCTCTTCCTGCCTGCCTTCCTATTCACCCTCATTTCTGCCTGCTCCTTTCCTTAAAAAAGAAAGAAAGAAAGAGAGGAAGAATGGAATAAAGAAAAAAAATATGAAGGAAAATCCCAGTAATCAGGCCTTTATAACATACCATGGCAATGCGATCAGGAAATACATAGGAAAAGAAATAGCCTAGTAGGATCATAAATTATTGAACAGTTACTGAACACCCATCAAGCGCCAGGCAGTGTGCTGAGAACTTTACACGTTTTATCTCATAAAGACAGTTTCACCCCAGTTCAATATGTGACACCTCCCCTCATCTAACTTCCAATCCCATCCTGGCACTGGATCAGGTCTCACTTTTAGTCACTGACAACCTCTGTGTCACTCAATTCAGTGGACACTTTCCAGCCTGCCTTTTCCTTGACCTTCAGCAGCTTTCAGCACTGCTGACCACTCTCTGTCAAACACTCTCTTGGGCATGCTTTGGTGGCCTAATGGTCTGGGGCACCTGGGAGCAGTCCCATGTATTATCCCAAGGTCCCAGGTTCAAGACCTGGGGCCGGCAATGTGAACAACTGAATAATAAGTAAAGTGCTTCTTCCTCTTCTCCCTTCCTGTCTACATGCTCGCTTTCATTCTGCCTGCACCTTTGCTTAAGAAAAAAAGAAAAAAGAACTCACTCTCTCCCACCGACTTTCCTCAGCTAGTGCCTGCGAAAGGCACTGCTGTTATTCAACTGTTATCAACAATCCCCTTTTCCTTGTCCATCTTCCAATACACACACTACAGAGGAAGGAGCCACCGCGAGTGACTTTTCTTGAATCACCCCAACGGCTCCTATTCCCTGTGGATGGTGTGTAAGACCGAACGACCCCCAAGGAGGCGGCTCTCTTGCACTCATGAGGAGAAACCCAAGAAAATCGCAAAGATGTTTCTGATACTGTGGCAATGTCTCCAAGACTTACTATTAAGTCAATGATAAAACATTCCTGGTGTTAAAAGCATCTGATAGTCAGCCAAACACATCCTCACAGATACCATCTAGCTCCTTGGGTCATTATCTGCTGGAGTTCTGAGGGCCTGGGCATAAACCCGCCCCACTTCTCTTTCCATGATCTCTCACTAGCAGTCTCACAGTCATAGATGACTTCAGTTACATTCTATATGCAATACAGTGCATGTCATTGGACACTTACATATAGGCCCAAAGTTCATTATTTCTAGGTCAGAGCTCTGTTCTGAGTGGAAAACTCATGATACAAATTCCTAATAGCATCACCTCTTTTCTATTGTTTAAAGAAGTTGATTTGCGTTGTGTTTGAGACCCGTTATTATTACCAAGGTTACATGTATATATTTACAATTTTATTGAGATGCAATGGACAGAGAATATTATATTACTCTAAGGTGTGCCATCTCCTCTTAAATATCTCAAAGACACTTGTCCAAAGCAGACCTCATGAAGGTCATTCCCCGGAACCCTGGTCTTCTTCCATTGTCTCCTTTCTCCATGAGCGCAGCCACTATGTATGTATCCATTTACAAAGCTAAAGCCACAATATTCAATATGCCTCCAAAACCTGTCCTGTCTGTTTTACTTCTTCAATAGCTCTCAGATATATTTACTATTCTCACTCTCAACTGCCCCTGCCTCTTTCGTGCCTACACAAATGTGGTGGCCTCTTTCTGGGTTAATCTTCATCCACTCAGATTCCTTTTAATCCATTTTCAACTGCAACCAGATGACACAAATATAACCACTCAAAGTCCTACACTGGCTTCCCATTAGACTCACCCCACACCAGGCAGCCCTCACTCTGAGCTCCAGCTATGGAGATTTCAGGCCCCCTTCTGACACCAGACATTCTTCTGCCTGGAAACCTCCATCCCCTGGTACGCCTTGTTAATGCTAATCACCCTTTAGTACTCAGACCAACCATTACTTCTCTAGAGGAGGCCCCTCTGATTTCTCCAATCAAAGAAACCCTTTAATAGGGCCTTATCATAGCACAACAGACATTTTCCCAAGCAGTTGTCATAGTTAAAGCTTTCCATTTGTTTTTATAATGATTTCATTGATGAATATCTTCTCCTTCCACCGTCTAAGTTTTGTGAGGTGAGAACAGAGGTCAGTTCTTTTTGCTGACCGTGGCATCCCCAGCGGCCGGCACATGGTAGATACTCCGTGGCTATTTGTGGAATATATAAATAGCCCTCTCGAATTGGAATTACATTGTTAAACCATCACTGAGTTCTCAAAAGCAGATGTTTCAGACCAGAGCTCTTACGTCTGCTCCTCTCCATGCATCTGCTACACTGGCCCCTGAAACAGACCTAGAAGCTTCCTTGGTTTAAACTGCTTCCCCGTCCGGAACACCTCACTTCCCCTGTGGGTCCAAATTTCATCCATATTTTAAGACCCAATTCACTCAAGTGGCGTAAAGCCTTTCTGGGTCATTTCAACCCATAGAGTTCTCTCCTGTGGTAAGTGGGCGCCGTCTCGAATATTTACTTGGTACTTTTCACACACGACTTTACATTGGAAATGAATGGTTTGCATGAAAATGCCTCATCTTCCCAATGAGACCAGCACATAGCACTTGTCTCCATCTCTGGTTTTCACAGACACTTGCAAAGCCGGGTACACAGAGATACTCTACTATGACTCTTACCTGAGCTATGACGTGTTCTCTCCTCCATACACAATGGGCTGCAAGTACCAAAGCTGCCACTTGCGGCTTCTCTGGGTGAAAATTCAAACAACAGAAGGACCTTCCCTTCGGTGCCCGAGAGCCCTTCAAGTAAATATGACGTCACTTCTTAAAGTTTCCCACCTGACAAGACTCATTTGGGGTTCCACCTAATTCTTAGCATGGGAGAGCTGGCTATAAATATTCCCTCGTGAGCAGATGAAGATACAAATTTGGAAATAATAGAAGGAACTCTGATCACAGTGCCTCCTGGTGAAAGGTTCTAAGAAAGAAAATGGCAGATCGCAGCGACCTGATTCGCATATTATTTGTTGAAATTCACAAGGCGCTGAGTAAGTACCTCACGTAGTTAGCTTATTAACGCCAGCAACAACATTTTTAGGTACTGGGGGAAGAATTGCTCCCACTTTTAGATGATGAACCTTGGCCTCAGGCAAGTTAAAGAATTCGTTCAAGGTTATGTTAACTGATGGTTTGTTGGGGATTGCGTACATGTGAACCCACGGACATCGACCCTCAAAGCACATGAGTTTACTTGGACATTACAAGGAAAGCCTCCTGATAAAACTTTTAACTAGATTCCAGATAGGTTTCTCTGTTTTTCAGAACATCAAATGGATTAAAAAGGCTATTTTGAGACTCTTTTTGAAAAGCCAGAGTAAGAGATGAGAGAAAACTTCCATCTTAGCATGTGGCTCCAACAGTGAGCTCCTTTTTACATCAGTTTCCCTAAGTTTGTCTGCAACTACACTGATGAATGGAAATCAGGGTAAATGGTAGGAAACCTACTATCACTAATTATCAAAGAAATACAAATCAAAACAATGAGATAACCTTTCTCACCTGCCCAACTCCATACAAATGTTATGGTAATAGCCAATGACAAGTGAGAGTATACTTTGATAATCAATTGTTGGGAACTCAAATTTTTCAATCCCTTTAACTCATTCATCCCTCTTTAATGAATTTATTCTAAGGAATTAGCTGGAAATGTAGTAGAAGATTTATTATATGCAAAAATACTTATGTAGCACTTAAGGAGCACATTCACAAATATTAATAGTAGTTCTCTTTTGTTTTTAGAATTGCAGGTAATTGTTCTAAATCTCATGTATCTATTTCTATAAAGTTGCATGTCTAGTTAATATCTACTCAATGTTCTAATGCTATATCCTTAAACATTCTAAAAATATCAGTAGTCAGGAAAATGACTGCTAATAGGCAAGGGAAATGTATTTTAATTTGAAAGTCTCTTTTCAACACACTGGAGAGCTGTCTATTCCACCAAGAGTTGTTCCCATGTGAGAATTCCTCGCCTGCTTATTTGATGCGTAGTTTAATTATTGGTTTTAGAATTAGTCAAGACACCCACATTCTCACTTACCTGGGTTGGTTGTGTACTGCATTGCAATCATTAGCATGGACGATGCAGAGAGATTAACATGGGCAGGGACAACTTCTCTCCTTGAGGAACCCACTGAAATCAAAAATGTTTTCATTAGATACAGTCTCTCTCTCATGTGTGCTCTCTCTCTCTGTTTCTCTCTCTGTGTATATATATACACACACATACATGCACATATACATTTATGTATGTATACACTTGCTACTTTGCATAAAGCATGAAAGCTGAGAAAAAAACCTTTAAAAAAAGTCTCAACAAATCAATGGAAGTTTTGCACAAACAAAACCACAAAACTTCTCCTCACTTACAAATACTACGTGTCATCATCAACAGCCAACATTTAGTAAGAATCGACAAGGAACTGGAACAGTGAAATCGACAAGAAACCGAGACTGTGACCAGAATTATACTTAGATGTGATCTCTGCTCCCAAGATGTTTAAGCTCGGTGGAAAAGAAAGAAAGAAAGAAAAAAGAAAAAAAGAAGGCAGAATACTCCATGTGCCTAAATATAAAGGTATGTTGAAGGATATCTCAATAAGAAAGTAAAAAATAAAAGATATTTGAACCCAACCCAAATTATTAAAGTTTAGAGCTGCATATGAACTAATAAGTGACTTACAGTGGGCATCTAGTTAATTTAGTTACACGTACAAATTCTAAATCACGTATCATGAAAAAATAGTAGATTCCTTTAAAATGTATCTTCAGCTCTCATCGATCATCAAACAATTTTAGTCAAACCTTCACATGTAACCTCAATATCAACATCTTCATCACCAGGAGAACCACTTTTTCAGTTTTACAAAGCTTACCATCTGCATATCCAACTGAATGGTTTGAAATAATGCACATTTCTGAATCTGAAAAACACTGTAGTTGGGCATGTTCTCCTATGCCACAAGTATTCATTCACAAAGTAAGTTGTTTTCTTCACGATTCATCTTACAGCTGCACCAACGGTCATTTCCATGTGATAGCCAATACATACTGCTTTTGAAACATTGTTAAGTGGCTTGTTTGCAATGACACTCAATGTTATATTCAATTTATTTCTCTCCTTTTTATAGTGTATCAGGCAATCCCTATAATCATTCGAAATGAGAACTGATGGAGGTCATTAGGGGTGATGTGTATCTTCAAAGAGTCCTTTATTATTCTAAACACAATCTTGAGAGAGGGGAATACTTTATAAGTATTCAAATAAAAAAAAAAAGAGCTCTTCTTTTCTCAGGAATAACTGCAGAAGTAGACATCCTCAAAAAATCATCTCTCAAGGAGAAGACCATTAATGGACAACCACAAAAAAAAAAGGCAGATAAGCATTATTTTTAAACCTGGTTATAAATTTTTATATTCAAGTACAATAGGTGGGGATTATATCTAACTTGTATCAAAAAATAAGGCCACTTATACTAAAAGGCATGCATACAATTAGCATGAAAATACTAATAAAATAGTTGCCATATAAAAGAAGAGACAAAGAAACTGTAACACGATTCTTTTTGACATGAAGGATTTTGCACACATCACAGACAGAAGGCTTGGCGGCAGCTTTATGAAACTAAACAAAGTAAACAGACCTGCAGTTACGTTCCATTTACCTAAGTTGGTTTTCATTAATCACCGGCAGCCGGGCTCTACTGGCCCACCAACTGGGTGATACTCGGGTGGACACATTTGCTGCCATACACAATATAATGATGCATTAATAACTATACAAAGATATGGAGACTGTTTCATGGCCCTTAGGAAAGTTGACTGATTAGATATGATTAATCAAGGAAAAGGACTTTGAGCCAAATCCTCAAGAATAAGGCGCAGTTGCTCTCAAACTGCATCCAGGGAGCTTGCTCAAACGCAGCTTTGGGGGCCATCCCTAGAGAGTCTGATTTAGTCAGCGGGGAAGCAGGAAAGCTACATGTTTAATAGGCACATCAAGTGATTTTGATATGAGTGGGCCTTGAGTCTCCATCTGACAGGTCCTATGAGAGGGTTAGGGAATAAGAACAGAAATACTTGGTAAGGCGCCAGGTGTAGGAGGAATAATTGCTATCCTCTTGTGTCCTTTGTTTTGGGGGAAAAAAGAAAAGTATTCATATATACACATATATAATGTGATATATTCACTCCTTCTGAGATAATTATTTTCACTGTTGTTCAAATTCATCTCAAACTTTTTCATAATAAGCACTTCTAGAAAATGAACACTACTATTAAAAGAGGCTGAGAATCACCGTGCCTGGAGGCTTTGAGAAAGGGAGCAAGGGCCAAATGTCTCTGAAGATTTGGGTTAAGTCTATTTGGAGAACAGCCTAAGCTGTCCCACACCTTCTAAATGTCCTTCCTACCCCTACACGGGAGCTTTCCCCCAGTATGGTCAACCACTAAGCCAATAGCATTCCCCTGGCTCAAGCCCTGGAAAACGAGCTCCAATTCTTACATAAGCAGACACTGCCTTGCAATGTCTTAGCTTTCTAACAGACTGAATAAAATTGCTGCAATTCTAATTTAATAAGCATGCACAGGCACACATCACTTATTGGATCTTGTTAAAAAGGCATGATGTAAACAGATGTACAGCCCATTCCCAAGAGGGTGTATAAAGCCAAAACGACATGCAATGGAAAGAAGAGAATTAATCAAAATAAGAAAATCGTACATTGAATACTATCTCAGGAAATGTAAAAGTAAGTAAGAATCCCCTTTTGTTGACCCCCCCAGATCACCAGAAGAACCATTTCCACCATCCCTTCCCTCTGTGGACAATAACAGTTCCTAACCTGTCCCTGCATTCAATAGTTCCTAATGTACAACAATAGCATGATTCTTACCAAAATAATAAATATATTATTAAACATCATTTGTAAAAGAGAAATTAAATCATTTGTATGAGAGCACCAGCCTATTAGGACTACAGCCAAACTCACTCGACTTCAGAGCCAACGCTCAGTCACTAATTCATTCAACAAGATGCTTTCAGTCCCTCCCATGGACCAGGGATTTTTCTAGACCCTTGGAAACCTAGTCATAAACAAGACAGACAAGTCGTTGCCTTTACAGAGATTACATGATAGAGATGTATTGTCCGATATGGTAGCCACTAGCCACGTGCGGCTATTTAAATGAAAATTAATTTAATGAAAATCCAGTTCCTTGCTCTCTCTAGATATATTTCGAGTGCTCTGTAGCCACTGTGGTTAGTGGCCACTGCAGTGGAGAGCATGGATTTCATAGGGCGTTGCCATCATCTAGAAGGTTCTGTAGACGATGCTGTTAAAGAGCAGCAGGCAAACAAACGCCCACTGAGAAATACAAAGCAGGGGAAGGGAAGCAATACAAAGTGGTGGAAGATCTGGTTTTCGGTAGAGGATGAAAAAGGGCCCCTAAACAGATGTGAGGCTTGAGCTGAGACCTACAAGAGACTGAGGAAGCAAATCATGACCATTAGGGAGACGGACTCTTTGAGACAGGAAAAAGCCTGGAGGTGACCAGATTTGAAATCTGAGGAAACTGCGGAAAGGTCGACAGAGGGGACGCAGAAATACTGTTTGCAGGATGGCTCTGGCTTTTTTGGTGGCAGACAGGTTGAGGGAGTGCTAAGAATAAAAGAAGAGAGACAAGAAGCTCTTGCAGACTGGTCCAGAGGAGGGGCAGTGGCCAGAAGTGGTCGGCGTTAGAATATATTCAAATAAACACCATGTCCTTATACTTTTTTAAGGTGAGGGAGTCATCCGGGAAGAAGAAACACATCCTGGTGACAGTTTACCGTAAACTCAACCACTTCCTGTGCTTTGCCAGAATGCACTGCCTGGCTGTGTGAGCAGGAGTAGCTGTCGTCCACGAGACAGGGTTTGAGCATGAGACACCGATGCCTTCAGAGACGGTTATATCGGTTAAACATGAAATGAAGCCCAAGATATCATGACCCTGAAATCTATGCAGCATTAAAATATTTGCGGAGCAATAGAGGCATGAAATCAGAGAGACAGGAGCGTCCATGAACAATCAGAAGTGGCGCACCCCAGTGGAGCAGAGGATGGGCACTGTCCACACGCAACCCAAGGACCTGGGTTCGCATCCCGGGACTGGGAGGCAACAACCAAGATGAACAACTAAATATAATTTTTTCAAAAAAATGCTGCTTCCCCCTCTTTCTTCCTGCCTGCCTGCCTCCTCACCTTCATTCCTACCAGCACTTTTCCTTTAGCAAAAAATTTCAGAAGTATTCTTTCAGGCTCTATGACTTCAAAACCTGTTAGAACAAGTATTGGTATTATACAACAAACTCCAGCAGGGAAAATCCCAAGTCCTGATCGAAATATTTCAGATGATGACGTTTCAGGAAAACATGTGAATTTGAACAGAATATTGTGATTAGTGGCAATGAGATTCAGTATGTCAGTTATTTGTGTATCTGGGCTGTTACACACTTAAATAACATTATACAATACTACATGTTTTCTCATGGTCTTCAAAACAAACATGGGAGGTAGACAAAGGAGTTAAGAGTACTCACAATTTTATGGTTAAGGAAATGCATGCCTGATGAGGTTACAAGATTTGCCTAAAGGACGATAATTCACCTCTTCTGGATTCCTATTCCAAGTCATTTCCCATGATTCAATAATAAAGTTCTTAAAGTATAGAAGTATAGTATGATCTGCCTTCTAAAAACAATCATTAGCTAATAAAACAGATTATATATCAACACCTTGTGTTGGGTTTTGACTGTCTTCGTTTTCTATCCTAACACACAGCACGCATTCTCTGTAGTTGTTGTTGTAGAATAAAAACTGGCCCAGGACCAACAGTCTGGAGGCAGATATTCAATTAAGTCAGACAATCTTTTTTCAAAGGAAAGGTGCAGGCAGGAATGAACGAGTAGGCAGGCAGACAGGAAGACAGAGAAGGAAGAAGCAACTTTATTTTCATTTAGTTGTACACACTGGTTGTTATCACTCAACCACACGAGACTGGAACCCAGGGATATGAGACTTGTTCCTTTAGAGGCAACTGACCTAACCGCTGCTCCACCGGAGCATGTCCAGACAATTGTTTTTAAGTCAATGCAAGACTCTGAGTCAACCTTTATATTTCTTGAGGGCAAATAACTTTTTCAAGGAAATTTAAGTTGGAAAAGAAACTCGATGAGACTGCACAGTGCAAGCTACCAAGGTATAGTAGATGATATAACTGTCCAGTTTAATATTGTCTTTCCAGTAGCAAAGCCTCTGCTAATTTTCATTTGGGGTCAGCTTAGTGTTGAGCAACTAATGTTCATTCGGGGTCAGCTTTTTTTCCTCTCTATCAAGGGACCATCTTCCCAACATCCAAATTCCAATTCAGTCTACAGATCCTTTACTGGAAAAAGAGAGGTTTCCATGGTGAAATGCAAATGAACCTTTCAATTCTCAGTAACTCCTTTACTATTTTTGTTAATAAATAAAGCCTGCTGCACACATTTGAGTGATAAGTATATCTTGTTTATGGAAGAAATGAAAAAGAAAAGCTTCTGTCGAAGGACTTTTTTATAATAAATTGAAGTTACACGTCTATAGCACCTCAAAAAGAGTTATTAAAAATAAAAGACAGAGCACGATTTATTGACAAAAATGGCAGGATGGAAACTCGACCTGTGGTGACAAACATAATATAATGTCTACAAACTTTGATGTATAATGCTGTATACCTAAAACATATATAATGCTATAAACTGATGTTACTTTAATGAAAAAAAATTGACATGAGGAACCAACTGATACACTTGAAGGGCTCTTTTTCTGAAGGAGCTGCCGTACCTGGTTAGATACACTTCATCTTTAGGTCTGAATGACATAATCATTTGATATCTGAAAAACGTCTGTCCCGTGGTTTCTATTTGACCTTGCAAACACCACACCAGAGAGAAGAGCTTTTTGTCTGAAAGACTTTATCAAGTTCTCAGAAAACGCAGCATTGTCCAGCCTAATATTTTAGCCCCACATTAAAATAATCTGGAGGAAGCTAAACGCTCCTCTCTTGTTGGGGTCAGAATTTCTAGACAACGAAAGAGCTTCCACGAACGGAAGCAGCGTGGATGAAAGTAACAGTCACACATTCTCAGATCAATTACGCTGAAAAGGATTCCTTCCTCTAAAACCCAGTGCCCTCTATCATCCTGTCTGTGTTTTGTCAATCTGGTGATTATATAGTACAAAAAGAAACATTGGAATAATTTGGTGGAGCTGGGTTTTAAACATTAGTTCTACAGTTTATTTCCACAGATTTAAAGATGACAAAATTGGCTACTTTTGTCTGAATCACAGGAAGAGTGAGAGAAACAAGATTCAGGTTAAGTGACTAAAACCAGGCAACACAATATATGAACCAGGTCAATGACTGGCCCTGAGGAAGGAGGATGCCTCTTACATAAAATACGATCAATGTTCTTTAACCCAACATTATTAAGCCAAAAATACCTTAGAAATTGAACATGTGTTCCAACCCCCTCCTTGACAACTGAAAAAAAGTGAAGTCTCAGAAAACGATTCATACCTTTAAATGAACAGGTTACTCCATTAAGCATTAAAATTCACACAAATTTTGTAAACTCATCTTACAGTTGCCAAGGTACAGACATTTAAATAAGTAAGGATTCTAAGGTGACTACAGGTGTGTCTCTAATCAAATAGAAATTAATAATCAAGTGTGAAGAAACAAACTTCCCGTTGCTACAACGCTTGATCATTCTTAAGTATAACTTCAGAGGCCTGATATAGTTAATACGTCTCCCCAAATCATTAACTTATTTCTAAAAAGTAGGGATACAAAAATTCAGATTAGTTAGAAAGATGCAGCTTCACCTGCCTTTCTTTGGAAAAAAAAAAAAAAAAAAGGAATTTCTTTGACTAGTTTATAGTCAACATTTTAAAAAAGCCTATACTATTTCGAGATGCTCTCCATAAACAAGTACTTGTTATCAGTAAGATTAAACACCGCCAAGAAAAGAGAACATGATCAAATAGTCTATCATTTGAATGGTATTATCAGTCTAACTTTTTGGAATTGTTACATAATTTTGGCAGAAGTCAGAATCTTTGATTAAGAAAACATACAATTCCTTAGCTAAAATTAAACTTGATTCTAAAATAAGCAAATGTGGCTCAAAAGGTGTATGTGTCTACTGATTATCATTACAGAGCAACACTTTTAATAGGAGCATAAAGACATAAAAATGAAAGAGTGGAAAATGATCACTAGGAATTGGATGTGACCAATAAAGATATTTTTAGAGATCAAGAGTTGGGGGAAGGAGAGAGGGAGACAACACTTATTAAACACTAGGCATTGTGCTAGTCATCTTAATTATCACAACGCCATGAGGCGGCTGCATACAAGTATTAATCTCCTTTTGCAGGGGAGAAACAGAAGGGTTAGGTAATTTGGCCTAAGGTCACAGAGCTAGTTGACAGCAGAGCTGTAATTAGAATCTAGATCTGCTTGACTCCTAAATCCATAATCCCTTCCAATTATCCACTGAAACACAGATTAATACCTTTTCTTAAAAAAAAAAAAAAAAAAAAAACTTTAGAAATATTTTCATCATAAAAAGCATGACTCAACTTTCTTTTTTCCCCTGTCTCTTTGCTTTCATGTCTGGAAAGTCTGCAGAATGAAGTCTCTTACTAGTGAAGTAGAATTCATATGAGTTCCGTGTTTATCAAAGTGCCTTGCACAGTTTAGCTTTTTTCAAAGTGGTTCCATAAATTCTGACTCACTTCATCAGCACACACCTCTGTGAGGGAAAGCTGCTGCTGCCAGCGTGCTGGGGACAAGGTCTCCACTGTGTGAGCAGTCCAGCACCACATCAATACAGCCGACCCCTCCTGCTCTTCCCCTCATACCCTCCTGCCTTCGGAGGCCAAAGATAAGAATTTTTACAGCTAGGCAACACTCTATCCACCTTTTTTCCGCAAGTGTCAAAATAAACACCAGAATCTGATCATAAGAAATAAGCCCTGTCCCCTGATGTGGTCTTTTATCCTATTCTAGAAGATTAAACTCTGAATCAAACAACTGTAAAGATATCATCATCTTTCAATTCCTTGACTTTCGCTGTAATAGTCATGCTGACATGACTGAATTTAAATCATTACCACATGTCTATAGCAAGTGATTCCATTATAATACTGAAAATCTACAGCCTATAGCCGCAAAAGCAATTTCCATTAGTACAACACATAAAAATAATCGAGCATTAGGTAAGATTGAACTTACATATAGCCATTGGTAGAAAAGATGTGCTAAGATATTCAATAATATCCTTGTGCAGAAATGGAGGAAAGGTAGCTAATGTTGATATCATCGTGTAGGGCAAAGTACTCAGAATATCATCACTGAGAAAGGGCAGCAAACATGTAGTTGTATAAAATATCGACTGTCCAAGATCTACAAAACAAAATTGATGATCAGTCACTGAACATTATGCCATTCAACAAAATACACTAATTTTCTATTTTAAATGTTTATGAACTGGCTTAAATAATGACTGCTCCCTTCCTAGTAGGAGTTCTCAAACACACTACTTAGTGGAGTGCCCATATCCAATATTAGCTCATGAAATGACAGAGGAGTATGAATCACAAATATGAATTACACGAGCACTTCCTCAAGACTGTATCAATCCTCAGTCATCTTTGGTATTAACATTATGCCTTCATTTCATAAATTAAAAGCATTCTCCCTGTGATAATGAATCCTGAAATCTCTCTAGCATTCTTACCTTCATTACATCTTTCACAAGATAACTGTAGCATAAAGAACTGAAATTCTTTTCCCACTGGAAGTCTTAGAAAAGTCAAGGACAGGACTGGAAACAAAACCAGGCTAATTCTACTCCATCGACCAAGGCACAATCTTCCTACAACTAGAGTCTTGTACACTGTGGTAACTGGCATCTTCTAGCCCAGGGCAGACTCAGGCCTCACCAAAGAAAAGAAGCCATAAACTGATACTGCAAGACCCTGTGTATTCGGTTATCAATTATCATGGAAGAAAGTGCCACCCCCGTGGGAATCTTGTGGTCAATATTATTAAATGGGAGTAGGAACCATACCTACCACACTTCTTTGGAAGGATTGTTAGGAGGTGTAAATGAGATAGTACCAAGTGCTTAGCACAGCAGATAATGTGCCACAATTATTAGCCATTATTTTAATATTAACATTACTATTACTATTACCTGCACAAAGAGTAAAGAGATAAAGGACATTCAAAACAAAAACAAAAAACGTCATCATTTTAGAATGCATGTAGACCAAATCCCATGAACACTGAATAGCTCTGAACCTCTCAAAACATCAGTTATCAGCCAAGACTTGACAGTGGAGATTTGGATCATTACTATAACCTTGATAAAAGGAACTGAGTAGACTTGTCTGTTCATCTGCTGATGAACCTCCTTAGTGCTGTGTGAATGCCTGATGTTCTCCCTGATGATCCTCAGAATTAAGCCGGCCTCTCAACAGGCACATCACTCAGGTGGAGAGGGTGGGGCCACACCACACATTAGGGACCCACGGCCAGTCCACCGGCTCAGATGCATGAACCCACTTCAAGTCACAGCTGTTTGATTAGAATTAACTGTGCATGAAAACACTCAGCTGCCTTTTAGCCGAGCTTTAGGCCCATTAGACAGAAAAGGGTGGGAGGGCCCACTTGGAATATTTTTCATGTGAGGAAACTGAGGCCTGGAAAGGGGCAGTGATTGCCCAAGGTCACCTGAGAGGTAGTGGCTCAGCTGTGACAAAAACGTCCTCCTAACCTCCCTGGTGTCCTGCGGTGTCCCCTGTGAAGGCACAATTCTCAGACTCAGTATCCCCCCAAATCACCCAGGGATGGTGTTAAAATTAAAACCTCCCCTCAGTAATTCACATTCCTGAGGCCTGGGTGGGACCCAGAATTCCTGGTTCGAAGCTCCCCAGGCGGTTCTGATGTTCCTTGGATCACATTTAGACAAAACAATGCGGTATTGTTTTTTAACCTCTAAGGGATGGGCTAGTGAGTTTTTCTCTCCTCTAAGCTCCATGATGCAGAACAAGAACACAGAGAGAACAGTAAAGAGGAAAGTTATAAAATAGCGTTGATAGAAAAGCAAAAAATGCACATCACATACCCCCTACTCCAGCAATGGTCATCATTTACATATTACTTGCAATTGAATGTTAGATCAAAGGTAGCAAAACGAATGCTGTTATTTTAATCGAGATAAATGGCAGCTGCTCGGACAGTGGCCATCCCAAGACTGGGCCAGTCCACAGTGACTTCAGGACTGGTGCCCACTAAGGAAAGCAGTGACCAGCCCAGCCCACCATCAGCTCTGGCACTGTCCGTACAGAGTCATCTGCTTTCAGTTCTGAGCTGGGATAGGATCATAGTTAAAGTAATTCAGTTACAAGTAAGACAGTTACAAAATCAGGCAATAAGTGAATTTTCAGATTTCCACATTTTTATATTCACTCTAACACAGAATTGAAAATATCAGAAAAAACACAGTCAATCATTATTTCTTTATTTCATCATTTTTATGAAAGGAGATTTCTTTCAAGTTTTTTTGAAATAGGAACACATCTGACTAACTAAACTAGCAGACATTCTCTGAGGATAGCCATGACTGAAAAAGAATAACCTCAGCGACTCAGCCACTTCCCCAAATTCCAGTTTCTCTGTCCCGTCCTCTGAGACTTCCCTTGTCATACTCTCAGCAACCAAATGATCAGTGCTTTCAAATTAAGACAAGTCATATCATAAAAACGCATTTCTTTTGCAAAAATTCTTTTTCTTAACCAAATGATCAGTGCTTTCAAATTAAGACAAGTCATATCATAAAAATGCATTTCTTTTGCAAAAATTCTTTTTCTTACTACATGGTTTCCCATTTGATTCTCCCAAATATAATATTCAATACTTAAGCAGTAAATGTTATTGTCCTCCTTTTTACGAGTTAGAAAAAAATGAGCAAACAAGCAAGATAATAAAATTGACTAAAGACACAACAGACAGTGGGGAGACGTAAGAACCTGTTCTTAGGTCTCTGTCCCAAAGCATTGCTAATATTATATACTGTACACCATAAACAGTACCACCCATTCTGCACCGCTTTACCAACATTTTATCATGACTATTGATTATTAACTAAATTTGGACGCGTTCTTAGAGATTTCTCCTTAGCTAACCTCCTGGGTTTAAAGAGAGGAAAAATGAGCCCCAGAGAATTTACTCTGCAGTCAAGTTCCAACATTTACATTTTCACTGGGGGCCAGTTTTAAAACCTTAGGCCCCAGATCACTATTTCCACCTGAGTCTCTATGACAAGCAGATCAGGGAAAAAGATAAGCTCCTCTTAAGTCTTCCTCCTAAGTTCCGAGGAACAGTCTTTCTCCTTGGCCCAGAACATCCTCTCTACTCGCCCCCCCCCCCCCCCCCCCCCCCCCCCCCCCCCCCCCCCCCCCCCAGCACAAACGCACCTGGATAACAGCCCTCTGGCCATAATAAAACAGCAAAAACAAACAATAAACAAAAATGACCAGGGTGGGAAACACCACCGTGAAGTTTCAGAGTCAGGCAGGCTCTGGCCTGACACAGACCTCGCAGCGCGGCAGTAAATGACGACAGCAGTCCCCGCCCCCCTCGCAAAACACACATGGACATTTTCAAAGGCTCCACCTAAGCGCTCACCGTGTTGGCCGTGCTGCAGCAAAGGAACTAGATCCAGAAGAGTCACCAAAGTCACGTACAGGCCTTGATAGTCCAAAGAAGGGTAGTCTGACAAGTGGGCATCGCGACTTTGCAGGGCGCGTTCAGAGGGCGCATCTCGCAGGACGCTGCAAAGGAGGGAGCGAGTAACAGTAGGGTTGATGGAACTGACCTGCGGTCTTAGAGATGGGGTGAGTGGGAATGGCACAGGAAAAAGACACATGGTCATGGGCACTGTCAAATTGGAGGCATCTTGGTTTTCCTTCTTCCCTGTGCGGGACAAAATGCTGTTGGGGGGACAAAGAAAAAAAAGAGACAACAAAGACACAAAGAACAGCACATTACATTGAAATGACACTCTAAAACAAATAATAAAAACACCAGATCCATCCCACATCAGATGCAACCGTCACACCAGCAGGGTCTGTCAATCTAGCACTGGCCACTCCGTGCTCAGAGATTCCAAGAACGCCAGGTTTGTTTTGTGGACACTGCATTGCATCTCATGTGTTATCTGGTTAGTAAGGAGCAAAAATATAAAAATGCATGTTTCAGTGCCAAACCCATGTTTTACAGTTTGTCAGTTGGGTGAAGGCGACGTTTCCGGGGAGAACAGTGGCTTCCTCTAATGAGGCGGGGCAGCTCTTCCTAATTAAACGGAGCTGTCAAGGCCCCGGGTGTTTTCCACAAGACTGTCTTAGCCGGGCAAATAAAAACTTGCAAAATATAGGTATGGCACTTACAGAAACATGTTTTAGCAAAGAATAAACATGTGTGTTTATTAAGAAAGTCTTAAAAATCACATGTTTATTGCATCAAAATAATGTCTATATGTATATTATGATACTGTTTCATGACATTCTGTCAGTATCATCTGAGAGAATGAAGTTTAAACAGGCATATGAATTTAGAAATAATACATATTTCTAAAATGTTAGCTAAACTACATTGGGAAAGCTATAAAATAATATGTAGTAGATGGTCAATAGCACATGTTTGTGAACTAATGATAATGGTTGTGTGTGTGTGTGTGTGTGTGTGTGTGTGTGTGTGTTTAATTTTGCATGTCAGGGAAGAAACATTTTATTTTATGAATACAAACAGTGGTTTATTAAATAGTTACCTTAAAACTCTAAAGACTAAGCAAGCAGTATCTGCATATGGCTGCATGTCATACAATAGGATCTCACATATGACTGCTCTACTTACGTTATTATTCAACAAAACTCACTAAAAACTAAAGGAAAGATAATTTAGAGAGTTAAGAAAAGGTTTAATGGGAATAAAAAGAAATTTTTTAGCCTTAATTTTTAAATATGAATCTTTTCGTAAAAGCGATAAAGCAGAAAGTTGTCCATTTAAAAATAAAAGACATGACTGCTTGGTCCAATGTTTAGGTTTTTAAAATTAGGTTATACTAGTTATCATGAAAGACAATAGTTATACATCATAAGGATAATATCCACTGCACTTACAAGGTACTTTTGTATCAGACACTTATATGTAAATCAAACTATAACAATTTATAAATGTTTCATTTTATAAAAATAAGCTTGTTTTACACTTACAATTTTGCATGGTGCAAAGAATTGGTTAGTGTCAAGCATGCTTGCTATGTCAAACTTACATTTATTTTTATTTACTCTTAGTGCAAAATATGTTACAAGGTAAAAAAAATGACTACATGCTTTGTATTTTCCATGTGCCTAATTTACCTCGATTTCCTTTGTCTTCTGTTACCCAATGTCCAGGGAAAAACAATTAATAATAATAAAAATAATTTCAGAATAATTATGTAGTACTTCTTATCCATAAATAACTTAAAATTTGGTATAATTATTTTCTTTTACTTTTAAAGGGATTTAATTTACCTTTTTGTGTGTGTGATGTATTTAACTTTGTAAGCTTATATTTTACAATGGAATAATATCAACATTCCAGTTACCCCTGCCTGCCTACATCTATTACAAATACCATCAGATTTTTCATCAGACTTTATATTGTCCTCATATATCCCAGTTACTTCTAAAAGCACCACCATTAAATGTTATATTTTTGATAAGCCCAGTCACCAAAAATTTGTGTTAATCCTGTAGGATTCTATCCCACTGAAAATTCCTTTTAGAATCACAATGAATTTAAATCAGATATATTACTTCCCAAACTACTACCAGCATCTTTTCAAACTTATAAGATGTGGATCTTATAAAAGTATTATGGAAGAATAACATTCTACCTTAGAGAATAAAATTAACGGTATATCAGATAGTAATGTTATCCTACAAATGAAGTACAACGGTCCCATCAAAGTTTTCCTTGGTGGGGGAAATACAGTACTTTTTTTTTTCAAATAGACATGAGTATTTTTTCCAAAGCTTGGTATAAATGAAGAAATACTAGCCAAGTCAACTTTGGAGACTCTGCTTTGACCTTGTTCCTTTTCCTGTGTTTGTGGAACTCCCAAATGATTAACAGCAACAAATTCATACATGCAGGGAGGAATGTGAGCACTGAAACAGTAAAACTCTCTCTCTGCCTTTAGATTGCATATTTGGGGTGAGGTTGAGAAATAAATGGTTGAAGATGAGTTTTCCATGAAACCAGTTTTCAATTATCATTCATGTGTCAATGTAAGGAAATGTTTCATTTGTGGAAAAACTTAAGAAGGGCTCATGACTCAATGTACAATGCATTGTGATTTCATGATGTTTTGTGAAATTTATTCAGGAAAAAAAAAAACTTATTTCCCCAACCAAACTGTCTAACTTGGGGAATGAAACAACCATCTTCCCAACCTGAAATTCTTTCCCAGAAGTCTGTACCCCCAACCAAACAGAACTGAACAATGCCCCACTCAGAAGAGTTTGACTCAGGAGCCAACTTCTCACTCTCCCTTTCTGTCCTGAGACTCTCTTACTCAACCATTTACTTCTAACAACCACAGAAGCCAAGAGAAGACTTCTGTGAGTGTGGGGAAAGAGGAGAAGTTGCCCTGAGGGTTTGGTAGCACAGAAAATTAATATGTCAAATAAATTTTCCATAAAATTGTGAATTTTGACATTTGAGTCAAATCTATTCACTAAGCAAAATGTACTTGATCGTGCTAGGCTCTAAAGCTAGTCTGTAGATTTCAATTTAAATCATTTAGTATACTACATATTCCTCCCAAGCAATTAGAAATTGCCATTCAATTAAGATTACTGGACCGACACTAGAAAACATTTCAAAAACATTTGCTTTTTGTGTTTTTACCTCCAGCCTTGGGTCCTGAACTCAGGTTCATGGGCCCTACCTGGCCTGCACTTTGGCCCCCTTAGCTCTCTGAGTCGCAGGGGTGCACCTCATAGTAAGCATTTTCTGAGGATTTATCAACAAGTTTCTTTCCCCAAGTGTAATGATTTGCTTTTACTATTTTATGTGCTAGCAAAACTTAACAACACCCAAGAAGATCTGGAGTAGGAAGCCCCAAAGAACACTTGACATAAGAAGACTGGTAACTTTAAAGGTTCTGTCAAGTAAAAGTCAGGGGTCAGGTTAAAAAGAAGGGTGGGGGAGGAAGACTTTAGATGTTTAAAATACAGCCACAGAATGCTTCTAATATAAAATAAGAAGATTCCTCTGTAGCAATGAGGGAAATTAAACTAGATCTTCTTAGTTGCTTCTAATGTTAAAAGCAAACAAAAAATGAAACCACAAAGTGGTGTGTTAATTGCGTGCTCAATGCCTACTAAATGAAAATGAGTATAATTCAGCACTCAGATGCAATTGTACCTGCTAGATTCAATAAATTCTCCAGAATGGTCCTTATGATGGACTAAAGCGAATTCAATTCAATGAACGTTTACAGATCCTCTTCTGCTAAACTACCAAATAGGACTCAAGGCTCAAGGCCTACCCAGCTAAAGAACACACAGACTGTCTTTCACTAGCTAGAGTTTTGCAAAATCTCCATGAACTCCAATATGAATCTAATGATGAGCTAAAAGGACCTGCGTGGACCCTTCATGGCTGATAGCGTCAACTATGATCACAGAAAATCTCTCCCTTAATGTGGTTTAAGTTCACTGAAGCTAAACGCCTACACTAATCCCTGTCTTTGGAAATATGTACAACACTCTGCTGAAATAGAGAAATTTGTGTGTGCACACACAAATACCAGAGGACCATGACTCAAAAAATGCAATTCCGACTCAAATGAAGCTATTAGAACTTCAAGTTGCCTATTTTAACCAAAAGAACAATCTTAACTTCTTCCAAACAGAAAGATTACTCTGTGAGAATTCATTTCTAACTCTCTCTTCCGTTTCTTTCTCAGACCCTGACTTCTGAAAACAAGTACTTCTGAATGTAGACACTGCATAAAATACAAAACAAATCACCCTGTTTATAAGTAGAAAGTCTTGCTGTCAGTAATCTTGGATACCAAAGACCAAATACCTTGAACTTTCTAACTGCATAAATAAAAGGAAGAAATATAAACATGGCTGTCTTGGATGTGTAGACTAACCGTGAAAGCGATTGTGACATGGTCTGATATACAGGACAAATAGTTGTGAGTTCCGTATTTCCAGCAAATGAGGTAAAAGATTAAAAAATAATAATAAAAAAAAAATAAAAACAGCTGAGGTAGGCAAGAAGAAAAAAAATGCACTGGGTTCATCTCAAGAGTCGAACCTGTAAGTACTAAAGTCCAACCCGTGATACATCAGATCCCACCGTGTGTTCTTCTTCTTCTCTATTAGTGCACATGCCTGTGTGGATGTGTGTGCCCCACACACTTCAGCTCTGCTCAGCTCTACTGCCCACAATGAGTCGACTGCCAAGTGGGAGGTGGAGCTAAAATGTCTCAGATCTGACACTCTGTCCACAACGCCACCTCAGGTCTAGCTGAATTTAACCTCCGAATCCATGGCTAAACTTTGCACTGTTTCCTTCCTTCCCTCAGTCTCAAGGAGGGCACAACTGCTCCTCAGACTCATAATGCATGACAGCGCTCCCAGAGGCCAAACCAAGCATTTGCTAAGTGTCCCTGCACCAGGAAAAGAGTGCCATGTTGAAGCAGCAGAGCACAATTCTTGAGAGCATGGCCCGTGGACTACCAACCCCAGGATCAAATCCTGATTCCAACACTTAACAAATGGGAAACTCTGAGCCACCGATTTAGCCACTCTGTTCCATTTCACTATCTGTAAAATGGGTATAATAGTACACTTACTTCATGAATTATAAAGAATTCAACGAAATGACACATTTAAAGTGCCTACATAGTGCTGGACACATAAACTTACTACTGTTATTAGACAGTATTATAAAGATCATGAGAGCTATTGCTGGTATTACCACTAGTAGCAGTGACTGATGTTTGTCTCCCTTTGCAAATGGACTCAGTTCAATTGTATGGAATCAACAGTCCCTTGAACAAACTACCTTACTACCAGTCTCACCACTAAAATGCTATCATGATCTTGTTCTAATAATCCATTGCTCAAGAAAATGGAAATCTTCATATTTAGCAAAAGATGACTTCCATGCCCTGAAAGTCTTCACTTTTTGGCATAATTATTAAGACCTAAGTGGCAAGCTTTGAAGTACCAGCTAGGATGTCACCATGACTTTGCAAATGAAATGCAGACGTTGCTTCCTACTTTCAAATTTTGTGATAAAGCAAAGTGTCTCCGGTTGGGACCACTCATCTCAAAGACCAAAGGAGAATTCAAGAGAAAAGAATGGGAGAATTTGGCATATCAACTTATCTGACCGTTTCTATGAAAACAGAGCCAATTATTCCACCGCAATTTGAAAAGAAGGGAAATATCCTAGAACAAGTATGAAATGTATTCGTTTGAGCAACGCGATCCCTTAAATGCAGAACAGGGGCTCTAAGGAGGAAAGATCGTCCAAGGACAAAGATCCCAGAGGCAGCGGGAGTGCAGGAGGCTACTAGTGACTTGACCACACAGACCACTTTCCACCCAGTTCAGTGCAAAGCCTTAGTCCACTGGAAAACAGGGCCACCAGACTCTTCCTGAATTGGGGTTCTTTCTCTAATACCTCTCTTGCTGTTATGCAGCTAAAAGAAATGGTTTCCAAAATCAGGTCTAAAGCAAGAAGATTATGGTGCTGGAGGAGATCAAGCCTTAAAAGTGAATAGAAAGTGAAATATTCCTCTCGTTTCACCCATGTTAATGATGCAAACCACCCAGTCTTTACTTGCAAGGCTCACTTCTGTCTGTTTCTTGTGCCTCAAGTGAACTGTGAAGTAGAGAGGTCCCTGCTGTCTCTACCTTATAGTCAAAGTAGACAGTATTTGGTTTTGCTTCCTCGTGCTCTGTAAAATTTCCCAGGAATTATTAAGAACATTGAACACTTAAAAGTGTTACATGGATTAAAAAATAACTGCTACTGGCATGCCCTGATGGCTCAGGTGCTAAGTCAGCAGCTGGGGCCTAGACTGTGTGAAGCCCAAGAACCCAGGTTTGAGACCCGGAGCTGGTGGCAAGACACAAAAATAAATAAATAAATAAAAGTGCTTCCTCCTCTCCCTTCCTTCCTCTCTTGTAAAAGAAAATTTTTATGACAATATATATGCTTTATAAAATAGGAAAAAATCAGTGATGGACCCAAAATGCTAGATAATTCTGATTTTAATTAAGAACCATCATGTTCCTTTCTTCGGTTTCAGCAATGTCAGCTTCTCTTTTTAATCCCCCTCTGCTAGTACCAAACATAAAACTTTGTCAGTGCATAAATCTCTTGAAATGAAATTAAATGCAGAGAAGCAGGCAGTAGCCATGCCATGCGTGTTCTCAGGTCGGCCTGTGATCTCATCAGCTGTGTACCCAGAGAAGTTGAGTCCAGACTCCTCTGGCAGGGCACGAGAAACTTCCCGTCCTTCAAAACGTTCAGCTTTCAACCAGATCCCAACAAATTCATCAGTGCTACCTAGTCATTTTTTCAAAGGAGAGGATATTTTAAAGCTTACCTTAGCAAGGTCTGAGAAAAGTATTTCAGGGTGTTTGCAATATCTGTTCCTGAAGGGACAGGATAAATATTGTGGAGAACCCGGTTATGATATTCCTGTAAGTACCGGATCTTGGAAGCAACTAGATAAAAGTAAAAAAAAAAAAAAAAAAAAAGCAAAATAATAAAAAAGAATAAAAAGAATCAAGTTGTAATATGTATTAGGCATACAACTATGTATTTTTTAAGTCAGACAGGAACTTAACCAATATTTTAAGGAAAATATATGAATTTTTACTAGAACTCCCTAATAAAAACAATGACAAAAGACCTTTAATTTCTTATCATTGGTTTCAGCATGCAGAATTCTTCTCAGTCATCTGGTTTAATATCCTATTCACAAATTTTCCATGACTTTTTTTTTTAATCACTATGAAAGGCCGTATCCAAATGGTATTATAATCACCCCAAGTTAGCTAATTATTAGCAAAATAACAAGAGCTGCAAGTCTCTGCCACCAGAGAATTGCATTTACTATTGCTTAACTAAAAGTGAAGGAGAAAAATCAAAGGTTTTTCAAAGGTTATAAAAAGCCTAAAATATAAGGATCCCATTGCCCAAAGGTATCAGTTGAAAACCAGATTTTTAACTTCATAAGCGATCATGAAATGTGTTTAGAGACTGTTTGAAGTGTGAGAATATTAAGAGCAGACTAACATGGTGGATATTAAGTAAAAATATAATGATTGGGTGGTGATTAAAAAAACATAAAAAATGAATGCCACGTTTATCTTCCTGGGAATTTCATCAGTTAGGAGCCTTCCTAGTAATTTTCTGAGCTTGGCTGCCCAGACCTTATCCAGATTCAGGAGGGACGACATAGCCTCACTGACCCTCCTAGACCTACCTGGAGTCACCAGTATTGTCCACACTCCTGACCTGACCTTTGACCTGGCTGCCGTGACTGGCCCAGTTCTAGTCAGTCCTCTTTGCAACTCCCAAGGAGCCATGATGGTCAACATCTCTCAGGTCTCCTCTTCCACAGAGCTCTCAACACTGTCCATTTGTCCTTTCAATCCTTCAGGCCAGCAGGAGAGCCTGTCAGGAGGTATGGCTCACTGACAGCAGTTAGCAGAAGGCATATCGAATCCTGAAGGAGCAAGGCCTTGCCGTTCCCACCAGCCCACGGATATAAGCGACTGGATGCATTCTAACAGAACGGCTGACTTAAGCAAATTACTGAGAGTCAAAATGCTTTTGATGGGTATGGGATGTGGAATCACAGAATAGTGGGATATCAAATCGGGGAGATCCTTCGAGGCCTTTAGCCGTAACCAGTTCATGTCAAAGACGAGAAATGAGGCGCATAGGTGTTCATGGCAGAGCTGCACTAGCACGTACGAATCCTGCCTCCCATTCCATGCTCTTGCCACCATCAGACAGTCTAGAATACGAGTCTGAAATGAAGTCAATATGCAGGAAATTGCTGGACATCAATTTGCAGCTGTTCTTAGGTTCAGCATTGGCCCTAAATCACAAAGACCAGTCACCAGATTGGCCTTTATTCCTCCTACTCCCTGGACAATACCTACGACTTCCACAAAATGGTTAGCATTTCCCCAGAAAAAGAAGTCTACGCTGCAGAGAATAACACTTAGAACTTGTGTTGTCCACCCTTCTGAAAAGCCTAACACGTTTATACCCCTCATCTCAGTTAATCCCAACAGTGGTTGCACATAACTTCTTTCCTGAGAGAAGGTCAAAACAGGCAATACTTGAAAAATGTTCCAATTGCATAATCTACACAAATCCATTTTCTTCTCCGTGTATTTGATCAGCTGTCCGATCATCTTTTTGGAAACCTCATTACAGGGATCCCCCACAACAAAACAGAGCTCGAATTCGAGCTATTTAGGGTATGTGCTAGGCCAGCAAATGCTCTCTGTCCAGCCTTGTCACTGTGACTTTTCTCAAGTGTTCATTCCCAGCAGGTTTCTGCAGAGTATTTCAGGAGCAACATTAATCACTCCCCAATTAGAAAAGCTGTGGCCGGAGCAGGCTGTGAACACCAAGCTCACATAAGGAGAAAAGTCATAGATTCCTCGGTACCACGCATGCTCATCATTCCAGAGCGACAGCACTGTCGATACTGCACGATTGCAGGCATTTCAAAACGTGTAGCAAATGAATGGATGTGCTTTTTGATCGTTCCTCTCCACAGATACCCAAACATGCAAGAGACTGAATCAGAGGCCAGAGGCACTGCCGTCTGCGGGATCGTTGCGTGTTTTACAAACATCACATTGTGTTGTCTTTGCTTACTTACCTGTTTATTGTTCTATACCAGGGTGTAAATTTCTTGAAGGCAGAAACTGTCTCTTACTCATATCTCTATCCCAAGCCTAACACACTGCCTGGCTCTTGTGGGCACTCCAGGTATTTGCAGGACAAATGAACAAATAAGTGATTACTTTGATAACAGCACTTATTACTTGAATTTCTTTTGCATACATACATGTCTGTCCCCATACTATATCGTTGACTCTTTTTATCCCTACTGCCAGACATCTAGATGTCGAATAAATAACTGATGAGTGGAGAGGGAGATCCGCGGGAGAAAGATGCGAGTAGGCAGGGGGGAGAGGCCCAAAGCCAGTGGCGAGTAATCCTGAAAGACAATTTACAGAACCAGTTGGAAAAATGTCCAAGCTACTTTACCTACTGGTAAATGCAACAGAATCTTGGCAGGCATAGATGTTTTTAACTTTCATGTTTTAAACTCTTTAGGAGCGACCAGAGAGATCCCTGACATAGAGTCGTTTGTATGTGCTGAGGACATGAATATCATTCGTTTATGTTTCAACGTTGAGCACAAGAAATGATCATTTGGCGGTTTAATTAAATCCACACACATGGGCCCGAGCAGTCTCATCGCAGCACAGAGTTCCTGCTCTTCTCTTCACCACGTACTTGAAAGCTGCTGCAGAAGCACAGACAGTCGGGCTGGAGGTGTGTGAGAATGACCGCCATCATCCACGGGCCACATTTCTCAAGGACGCGCCTTCCTCTACCCTAAGAACAGGTGGACTTCAGCCATGCTCTTCAAACCCCTCCAGGCCCATTCCTTCCCTTATACTTGAAGAGAACAGAAGCCATCTGTTATGGCTGCATGGCATCCCCACCCCCAATGTCATATGTTGAGTTGCTGGTCTCAGAATGTGACTGTGGGTGGAGACAAGGCCTTTAAAGAGGTGACTGAGTTCAAAGGAGGCCCTTAGGGTCGCTTCTATTCAAGTCCCACTGGTGACCTTGCAAGAGGAGACTCGGACAGAGAGACACACGGGGATGCGCATGCAGAGACAGGACCATGTGGGGACACAGCGAGCAGCAGCCATCTGCAAGTCAAGGTGACAGACCTCAGGAGGACACCAAACCTGTCAACGCCTTCGTCTCGGACTTCCTGTCTCCAACACGGCAAAAAATTAATTTCTGTCATTTAGGCCTCTTAGTGTGTGGTTCTTTGTCCCAGCAGCCCTAGCAACATGACCGAGCCACCAACACAGAGGAAATCCTGCATAAGTGTTAGAAACACGAAGAGCTGCGCTTGGGAATCGGTTCTGGATAAAGACTGATGCTATCTCTTCTTACCCCCAGTTTCCTCACCTGTAAAATATGGATAATCATACCAACATCATGGGGCTATTGCAAACAATAAATCAGCAAATGTGCCAGTGACTTAGCATAGTGCCTCCCACATACTCCACACAGAGTAGACAACAGAAGTTCCCCACATCTCCTCCTTCCCTTTTCCTATCAAACATCAGTCCCAGCTCCAGAGCCCTCCATCCATCAGCTGACGCTCGTCCATTAATCTGCTCTTCCCTTTTCATCATGGCCACAAGCACTCAGATGGACTTCAGAAACTCCTTTGTCAATGGGGACAAATGCCCTCTCCCTTGACAGTACAGTTCCCTCCAGCTACTGGCCTCTCTTCAGAGTCAGGCTCTAAAGAATTGCAAACATTCTCTCCTCCTTCCATCACTTCGCTTTTTCTTCCACTCACTCTAGTCTGGCTCCACCACTGCATCAGACCTTCCTTTTTCACTACCATGCAGAACCTCCATGCTGCCAGGTCCAATGGGCATTTTCCAGTTACCATCTTACTAGACCTTCAGCACACTGGAAACAGTCAGTCGGCTCCCTCTTTGAAATTCTCTTCCTGAGGTTTCCCTGACACCACTCCTCCCAGTCTTCTCTGACCTTGCCAATGAGGATACTTCGCCCCCTCTCCCATTACTTGAGAGTGTGGGAATGCCTCAGGGTTCAGCCCCAGCCTCTCTCAGTGTTCTCTCCACAGAGAGCCCCACCTTCCAGAGGCCCCCCAGTGCTGTCTAGGAAACCAGTCCTACATGAGTATCTCCATTCTTGATGGGTAGCTCTTCTGAGTAAAAAGACCTCCTTGCTCATCTCCCCCCACCCTCCAGCTGTGAATCTCAATGACATGGCCAAGCAAACATGAACAATGAACTTGCAGCTCTTCTTCCCTCATCCCCCAAAAGAAGCCTACTCGAGCAAATAGGTGATTCACAGTCACTCAGCAAAGCATCCTGAAAATCACCTGTGATGGCTCCTGTTTCCTCTCCCTCACTCCAACCTGTCACCAAATCCTGCCCAAGCTGCCACCAAAACAGACCTCCTATTGTCTTCTTTATTTCCACCATCATGACTGAATGCCATCATCTCCATTCTCCCTAAAGCTCATCTTCCTGCTTCTCTCTTGCTTCTCTCCAGGTCTTTCTCTTCAGAGCAGCCAAAGAGATCTTTTTAAAAGACAAACTGTTTTGTGGCTCAGGTGGCCAAAACGCTGGCGTGTAGACCATGTAAAGCCCAAGACCTGGGTTCTTAACCCAGGACCAGAAGAACAACCAAACATAGATAAAAGTGCTGTCTCCTCCTCTTTCTTCCTTAAATAATGTTTCTTTCTCCTCTCCCTGCCTTCCTCTCTCAAAAAAATAAAATAAAAATAAACAGAAGATAAAGAGTTTCACACAAATCCTTCAGCAGAAGCCCTGAGAATAAAATCCAAAATTCTTAACATCA
Organism: Solenodon paradoxus; assembly: GCA_004363575.1. Taxonomy (NCBI): domain Eukaryota; kingdom Metazoa; phylum Chordata; class Mammalia; order Eulipotyphla; family Solenodontidae; genus Solenodon; species Solenodon paradoxus. The sequence goes on along the minus strand of RJWH01000627.1, from coordinate 427,454 downwards.
TCTCCCAGACCCTGCCTACCTTCCGACCACAAAAGCTAGACACATTGGCTTTGTGCCCCACTTTTCTGAACACTCGAGGCTATTTTTGCCTGAAAATCTTTGCTTGTGCTTCCCCTCCTTCCTGGATGCTTTGTCCCTCCATGTTTTGTCTAGCCAACTCCTACTCATATTTTAAATGTCACTTCCCATGGAGGTCTTTGCTGACTGCCCTGTTTAAGTTGAATTCCTGACCTCCAGCTGCATTTTTCTATCATAAAACCCTACTCTTGCTTTTGCCACAGTAGTTAGCCCACCTTTTCCTGATACACTTATTTTGGTCATTATTTATTTACTACCTCTCCCAAGAGGACAGTGGGAGCCAGGAACCATGTCTCGTTCACCACTGTGTGTCCCCAGTGATCAGTGGGTGCTGGATTTGCAAGGGTCTAAGAAGGATAACAGGAAAAGAGGGAGGGAAGAGAGTGGCTTTGTGCAGTGATTAAACTTTATTTCTTTAGGAAAATAGCCAAGAAAGGCAACTCTGAAAGCTGCAGTAAAAATAAAGGAAACACAGGAGGTCTAAGAATGCCATGACACTCGTCCAGGCATTGAAGCAGACCAATCTGTTCTCTGCAGCTTCGCCGCCATCCTTTCTTCCTGTGCTTTATGTTGAAGGAACATCACATGATAACAGCGTCTATACATTTTTAATTGTATAGGAATTCCCAACATTTCTTGGAGCTTTGGTAGATTTTAAGATGATGAGTCAGAAAAGCAAAATTCAGTCATTCATGTGAGGTACAGATAAAAAAAAAAATTTCTTGTAATAAAATTGGAATCATACAATACACATTTTCAATCTTTGTTTTACATTTTAAGCATCTCCCTAATGTCAGGAAATATTTTGATAACAACTCATTCTTATTTTTAAGGGTTTAATTATTTAAGCTCATTACCATCAAATTTAAAAACTCGGGGAAGCACAATGAAGACAAAAGTCACCTAAAGGTCCATGACTCAGAGAACTATAATCAACACTGTGCTATATTTTCCTTCTAGAAAATTCCCTCTGCAATAAATTTACAAAACTAGGATTATCCTGTTTGTAGTTTTAGAGTCTGCTTTCGTTGCTTTCTACATCAGAAATGCATTTCTACATCTTCGTTTTAATGGCTTTATTATTTTCCGTTAGGTAATGAATCATAATTTATTTCACCAATTGTCTTTGTGAGTTTCTGAGATACTTTTCACTGTTCCACTCGGTGTCACACAGAATATGCTTTTAAATATGGGAGCACATCTCTAATGATCGCCTTAGAATAAATTTTTAGTCGTGGAAGGTCTGAGTCAAACAGAAAATACTCATTTTAAAATTTTTGGTAAGACTTGAGATGTTTTCCTTCAGAAAGACAGAAACTATTCACCTCCAGTGCATACATGAATAATAAAGTCTATTGAGTGCCTGCTAGTTATCAGGTGATCTATACACACCTGGGGACTATTTTTAATTCTCACAATAACATTTCAAAGTGGCTGTTGGCGTTATTACTCTGTGTGACACCAAACAGAACGGTGAAAAGTATCTCAGAATCTCACAGACAATTGGTGAAATAAATTATGATTCATTACTTAATGGAAAACAATAAAGCCATTAAAATCATGATGTAGAAACACGTTTCTCAAGTTATTATCGTTGAATAGAAAAACCAGAGCTCAAAAAGGGTGGCTGACTTGCCCAAAGGCACAAAGCTAGTAGGTGGCAGGTCTGAGAAAGTACCTGGTTAGCGGCAGACGTCCCCACCGAGACCCGGTGCTCTTTAACTATTTTCACCAGCTTAATAAGATTCAGTTGCACGACACAGCATGAAATACTAACACTTCCTCTATTCTACTGCTGAACACATGTTATTTCTAGTATTTGATTAAGTTAACACTCTACTCAACAAATGAAATATCAAACTAAATCTGCTTAGTGCTTTTTTAGAAAACACAAAACAAAATTTGTTTACTAATACCACCCTTCTTGAAAAATCTAACCCTTTAATCTTTCAAAGTCCATCTTAACAGTCACAGTACGTGGCACACCCTGGTGGAGCAGTAGTTGGCTCAGGCGCCTCCGAAGGAGCGCAGGCCACAGAACCCTGGGTTCAAGTCCCTGGTCCTTGGGGAGACAAGCAGTGTGAGCAACTAAATAAAAAAGGGGGAAAAAATGCTCCGTCCTCCTCTCTCTCCCTGCCTGCCTACTTGCCTTCATTCCTTTTCTTTGTACCTTTTCTTTGCCAGAGCACTCATCTGCCTCAAAAATGGTGTCACTTCATTAATGTATCACCGATTATAAATTGTTCTGAATAACCTGTTTCATGTTTACAACTCCCATATCGCCAACACGCCTGACGATCCTTGAAGACAGAACGATCTAGCACATCACTGAAACCCCCTTAAAGCGGTGCAAGCCACACAGAGATGGTCCGCCTTAACGCAATGGCTAAAATGAACTGAGTCCCTAAGTGTCACCTCTCTTCAATCCTATTGATTTCTCTTAGGAAATTCTTTAACATTTTAATGTCATTTACATAAGCAATTTCCAGATGAAATTTGCTTGTGTAACACGTAAATAATGCAGACCTCTTCTTCAGAATTATATTCCTCCCATCTCTCATTGAACAGAACTCCAAATAATCACTCCCCTTTCTATATTCTGATGATTTCTAAGGGTCTGCCACTAGCATCATTTGCAGTATTTACTCATTTGTTTCTTCAAATAGGCTACTTATTTGATTTGCAGGATTTGGACCCAAACCATGCTGGTGAATGTCAAGGCGCCATCACCTTGTCTTTCAGGGAGCTCTGGGGTGCAGGGCGAGTTCCCACCTAAGCTATGTGTGACATAGAGCAAATCATTTAATATTTCCAAGCTTCAGGGGTTCTTGTTTGTTTTGTACTCTCCTGTTCTGTTTTTGCCAAATGAGAAATTAAAATAGGTACGCCTTGGTGGAACAGCGGTTGGGTCCACCACCTCTGGATAAGCCAGTTCACGTACACCCCAGGAATCAGGGTTCACATCCCAGGGCTGGAGGGCAGCCAAGATGAGCAACTAAATTAAAAAGTAGGTGGAATGCTTCCTCCTCCTCTCTGCCAGCTTGCTTTCCTTCCTGTCTGCACCTTTCCTCTAAAAAATGAAGAATACTTCACTTCGTATTCTTTGCAAAAGTTGGGTGTTCATGTTATTGATTTAAAAGCACATGTCCTACTTCCACATGATTTCTTATTGGCCTCTGCTTCTACTAGACATAGTCCAAGACTTTACGGATTTTACATCATTTCCCCCTTTTAAAATATTCATCTCCTTTGCAGTCTAATCTTTTGCTGAGAAAGGATAGACAGAAGTAGAGTTTGTGGGCATCTGTCACAAAGTTGAGTCGCTTCAAATATTTATAACCGTTTAAGTGAAATCACGTCTGGTATCTCCTCCATTTCTTCTCTGGACTAGAGGATCAGTAAGGACTTAGACTTTTGCCACCAGCTAGCATCTGTTTTGATTCACCATTTTTGTGTTTCTCATGCCCAACAGATTCTACTTCGTGGCCCACTTGGTCCATCTAGAAATCACCTCTAGCATATATTCTCATCTCCATCCACAATGGCATCACCTAACGCAGGTCTGCACAATCTCTGTCTTAGATGATGGCAGTGATGTCCCCACTGATTCCCTTCCACTCCTTTTTCTGTATGATACCCAGACCAACCTATCTAAAATGCACATCCTTCTCATTTCTGCTGGCTGAAATCCAATCATTAACTTAGCCTAAAGAATCCACAACGAACAGATCCCTATTCATCTGTCCAACTTCACCTTCTATCTTCTCCATAGGTACCACACTTCAACCACAGTGACTTGCAAAAATCCCAAGTCACAAGGGCCTTCCCTTACTTGGCTTGACACACAGCATCCTCTGGGAATGCAATCTGTCCTTCTCTGCCTGGCCAACTCCTAAGAATTCTTCAAAGTTCAGCGGCAACCACTTCTGCTGTAGATAACTCCCTCCTGGCGCAAGCTGCATTAAATGCCTCTCCTCGCAGCATCCCTCAGCCATCACAAACATTCCCTCTGTCATTATGTCACTGTGCACTACCATTAGCAAGTCATTCACTGCCCTCTGTGTGAGGCTATAGTCTTGAGAGCAAAAACAGTGTCTTTTATTTTTGTATACCCAGAATTTCATAAATTTCTGGTCCTGAATAAATGTTTGATGAATGGAAGAATTCACATATCATATGATTCTTGGTACAACAAAGCAGTATATTCTTTTCATGGACTAATTTTAGCTCTTGGATATGATATTAAACTTCCTTTTTTTTTTTTTTTTAAGTAACAGGCAGGAATGAAGGCGAGTAGGCAGGCATGAAAGAAGAGAGAGAGAAAGAAGCATTTTATTTTATTTCCATTTAGTTGTTCACACTGGCTATTTCCCCAGCGCAGGCCCAGACTCGAACCCGAGCACGTGACCTGCATTCTTCAGAGGCGATTTTTCTAACTGCTGCTCCACCAGGGGGCGCCTAAACTTCCACGTTTGTTCCTTCTATTAAAATTTTCTTTATCCTTCTACTTCTAGTAAGGACAAGATTAATCATAAGAACCCTTTGAATCACTTTCCTCCAAAGTCTTAATTTGGGGGTATAGAGCTGGTCTGACTGCAGGACTGAAAACAGGCTTGTATCTGCAAGAATAAAGAGAAAGCTAACCCCATTTCCAAGAGGGGGGATTGGGGGGGCAGAGAAACCCATTGTAAGGACTGTGTGAGAAAACAGGCATGGCCTTAGAGTGATGTGCCCCCTGGCCTCCGAGGAACATCTCAGGGAACAAGCACAGAAGAACTGAAATGGTCTTCATCCCCTGAGTCAGTCTCAACTGAGGATTAGGCCTCAATGCCTCTTCAAAGCATTTTCTAGGTAAAATGTTTTGGGAAAACAATTTTACAGGAGAAGTAGAAAAGAGAAGTAGAAAACAGGCAGGGTTTATCACAGTTAAAATTGACCCCACTCTGCTCACAGTAAGTTAGGCTCGCTTCTTCTGTTGGATAAGAACCAGAGAGGAACCCCTATGGAGAATAGTTCGGAGATTCTTCAAAAAACTGAAGATGGAAATTCCATGTGAACCTGTCATTCCACTTCTGGGCATCTACCCAGAAGATACAGAAGCCCCCATCCGCAGAGATGTGTGTACCCCCATGTTTATTGTGGCCCTATTCACAATAGCTAAGAACCGGAAACTACCTAAGTGCCCAGTGTCAGATGATGGATGAAGAAGATGTGGTCCATATGCACAATGAACACTACACAGCCCTCAGAAGAGATGAAACCCTGTCATTTGAATCAACATGGATGAAACTAGAGGGGATGATGCTCAGTGAAACAAGTCAAAAGAAGAAAGACACCAGATGACCTCACTCATGGGTGAAACGTGACTAGACAAAACAAAGGAACAGATGAAACAACCAGCCCTGGAACATTTGCAACAGAACTGAGATGACCAACAGGGACTGGGGCGGCGGGGGGCGCAAATGGTGGAGGAGCCCACTGGACAGTGGGGAAGAACACTTGGTGATGTGGTGGAGGGCAGGGTGTGATACATATATCTAAGAAATGGGAAACCTATACAGAGGAAATTATTTTAATGTGTCGAATAATCATTACAATAAATATACATGTGTACATTTTTTTTGAGAAGAACTCTTGAAGTCAGAGTACCAGGTCACCCCACTGGAAAACACAACGTGAGCCCCGATACTGTTAAAACACTCACGCTAAGGGCCCTTTGCTGGGGGATAATGTTATTCCAAGACCAATTTAGTCTTGTCTCTACTCACTGAACATAAAATGAAAGGGTTTTTATCCTTTCAGTCCAGCACATTTTAAAAATCCTCATTAACATAATGGCCTCTTTTCTTTTGCTCTTTTATTTTATCCTTTATTTTCACATGAAATTTTTTTTTGGAGGGGAGGGTGGGGTTATTTGTGTACTTTTCATTATGGAAGTTTTAAACACCAACAATTAGAGAGAAAACAAAATGAAGCCGGTGTAGCCAACTCCCCATTCGTCACCATCTCTTTCCTTTCACAGTTGTTTTTGCTTGAGTATTTAAAGCAAATCCTACTTGTCAGCTCATTTAACTTATTAAGACTTTATCATGATCTCTGACCAATAAAGACATTTAAAACAATCACAACAGTACTATCAAATACAATTAAATGAATAATCAAATCCCTCAGTATCAAACTCGATTTGTAAGGGGCACTTACAATCCCACATGCACCCCTTCCTCATTCTCTTCTAGTATCAACGTTATGACCTGCACTCACCAAACTGCTAAGGAAGGACATGAGAATACAGATAACCCAGCCTACAGCCGCTGCATTTCCATTTCTGCCCTCATGTTCCAGCCTTTGTCCTTTATTTCAACATATATCTGTAGTTTTCCACATATATTTCAAGGATCGTCTCAACCCTCTTCATTATTCCACCCCTAACAGGTGGTGCATTTGACATGCAAGAAAAAAACCCATTTTACAGATGAACAAATAAGACAAATGAGGAAATCAAGAGGTCAAAGCATATGGAAATAAGTCACCTAAAACTAAAACCAACAAGTCACTTGAATTTAGTTCTTCTGCTTACTAGCTGTGAGAACTTGGGTAAAGAAGTTCTCTGAGTCTCAATTTCCTACTCTATAAAATGGGGATAATGATTCTATCTCACAGGGTTGTTATAAGGACTTTTAAATATTACATATATAACCTACTGAGCACAATGACTGGCACATAGTAGAAAATAAACTGCTACAGTTAGTAGTCACACATGAGATCATTCTCCTTCCCCTTTCCCAGTTCAACACTCTGGCCCTTAAAATGGAATAACCTGTGGAGTAAGGAAAACACAACAGTGATCTTTCATCAACAAAATCAAGCATAACCTCCTACACACACACACACACACACACACACTCTCTCTCTCTCTCTCTCTCTCTCTCTCTCTCTCTCTCTCTCTCTCTCTCTCATATACAAGCTACTACTGTATTTGGTACTGAGATCCAAATCTACATTCAGAGACTCAAATTTGAAAGACTAAAGAGTGAATATAGCTGGTAATAAAGATTTTGAGAAATGGAAGTGTGAGGAGAACAACGCAGCATACACTTTTGGGGAGTTCTAGAGAGGACCCAGAGCTCTTTGCAAATCCTTGATCAAAAAAGGCTCTTCCTTCTTTGAAGAAGGCCCTCCTCTTTGATTGTAAGCAAAACCTGATGAAAGATTCAAACGAAGGGTGATGGAAAGTATATGCATGCATATATTCAGACAGCCCAAATAGTCGAATGTCCCCTCCAATGCAAAAGGATATCAGATGTCACAAAGTGCATTTTTAGTTATTCCAAATATCCACATACTTACATGCATATTCTTCAGTCAGCTTTAGTGCAGGTGACCAGCTTTCCCTGGCACTTTCAGCAGTCAGGAAAGGTCAACGAAGAACACTCTCCTTCTTTGGCAAGGGACTCCGCCACCATCATCCTCACCATCATCATCATCCACATTGGTATAGCCATTTACATTTTTCAAAGCACTTCCACATACATCATTCATTTACATTTTTCAGCAGTTAACTTGTGAAAAGCACTATGTCAGGAGTTCTTGGGAATTTTAGACATTAAGCAGAAGTTAAGCAGCAAAGGTGAAGCGAAAGATCAGTAGCCTTCTTTGTTCAACAGGCAGTAACTGAACACTCACTTTGTGGCAGGCACTTGGATAGATCAACAATAAAAAGAACACAATCCTCATTCTCTGGGTGACAATAATCATAATAATTCCAAATTCTGAGTGCTTACTTCATGCCAGGAAACATAAAAATGACACTTGTGTTATTATTATTTCCATATTGCCAATGAGAAGAAGGTTTACAGAAGGTTGGGGAACTTGCCCAAGCTCACACAGGACATAATGGTAGAGCGCTTTCTAAGATGCCATCTATAAAGAGAAACAACTGAACTAGATATGGCACAGCGTATATTTTTAGCACATTATAAAATATAAAGAAATACCTAAAATCACTCAACTAGCTTTTACCCTTGAATTAGTAAGACCCAATCACCATCTAAAGTCATAACACCGGAAATACTTCATTGGTCAGATTTGGGGCCCTTGCAATAAAGAAAAGGAGAAAAACAATGTCTTCGGGTCAAAAGAGAAGTCTGCCGCTCTAGTTTCTATTGGTCAGGAAAACCTGTGCTAAGAACTGGGTAAGATTTCTTCCACGGTGTGACGGAGAAAATGCGAAACGTGGTACGTGGTGAGTTTTCTTTACCTTGAATGCTGCTGGGTATTCGTACTGATTTTAAATAGAATATGGGCTCTTTTATTGTAACGCAACCAGGTTAGGTGATAGGAGCTTGTTTTCAACATTTTCCTGGGCAGCTTCCTCAGATAAAGGTTTTGAAATCCAAGAATCTTGGAAACCAAGTGTTCAGTACCTCCTACCCCATCCGAAGGCTGACAAGCTCATCCTGGTCTTTCTGATGTGGCAAAACCTCTGAATACTGTACTTGAAACTGCACAAGAATGGGAAGAAGAACATTGCTAATTTGTTCAAGGAAATACAAATCCGGACGCGGGCATTGAGCAGATGAAAACTAGAGAACGTTTTATTCTCTCATCGCTAAGCCATGCTAAGTTCTCTGCAATCATAGATTTTCGAGGAACTGAGATTTGTCAACCCTCTACCCCACTCCACGAGGCTCTATTTCAAAAGAAAATTATTGCACGAACAGTAAATGCCCTCCCAGAATTGCCTAAACAATCAGGGAGAACAGCCGGCACAGTTCTCACATGTAAATGTCTGGCTCTGCGGAAAAAGCAACTGCAAATATCTGGGGAATCCTACTTTCTTGTGAAGCACATTCCCTTGCAAGACAAAGTTAAAAACCCCAAGCTGAGCTTGATGATCTGCAGAGTTAAAAATTCAGATGCGCTTCGAAACTTACCACACAACTCTCAGTAATAATCCAGCTCATCACACATTGTTTTTCGAACTTGATCACAACTGAACAATGAAATAGAAAATCAGAACTCTCGAGACTCTTTTTTCAGACTCTTAAAATATAACATTTCTTTAATACTTACTATGTGCCAGGACTGTACTAAACTCTGAAGCATTTTAAATCTTGTAATCTCACAACAATCCTATGAGATAGGCATTGTTTTAGTCCCCTGCCCTTTTTGTTTTCACACACAAAAAATTCAAGAAATTGTTATCAATTTTAAAAATTCATGCAGCTGGCACACCCTGGTGACTCAGGCTCTAAGTCGGCAGCTGGGGAATAGACTAGGGAAAGCCCACAGGTCCAATTCACAACCAAGGTCTCCAGGAACAACCAAAATGAACAAATAAATAAAAATGCTTCTTCCTCCTCCTCTCCCTTCCTGCCTGCCTACCTTCTATCCAATTAAAAAAAATTAAAATTATGCATATTTTTACATATGTTACATATTTTTATTTCTCTCACTCATTCACCAAATATTTATTGAGGTTTAGTTATGTGCCAAATACTGAGGCTATGGCATGCGCTGGCGGAGGAGGGGTTGGGCGCAGTCCACAGACCTTCCAAGGTCACCGGTATATGTCCCAGGACTGGCGGGAGCAACCAGGATGAAGAACTAAATAAAATCAATACAGTGCTTCTTCCTCCTCTCTCTTCCTGCCTGCCCGCCTCTGCGCACCTTCCTTCCAGCTGCACTTTTCCTTTAAAACTAAACCAAAAGCCTGGGGCTATAACCATGCAGCAGAGCACTACAACCCCTGATCATAGGATGTTTATAACAAAATGTGAAAGATGAACCAAAGAACAAACACTGCTCTAACAGTCAATGACGAGGTGCACCCTGGGGGAGTAGCAGTTGGGCCAATCGCCTCCAACCACATGCCCCTGAGTTCCAGTCCGGGAAGGGGAAAAAAGCCAGTGTGAACAACTATAATAAATAAAATAAAATGCTTCTTCCTGCCTGCCTGCCTGCCTGCCTGCCTACTCACCTTCATTCCTGCCTGCACTCTACAGTCTGTAACAAACTAAAATAGAGAAGAAAGGGACTATGGGCACCTTCTTCACATGGAGTGTTGGGGGAGGACCTACCAGAAGAGATGGCATTTAAGTTAAGACGTAAAGGAGGAGAAGGAGCGAGAAGCCGCCTACAAAATGAACAGTCATCTACATCATCACACTTGAAATGCCACCAAAATACAGAAAAAGGGCTTTTTTTAGGACCAAAAAAAGGTGGGGGGGTGGGAAGGGGGCACGTGAGAATCAGCAAAAAGACACATGTGACACAACAGGGAAGTCTGAAAGCCAGTCGATATATAGTAATTGACTTGGCAGATCGGAGAGAGCCAGTCCCAGGTCGGCAGCAAGGAATGCTGAGCAGCCACAGTGGGCATCTCAGAATCCCCACAGGCTGGGAACTGGCACCAGACAGCTCTGGAGCTGAGGGCAGGAACGGAGCCTGAAAGAAGCGGGGTTGGCTGAAAGCTGGTAAGAAGAGATGGGACCCCTCGATCCGGTTAACTGGAGGAAGGCTACATCGAGCTTCAGCAGAAAATGCAGACAAATGCCCTCCCCCACCATATTTTTATCAGAGGCCCAATGCGGGGCCCACACTGCCAGTCTGCCAAGGAGCCGCCTTGCTGGGACTCACTTCCATCCTGGTGGGTGGCATCCCTAGGAGGGGCGCTTAAAGACTGAATGCTGACTTTGCCCCAGAGATTCTGTTTAGCTTTTCTTCATGATATGAAAGAGGGCAGGGAATTATACAGACCATTTCAAACATAATTATAAGGTGTCCCTGGAGAGGCAGCGGTTAGGTCAACCGCCTCCGAAGAAGCAGGCCGTGTTCACCTGCGTTCAAGTCCCTGTCCGGACGGGGAGGGAGGCAGTCAGTGTGAGCAACTAAATAAAATTAAAATAAATATGTTTCCTCCTCCTCTCCTTCCTACCTGCCTGCCTGCTCGCCTTCATCCCTGCCTGCACCTTTCCTTTAAAAATAATAATGATGATAATGAATATACACTCACATACCCACCCCCCAGATTAAAACATAGAACATTCCATGCATCTTTTCTGTATCTACCTCTAACTTCATCTCCCTCACTCATCAAAGAGATTAATATGTATCTAACTTTTCTGTTCATTTTTCCCTTATTTTCTTTGCAGTTTCACCCATGAGCATGTACCTAGTATATCTAATCACTCAGACATTTAGTTTCAGAAAACTGAAGAGCAAACTCAGTGTCGTAAGAAAAGCACAGCATTGCCACTGACGTGAAGGCTCCGATATTGATCAGTTTGGGTCATCGTCTAACGACAATAAAGGGGCAGAGAAGAACAAGGGGGCTGCCTCCAGGGACCTCAACTGGACACAGACACGCAGAGATGGTGAAGAGTCACAAGTCTGATTTCAAGGCAGCAACCATTTAGTCAAGAAATTGATCTCAGTACCAGAAACTAGAGCTTAAAGCAGAGTCAGGATAAACACGTAAGTGAGTAGGATTCTGGGAAGAACGTATTGGCAGTGGCATTGTTTTTCAGTCAACTCCAGTTCCTCCATCATACACAGGCAGGTGAATGAAGACGACACATCTAAACACCGGCTGACAATGTCCACAGCAAAGCTGGCCAGGTAGTTGCATGGAGCAATTAGGAGAGGATGGAGACAGCGTCCAAGAGGACTCAGCCCATGGTGTCCACATCCAGCAGGAAAACACAAGAGTAAGGAAATCAGGCCTCTAAGGGGCCTCCGGGCAGGACAACTCCCATAAAGCGGGAGAGACAGAATCAAAGTGTGGAGGCCAATCTGAAATGAGTCAAAGCAAGAAGGGTTCTGCAAGGGCTAAGATCTGAGCAACAGAGTAGAACCAACTCTTAAAAATGGGCAACCGAAGTCTACCTTCAGGAGAAAGCCGGGCGCACTGAAGAAACGGCTAAGAATAGAACCTGGGATATTAGTGAACCGGAAAAGGAAAGTCCAAATAGAAGTGGGGATGGGAATCAAAGAAGCAGGTCTTACAAAATACCAGAACAGATCATAACTTTAAAACAAAATAGAAGAGAAGGACTGCAGTTACCCTGACCCATCCCTCCTTCCTAAAAGGATAGAAGAACGTATTTGGCTTAAAATGCGAGAAAGAGATGTAGGGTAGCGTGAGACCATGACCCAGGCTCAGACTTGAAACTGGGCTCAGCGACTCCAGCACCGAGGATGGACAGAATGCAGCGGACAGACTTCGGGGATGACAACTGCCTCTGCCTGCACTGATGGTGCCTGAGGAGTCTGCCCGCTTGGTGCCTCCCTCTGCTGACAGTCCCTTTACCAGAGCCCCCTCCTTGCGGAAGGTATGGTGGCTTTCCAGAAACAAGCTGGACCAGCCACCATCAGGACCTCCTGCCGTGTGTGTAATAAAGGCCATGTCCTCGCCACCTGTGTCTTCTCGCGATTTCCTCAGGCTGTCCCCTACGCAGGGCGTTCTTCTGCCTGGCCTCGAACACCACCATCGCACACACACACCCTGGTGGAGCTGCGTTCTGGTCAGCCACCTTTGGTCCGCACAGTCCACATACATCCTGAGGACCCAGGCTCCTGTCCCAGGATGAAGGGAACCACCAAAATGAACAACTAAATAAAATTTATAAGTGCTTCTTCCTCCTCCCTCTTCCTGCCTACTCTCTTCATCATTCTGGCCTGCAACTTTCTTTAAAACAAAAAAACAGAGAGAGAGAGAGAGAGAGAGAGAGAGAGAGAAACAAAAGCTCCTATGTGATTGTATCATGGCAAAGAGACTAAGAAACAGAGACGTGCGCACCAAACAAATAAAATCCTGTAGCCGAATATTTCAAACAATTTCAAACAATTGAAAAGAAATTAAGAAAATGATTAAGGCTGCAATATTAATCACACTGCATCTAGGTCGCTAAAGAAAAGAGAGATTTTGAAAAGGAAGGTGAAAGACGTCTGAAGTGAATTAGAAAGAAAAGCAAAAAACATTTTAAAAAATGAAAACCAGGCACACCCTAGTAGAGCAGGGGTTTGGTCCAATGCCTCTGGCCAAAGTGCAGGCCACGGACATCCCAAGGACCCGGGTCCTCATCCTGTGTCTGGGGAGAACAGCCAAGATGTACAACTAGATAAAAACGAAAAATAAGTTTAAGAGAGATCAAGAGGCTTTTTGGTTACGATGAAATTAAGCACTAGCAACCACCATTCTTCTTTCTCTCCCAAAAAACAATTACAAAGATTTTCTTGGACGTGATGGAACAGTCACTGCCCGAAGGTGCGAGAGAGCGACTCCAGCCACCACGGAGGAGGGAAACAGGTGTCTGTCCAGGGGGTCCCCAGGCCCACGGCTCGGCCAGGTGGAGCGCAGTCCATGCAGTGGACACAGTGATGCCAGCAGAAAGATGAGCCACAGTCTTTCCCGTGTGGGGACCAAAGGAAGACCAGCTGATGCCGAAAGGTGAAGCAAATGGGAACCCCAAGGGGGAAACGAACAAGAAAGGGGCCTCCCAAACTCTGAGTATCCACCATCCTGAATGACCCTGAACCACACAGGTAACAAAGCAGGCTCAGCGCAGCCCAGTAAAGGCAAAATCCGAACAGAGAAAGGAGTTACAACAGTTTGCAGTTCCAGCCCAGTCAAGAAATGAGCTGTTAAATAACAATGTTCAGAGCACCCTGGTGGAATAGCTGTTAGGTCTGCCGCCTCTGAGGAGCACAGTCCACATACCACTCAGGGACATCCCCGTCCAGGGGGAACAGCTGATGCGAATCACTTATAAAAATAAAATAAAATGCTTCTTCCTCCTCTCTCTTCCTGTCTGTCTCATTCCTTAAAAGAAAACAATAATGATGTCCATCAGTGGGAAACAACAGAATCAAAGTCTCCAAAACTTAACAATCATAATGTCTGGAATACAGTCCCCCAGCATAAATGAAGAACCATCAAAAAGAAACACGTTCTTAGAAGAAAATGAAATCAGTATAGTTCGATCGTGAAGTGAAACAGATGTTGGCACTACCAGGCAGGGTACATGCAGCTCCTGATGTTATCCTCGATGAAGGAAAAAAACAAAACCTGCTTTTCGCACATGAGACTCTTCAGAAAAATGAAAAGTCCCAGCAGAAAATGAAAATAATGAAAGAAGAACAAGATGGACATTCGCGAACCAGGAAATATAATTTTAGAAATAAAAAATTCTCTGGATGGGCTTAAGCAAACGGACAGACAGAGAAAAAGGTACATGAAGGTGAAGTTAGATCTAGAAAAAAATATCCAAGACTGTAGTATCATGGGGAAAGAAATTGAAGAGAAAAAAAAAAAAAAAAAAAAGAACAGAACCTCAGAGTTTTTAGATAATATCAAACAGTAAAATCATGGTTGTGTAATTTGAATACTAGAAGGAGAGAAAAGAAAGAATGAGGCATAAAAATATCTATGGAATGGTCAAGAGTTTCCCAAATTTGATTTTTTTAAAAGGCAGAAATTTTCAGACACAAAAATGATAAATACATACTAGAATAAACATCTAGGGTCTCATGCCAAGAGAAGCCCAGATGGCACTCAAATTGTTGAAAGTCAAAATAAACAGCATATCTTGAAAGCAACAAGAGGAAAACAATATATCACAAACATTATGAACCCATGCTAGTTGGATTCCCCTCTGAAACCATGAAGGCCAAATGAAATAGTATCTTTAAAGTACTGAAAGAAAAAAAATACTGTCAAAACTGAATTCTACATTTTGCAAAATATTCAATAACAGTGGCACAATAAGATATTTTTAGACAAAAGAATTCTAAGAAATGTGGTCACCAGCAGAGCTGCACTAAAAGAAAAAAAGTTGGGGAGCTGAAGAGAAATGATTCCAGACAGAAACTAGAATCCTCAGAAAAGAATGAAGACCATCAAAAAAGGCAAATACAGGACTATATTTTCTTTTTCTTCTTATTTCCTTTATTAAACATAAAACTTTAAAATCAAAACCATGACATTGTCTTTTGGGGCACATAATGCATGTAGATGTTACATGTATTTTACATAACTATAAAACAAAGAAGGATTCAAACTTGAAAGCTTGCAAGATTCCTATATTTTAAACAAATGGTACATTGTTAACATAATAAGTTAACTGTGAAAACCTAAGGATGTACATTATAATTCTCAGAGCAAGCTTTATTTAAAGATGGAAAAAAAAAATATATATATATATCTATGAAGCCAAGAAGGCATTTCAAAAAGCTAAAAGGAAATGCATGGAGAATATATGATAAGCAGTAAGTAAAAGTAAGTTGTAGGAATGGTATTCATATCAGATAAAATAGATTATAAAACCAAATATATTAACAAGAATAAAGAGGACACTGGCTAATGATAAAATGGAAGATTCAATATAACATGAAAAAACCAACAATCATAAATGAGTATGAACCCACTAAGAGAACTTCAAAACATACACAGAACTTGACAGATACAAAGGAGAAAATAGACAATCTCATTGTCATAAAAACTGCAATATGCTTTTATTACAACTGATTAAAAAAAACAGTAAAGACACAGAAGATTCAAATACATCACTCAACACTTACAGAATATACATTCCTTTCAGGTGCACACCCCAATATAGATGATATTTTGGCTCACAAAACAAGTCTCAATGTCAAAAGACTGAAATCACACAGTATATAATAACCGACAAAAGTTGAATTAATGTAGATAACAAAATCGATAAAAAAAAAGAACACCAGGAAAATCCCAAATATTTGGAAATCAAACAACACTTTGAACACTAAACAACACTAAAGAAGTTTGAGTTCAAGAAAAAAATTACGAGATAAATTAGAGAGTATTTTGAATTGAAACATAATGAAGATACAACTTATCAAAATTTGAGGAATGCAGCTAGAATAGAGTTTACAGGGAAATGTATAGCTTTAAATGCCTATACGTGAAAAGAGGCAAGGCCTCGAATATAAACTTTTATTCTCAGAAACTAAAACTATAAAAGCAAATTAAACTCAAAACAAACCAAAGAATGGAAATACTATATATAAGAACAGCAGTCAATAAATTTGAAGAGAAAATAATCAAAACTAAATGCTGGTTTTTGAGAAGATCAGTAGAATTGACACATCTCTAACAAGATAGATCAAGAAAAAGAGAGAGACATAAATTTCCAATATAAGAAATCAAAGGATATAACAATAGATAGATTCTACTGCTATAAAAAGATGAGATTATTTATTACAAGTAATTTTATGACAATAAATAAATCAGGGAAATTTGTCAGTTGAATAAGACTAACAAATTCCTTAAAGACACAAAAACAAAACTGACCTGGAGGAACTTAAAACAGCAATAAACTTGAATAGTTCTCTATCAGTTAAAGAACCCGGACTTAAAATTTAAAACCTTCCCAGAAAAAAAAAGAAAAATTTCAGGTCATAATGGTTTCAATGGTAAATTTTACCCCCAAAATGTAAGAAAATAATGAATATTGATTCTATACAAACTCAGAAAATAAAAAGGGACTGCTTCCCAACTCATTTTATGAAACCAAGTTTACTCTTTCCAAAACCAGAAAAATATATCACAAGGAAAGAAAACAGTAGACCTATATTTCTAATGAACACAGACACAAACATCTTTAACAAAATATTAGCAAATGGAATCCAACATTTAAAAAGGATTTACATTGAGATCAAACCCAGTTTATTTCAGGAATCCAATGTTAATTTAATATTGTGAAAGGTTCAAAGCTTTCTACCTAAGAACAAGTACAATGATGTCACTTATACCAGATTTATTTAAATTGTTCTAGAGGACCTAGTCCATGCAAAAAGGAAGTCAAAAGAAATAGAGATTGAATAAAGATTGGAAGCCTGAATGTGAAACTATCAGTATTCACAACCATGATGATTTATGTTGAAAACCTTAAGCAATTCCCCCAAAAGCTTAAACTAGACTATCAACATCACAGAAGACACAGAATATAAAATATAAGATCAACAAACAAAAGTTGATTGTACCCCTCCACACTATGTCATAATTACAAAGTCACAAAAATACTTAGAAATAAATTTAATGAGCAATGTGACAATTCTAAGACATTACAGAGGAGAATTAAGCAAATTAAAGAGCACATATAAATCATTCCAAGGATTTAAAGACTCAGTGTTGTCAAGATAGTAATCCTCTCCAAATTGTTCTATAGACCACAATCCAAATGAGTTTCTCTTGAAAAAATGACAAGCTTATTTTTAAATCTATATAGAAAGCAAAGGACCTGTAGCAGTTAAAACAATTTTGAAAAAAAAGAATTAAGTTGGAGAACTCATATTATCTGATTTCCAGGTTTACTATAAAGTAATAAAGAAAATATGTCATTGGTTTAAGAATAGACACAGAGATGAATAGACAGACTGGAGTCCAGAGTTAAGGGTCTCACATATATGGTCAATTAATTCAATGAAGACGAAACAGTTTTCACAACAAATGGTGCTGGAACAACTGGATATTATAGATGGAAACGATAGATAAAAAAAGAAAAACTCATCTGTTTCTAGAACTGGAGAAAATCTTTTTATCATTGGGTTAGGCATAATTTCTTAAAGAAGATACCAAAAGCACAAACGATCTAAAAGAAACAAATTTATGGCTTGTCCTGGTGGAACGGCTGTTAGGTCAATCGCCTCCAAAGGAGCCAAGTCACATACCCCTGTGTGCCAGGTCCAGGGGAAACAATCAGTGTGAACAACTGAATAAAAATAAATAAAGATGCTTCTTCCTCCTCTTCCTGCCTGCCTGACTGCCTGCTCACCCTCATGCCTGCCTGCACCTGTCCTTTAGGGGGAAAAAAGAAGCAAATTGATAAAATGGACTTCATCATTTAAAAATTTCACTACTCAAATGTCAGAGTTAAGAAAACTCAAATGTAAACCAGAGACTGGCAACAAAACTTTTCAAAACAAAGAACTTCTACTCAGAATATATAAAGAACTCTTACAGCTCCATAAAAAGAAGTAATAATAACATTATAAGTGGACATAAATTTGGAACAGACATTTTCCAAAAGAAGATGTGCAAATGCCCAATGAGCACAGGAACAGGTGTTCAACATCTCTTGTCCTCAGAGAAATGCTGATTAAAACCGCAATGACATACTACTCACACCCAACAGAAGGACTGAAGTTAAAAGACTGTCAATGCCAATTGTTGGCATGGTTGGTAAGGATGTGGGGGCAACTGGAACGCTCTCCTACGCTGCTGGTGAGAATGCTAAATGTTATGGGCACTTTACACAGCAATATGACAATGCCTTATAACATTAATTATTTATGTTACCACACTATTATCAAGCAATTCCATCCTAAGGTTTCATTCTAGAGAAATACCATATAACCCCATGACAAGTGTCTGCAAATATTTAAAGCAGCATTATTCATAGTGGTCCAAAAACTGGAAACCCAAATAATATACATATATTATATAAGCAAGATACATATATAGGTGTGTGTGCGTATATATACAAACATATATATACACACACACACCATGGAATACCATAGAGCAATAAAATAGGAACAAAATATGAATACATAAAACAACATCAATGAATCTCAAACATTATGCTAAATAAAAGAAATCAAACACAAAATTATAGAAAAGGCAACACTGTAGAAACAGAAAACACTTCAGTGTATGCCTGGGACTAGGAACAGAGACAGAAGATTAAGAGAGAAAGGGAAGAATCTTTTTAGGGTAAGAGGACCATTTTTATGCTGGCTAGGGTGGTGGTTACATGACGGTATATACTTAACAAAACGCATAAAACTGTGCTTTGAAATGGGAGAATATTATATATAATTACTTCTATAATAAACTGAAAAAGGATAAAATAAAATGTATAACAATGTATACGGACTGGGACATATCTAGACTAGAAGACATATGACAGTCAGATGCTGGCACTTTTTTACAATAAATAAGTTTGGATATATGAGAAATAAGATGGTATTTAACTAAACAGTTTCAAATTTGTATTTGTATTTGATGTTTTATATTGAGAGCTAAATAAATATCTTCCTTCCTATATACATATAAAATCACCACAAATATACAGATTAATAAAGGTATACTACATGGGAGACTCTAAAATTATCTAAAAGACATGATGAAAGAGATTTTTTAAACATTCTAAAGAAGGTGATCCATACAAAAGATAAGCAAAAAATTATCTGATCTATATATGTGTGTGTGCATATATAAAAATATATATCATGAAAAATAGCAAACGGAACAAAATAAATATTAAAGCTATAATTCTAGAACCTTACCTATAATTCAAAAAAATCATGAAATTAGGTATTAAAAAGATACAACATAATCATTTCATTACCATATTATATATAAAACCATATAGTTAAAACTTCTCTGAAGGAAAATAGAACTTTGGGGAAACCAAGAAAAAGGTTAAGTCACTAATTAGAAAAACAAAATAAGACTGTTTCCATACTTTTCAGGAATTCTTAATGCCCCCAAAAAATAGGGTAACAAATTTAAGATACTCAGGGAAGGGAAATATGAAACAATGGTTTTATACCTAGTCAAACTGACCATGAAGTACAAAACTGCAAAGTACTGTAACCTTGTCAAAACTCATAGTACAATGACAGAGTGGTCATAAACACAAGAAATAGCAGTGAATGCTAAACATAAATATGCCTGTAAAACAAAGCTAAGTCACTGTTAGAAAGGAGAGGCTATAGTAGCCACAATAAAATTATCAAAATTGGGAACAGGAAGATTAAGGAGTGTGTATGCATATGATTATCTAATGGAAATTAACTGAAAATAAAAGGATAGTACTTGAGATCATATATTTAGATAGAAAGAATAGCGAAAAGAAACTGATTTCAATACTGTTCAATTACAGGTAACCATAAGTTTAAAAAAAAAAAAAGGACTAGTGGTATTATATAAAGGAATTCATATCAAGTCAACCAATAGAAAGAACGAGCACACAGAATCTACTGCATACTGAAAAAACATAGATAAAAAAGACATAAAAATAAAACAATGTGATAGATCTGAGGCCAAACATATCAATTATATCAGTAGATATAAATGGGCTTAATTCACATATTGAAAGAAAAGGATTTTCAGATTGGCTAATAAAGCAAAATCTAACACTAAGCAGAATACAAGAGACACATCTAAAACACAGTAATTCAAAATGGTTAAAAATAAAAAGATGGAGGAAGATATATCAGGCAAACACAACTAAAAAAACAAAAACAAACGAACAGGTTATAATCTTGATGTCTGACAAGGTAGAATTGACAGCAAAAAACATTAAATATATAAAGAATGTCTCTTTAAGATGCTGCCTACAATTCACAAAGATGACTTACAGCTATTAACATGTATACACCCAATAACAAAGCAACAACTTCCACTAATAAGAAAAGTACAGGAAATGCAATAGGGAGAACCACACTAATAATGGAGACTTAACATACCTCTCATAGTCCAAGATCAAGCAGACTAAAAATTAATAAAAATACAGATGACCTAGGCACCAAAAAGTAGTTCTTATAGATCCATCTCAAAATGTGAACCCCCAAAAATAGAGACTAACACTTCTTTGCAGGAATACACAGAACATTTGCAAGAACCAACCAAAGCTTAGGCTACTGAGAAAACTTCAGTAAGTTTCAAAGAACAGAACAAAATGCAAGTACCATCCTCAGACTTAAATGTAATAAAACTAGAAATCTAACAAGGAAAAAAAAAATGTTTTTCCACATGGAAATTTACAAGCACATGGAAATTTACAAGCACACTTTTAAACAACTCTTGGGTCAAAGGCAGAACACAAAAATAAATTGCAGAACCTGTTGAAAATAATAAGTCTGACATGAGAATCTGTAGGCTACATAAAAAGAAAATGTTAAGAAAAATATATTGCATGAAATCTTATATTGAAAATATTAAATACCCAATTCATTCTGCTAGAAGAGGAACATCAAAATAAAACAAAGAAATCTGCAAAAAGAGAATAAAGAATAAAAGCAGAAATTAATTTTGAAACAAAACCAATCAGAAGGATGAATAATAAATCCAAAACTGTCTCCTAAGAAAGCAAATCAACAAAGTAGACATACAATTATCTCAATAAAGAAAATGAGGTAGAGGAAAGAAAATGCAAACATACAACATTAGACATACATTAGAAATTACAAGAAAAAAATACCAAAATAGAGAACATATTGAACTTTGTAAGGCTATACAAATTTGAAAACTCAAATGAAATGAATCATTTTTAGAGAAACAAAACTGACCCCAGTAGAAACAGAAAGTCTAAATTTACAGAAGAAACAAACAAGCTAAAGTTCCACTACAAACAAGCCAGATGCATTCACAAGGAAACTAACAACTGTCTAAAGGCCAGATAACCAGGATTGCTTTAAACATACCAGAGCAAAGAAAAAGAAGGAAAAACTCCAAACTCAATTTATGTAGTGAATATCACATTCTCCCTAGGTCCTAGCTAGAATTACTCCCCAGTCCCACCCAGCCCCCAAAACAGATCGATCTAACGTGTGACTAGCAATGAAAAAATTAAGCAAAACATGATAATATCTAACCCATAATATTAATAAAGTTAAGAGGAGAAGACATATGGCTTCAAAAAAACAGAAAATGAATTTGGCAAAATTCAACACCAGTCAGATTTGTTGTAACTCAATAAAATAAGAACTGATGAATACTTCCTTGGTATTTTAACTCAGTCCAAAAGAATATTTTACTTCACAGAGAAATACAAGCAGCTTTCCCAGTAAAATAAAGACAAGAATATTCACTCTCTGTGATGTGTTTAGCATTGTATCGGAGATAATCATTAATGCAAAGTAGGACAGAGAGAGTAATTAGAAATATAAGAATTGGATAGAAAAGAAAAATTGACACTATTTTTTATTTTCAGATTATATTAGAGATCTTGAAAACCCAAAGATGGAAAAACAACTAAAAAATAAAAGAAAGAAAAAAGGTTATAAAATTAACATACAAAAGCCAATACTCCTATATTTTTATCCATCTAAAATAAAAAGATTGAAGAAAAGTTAGGCCTCAATTATGATAGAAAAAAAGATGAAATAATAAACATAAGCTTAAAAAAATTCCAACAGCAACAATGGACAGATATAAAAAGACTTGAACAAACAGAAAGACATAACATTTTACTAGATAGTAAGATTCAGTATTCCAAAGATGTTACTTCTCCCTAAGCTATTTTATAAATTTAATGTGATGCTCATAAAATACCATCAAACTTTTTTTCTGGAATTATGCAACTTGGTTATAAGTATTAGTTTGGAAGAATAAATAAGAATAGCCAGGAAAATAAGAATGATATTGAGGGTGTGACCTGTTGGCTTAGCAGTTTAGTACACCCTGGGAGCAGACCCACAGACATCCCAAGGTCCCAGGTTCAAGACTGAGGGCCAGGGAAAACAACCAGTGTGGATAACTAGATAAATGTAAATAAAGTGCTTGCTTTTTCCTCCTCCTCTCTCTTCCTGCCTGCCTCTGCTTCCTTTCATTCCTGCTGTACCTTTCCTTAAAAAAAAAAGATATTGAGTGGAAGAGGAAAAATTCTAACAAATTTCTCTCTAAAAGTTTCCGTCTTGGTCTGCCCCAGTGGAGCAGTGGCTAGATCAATTGCCTCTTGAGGACACAGATCACATACCCTGGGTTCGAATCCCAGGCCAGGGGGGACCTGGTTAGTGTGAACAACTAAAAATGAAAAATAAAGTGCTTCCTCCTCCTCTCTCTTCCTGCCTGCTTGCCTACTATCCGCTTCATTCCCTCCTGCGCCTTTCCTTTAAAAAGAAAAAAAAAAAGTTTTAGTCTCCAATTTTAAAAAAAGCAGTGGTGATAAGGATGAAGTATTGGCTCTTTATAAGCAAGTCACACCTAGTTCATTAGAATTTCTTGTTTGTTTTGAGAGATCTAGAAAGAGTACTAAAGGAAAATTGAAAACAGAGTAAATTCTGTTTCTATACAAGAAAAGTATGATGTCCTGGGTACTCAACTGTAAGTGCCTACAGAGCCCAGCGCAGACCCTAACACCCTGCCCTCATCCAATATATTCTTGAGGAGGAAGTGAACAGACAAACTGGTAAAATCTGGCTTGGATGGTACCATGAGAGGATGGATTTGTACTTGGTGAAACTTTCATATTTAAGACATTGATTGGACACATCTCTGTGGCACAGGCAATAAGGCAGTTAAGGGACAGGCCATCTAAAATCTGTGAATATAGGTTTGAGACCCAGAGCCAAGGGCAAACATTAATGAATTAATAAGTAAGCAAAAATACATTGAATTATGACTCCAAGGTAACTTAAAATAAGCTCTTTAATGTCACGTCAAGGGGTTTTTGTACTCATCACCATTTTTATTTTGAGTATTTCATATAGATATGCATCATTTTGGTAGCTGATGCAAAACTAATGGAGAAATAGCTAATAATGTTGAATAATAAGACATGCATAACAAGTAAAGGACATTAATAAGATAAAATTTGATAGTATTTTTAGTGAGTTGAATTGTGTGCCCCCAAAAGATGAATGTTCACGTCCTAACACCTGCTACCTCTGAGTGTGACCTTGTTTGGAAATAAGGTCACAGGAAGATAAATTAGAAGGCTGTTACAATGGATCATGTATTCCATCACAAAGATAATGATGGTGGCTTGTCCTGGTGAAATAGTGGTTTGGTCAACTGCCTCCAGCTGAAGCATAGGCCACATACATCCCAAGGACCCAGGTTCACATCCCGGGCCAGAGAGAACCAAGACGTACAGCTAAATGAAAATAAAATGCTTCTTGTTTCTCTCTCCTCCTACCTACCTACTCGCCTTCATTCCTACCTGCACCTTTCTTTAAAAACAAAAAGAAAAAGATAATGATGGTAAGAATAAGGAAGAAGAGTTCAATATTTAAGACAGAGTACTAATATAACACTTACAACTCTTAAAACAATTAAGAGAATGAAATAAACTAACACAGGTAAAGGTGTTTAACATACAGTTACCAATAACAGCTGTCAGGGCTGTCCTTCCTGGAGAGTTTGAGATTCACATACATGCAACTCTGATATGCTAACTTGATTTCACGATTACCAATTGCCATCTATTTCACTTATGAGTTAAGCTCACTTCTTAAAATAAAAATATTATATAAATGCAAAGGTTCATACACATATACACATATATATACTCAACACACATACACACATACCCCTTATTTTGTTATAGTGTCAATTTAGGTTCTGAGACCAAGGAAAATGAATGTTACTCTGAAATGCTGAATAACTCTCCAATCTTAATCCCACATCATGCATGAAATGAGCCTCACATGATCAACTCTATGTTGTAGAGGAGCATTCTTCTCAGAAGGTCCAAAAGAAGAAAAAAACAAGACAGAAATAGATGTATCAACTGAAAAAAGGTAAAAATCCTAAATGAAATGGTTGACCTTTCTACAGAAAACTAGCTTATTAATAAGAATACATTTTCACTTAATGCACTTTCCATATAATAAACATTTCATTTCTACGGTAATATATGCATTTGCTATCTGCGTTTGCGTGCGAAATAAATGCATGTGAATTAAATTAACTAACAGCGCCAAACAAAAATCCCCAATAAAGTCTATTTCCTGGTTGAGTCAGCAATACACATAAAACTCGAACAGATGTATTTTCAAAGGATCCACGTGGAACTACATCCTGAAGAGCTCCTAACTTCGGATGCATTGTCACGTTATCTTAAGAAAACCAGGCGGGGTGTGCCGCTGTGGCTCCGACAGCCGAGACACTGGTATGGAAACCACAGAACCCAAGCACGTGAGCTGGACAACCAGCGTGAAAAAGGGAAAAATGAACAACGAAACAAAGATGCTTCTTCCTCCTCTCCCTTCCTTCCCTCCTCTCTTTAATGAGAAAAAAAGAAAAGAACAGTGGGGTATGTGCTAAGACTGTCTACCAATTAGGAATCATAATTACTATGCGAAATATAGGTATAGAAAATTTTAACTAATGAGAAAGAATTAAAAACTCAATGAACCTTCAGGAAAAATATAACTTGATATATGGCTATTATAAAAATGGATTTAGTAAACAGGTACTTATGAAAATAGAGTACTTCTGACCATTGTATTTTTACCTGCAAGTTCATTTAAGAGGCATGCATTCTGCACCATATTCACGCTGTACAGAATACAGAACTTCCCGTTAATGAAAATGTAAAATCTTCACATTCATGAGAGAAACTTGATTATGCAATCCTTTATACAAGACATTTCATTCACCCTCCATCATTTTTCCTTATCGCGGAAAGAGTTTCTGGGCAAACACTGTGGAGCAGACAAGTTCACACGCTGGGGATGCAGAGATGAACAGAACACAGTCTCTACCTAAATGAGGGCGGCAAGCAAGAAAACTCAGCATTGCAATACCGTTCAAGCAGAGAGGCACGTCCGGGGGAGGAGTGACAAGCACGCAGTGCTTTCAGGCTAAATACTGAAGAATAAATACACATCAGAAAGACAAAGAAGAGGCCCATGGAGGGAAAGAAAGCATTTTAAGCAAAAAAAAAAAAAAAAAAAAAAAAAAAAAAGACGTTGTGCATTTGAGGAAGTGAAGAAAACAAAAAAACTGATGTAACTAGATCAAAAAGTTAGGAGAGAGATTGTGTTGGAAAGGCTGGAATCAAGAAGACTTGGTGAGTTGTGGAATAGTAACTAACGGTAGACAGTTTAGGACAGCTTAGGAAGACTCCCAATTTTTGACTTGGGGGGATGAGCACCTGGTATCATTCACTGAAATGAGAAACATGAAAAGAAATACAATTTTAGAACAGAAGACAATGAGGTTGTTTTTGACATGCCTATAGAATACCTGAATAGAGCCAGAAATCTGTAAGCCCAAAGATATGTTCAGATTAGAAAATTCTATTTGGGTGTCATATCCACATACACGATAAGATCAAGGGTCTGAGGAACTTTCAAGAGAAAGAAAGAGAATAACAAAAAATCCTTTTTCTCAAGGGCAGGTAGAAGAAAGCAGCCCTAAGAAAAATATCTAAGTAGATCAGCTAGAAAAGAAATAAGACAAGTAGAAAAATAAATAAGAAGGTAATTAGTGTCAAATGATGCAGAGAAATCATATAAGACGAAAGCTTAAACCCATACATTCTTTTTGTACTACAAATATGGTTAATAAATTAAAGAGTTTCCTATTTAAGAAATTAACAGTGTTGTGTAAAGATATCTAAACAGCCACGGGATGCAGTTATATGCAAAGGAGACGTGCTTTTCTATTTTATTGTTATTATCAACATATAAAGTGCATGAAAATAAATAAATCTATTGATTTCTCCAAACATGACCCCTAGATACACATGGAGAGAGGCAAGTTCAATTTCAAAGCATGCTAATTGGCTGTCTTCTTAAAAGTGCTTGGGGCGCACACCCGCGTGGCTCAGGGCATGTTGACCATGTAAAGCTGAAGGATCAAGTTTCCCAACACAGGTTTGGGGTGAAAAACCAAAATATAATATATAAGTAAAGCTACTTCTTCCTCTTCTCCCTTCCTTCTTCCCCTCTTAAATAAAATGAATAATGGGGAACGTATGCATATGAGTTTATTTTAATGTGCAAAATCAAAGCTACTGCAATAAAAAAAAATTTTAATTAAAAACTAAAATGAATTAAGGGCACACCCTGGAAAAGGTGGAATAGCAGATAGGTCAATCGCTTCCAAAAGAGCACAAGGCCACATACCCTTGGGACAGAGTCAGGAGTGGGGTAGGAACGACAACTAAATAAAAATGTATAAAATGGTTCTTTGTCTTCTCTCTTCCTGCCTGCCTACTCACCTTCATGCCTGCCTTGACCCTTCCTTAAAAAGGAAAAAAAAAAGTAGAATAAAGGCATGCCCTGGTGGCTTACTGGATAAGGCCACCAGACATAGTCCACCTATATTCTGAGGTCTGGGGTTCAAGACCCGGGGCTAAGGAAACAACCAACGAGAACTAGTAAATAGATCATTTCTTTCTCCTCTCTGTCCCTGACTTTATATTAGCCTGCATCCCTGCCTGCACCTTTCCTTAAAATGAAAAGTAATTAATTCATGAAAGTGTTTTTCTGATATAATCAGACTTTCATTTACCACGATAAAGATGTGGAATAGGGTAAATAGATTTTAAAAAGAGCATATTTTCACATTTTTCTAATTAGCTATTTTGAACTTATACCCAAAGTATAAGCAGGTTAATTACCAAGTTTGACAAACATTTTGATGGATATTTATATAAGTGATTTATGTTTATCACCTGCTACACTGTCACCCTAATACAAAAGGTAATGAATAGGCATTTCATAACTTAGACATGTCCTGTTCAGGTGATCAGCCCTTGCTAGATATATCAAGTCAAAGAATTGCCAAGTAGGGATCCCCTCCCACTCAAAACAGTTAGACTGACTGCTGTCCAGGAGACTTGGAATCCTGCAGCCCACAGCCCATTAAACAGTATGAAGGTGCTTTATTTTTGCTACACTCTGGGGGCTTCATCTAAACTTCGTAATTATCCTAATTTTAGTAGCCAGTGCAAGATTTTATACTTGATGATTGCTACAGGCTGAGGGCCCACCAGGGACCTCCAAGGGTACTTTTGACTCCCAGTAATAGAAATTAACCTGAAGCCAGACAACATGATTTTGTACTTGATGATGATGGCAATAAGAATAGCTAATATTTATTAACTCCTCGTTATGTGTCAGGATTCTGTACTAAACACTCCTTATAGATCACTTCATTTAATCTTCACAACTGTGACTATCCCCATTTTATAGATAACACAGTAGAGACTTAGAGAGGTTGAGTTCACTGGTCCAAGGTCACAGAGATTGCAAGCAGAATTAGCATGCATACCTAGACATACTAGTCTGATTCTAGAACCCCAACTCTTCTGCTGTTGCCAAAAGGAAGCTTCTTTTGAAAGAACAAACCCCAAAGTATTTCAAATTGGTCCATTTTAACTCGTAGATGACAGAGAAAGCTTGGGTGAAGTAGAATGCACACAGGAGAGGAAACTTCTTTTTCTGCCAAGTAAAAGAATGATAAATTCTTTTTTATTATCATCCCAGATTCTGTGTCAGCTACATAAACATTTTCATTACAGTGAACTTTATAAGAAGCATTTAGAGAAAAAATATTTTAACTCTTGTGCAATCGCCTGAGAAATTGTTAAGAAGCTTTCACCTTCGGTTATGATGCTCTTCACTCAGCCCAGGAAACAGACCGAATGTGTAAAAAAGGACTCAAAACTATTTCTCAGCTAAAACTCACCTCTCTTTCATCACTATTACTTATTTCACAAAAGAAATGCCACTGTATTTTTCTCACATCTCTTTTCACCTGATACATTACATTTGAAAGGTAAGTCGTTATCTGCTTGGTTTGAAATGCAAGTGCTTCCTCTTGCTGATTCAACCGAACTATTGTCTACCAGTGAAACCTTTACCTGCACCCAGAGGCCTCAGGAAGAACATTTCAACGTTCTATTAAAATCTAATTCTCCCCTTGGTCCTTAGGAAACTGGTACTATGCAGACTTCTGAATGCAGAGGAGAAATGAGCCCTCTCATTCTCTCTGTTGTGATCTTCACATCTAATTAATGAGTAAAATCTCAGGGTCCTGCCTTCTTTCTCCTTCCCCCTTCACCATGCTCTAACCGAGTACAAGGATAAAATGCCACAGACTTGTAACTTCTCTTTACTAAAAAAATATTCACCCTTCATGAACATGACTTATGCAGCCCAACAAACAATATTTCATGGGTTTGCTCTATTTTCAGGCATTTGATGTGCCCTGAACTGTCAACCAATTATGTTAGTGCATGTAAGAAAGAAAGGATTCTTAACTTCTCTTCACTCTAATTAAGGATAGTAAAAACACCAAAAGAATCATTATTTTTCACAGTCTGTTTCCATTTACCTCCTTTGCCTTTCCAAACCCTTAGGACTTAAACAAAGATTGCTCCAATAATTATTCCTCACTTTATAGATGGGAACTTTGAGGCACAAAACTATTAAGTTAATTGCCCAATGTCTCATTTAATCAGAAGGGCATGCAAAACTCAAATCTACACATTTCAGCTCCAAATACAGTGTCCTTTCCATAACCTACAGATGGGGAAAAAAATGTTTTAACAACAATTCTAAAATAGCTATTTACCTACATATTGCTGGCAATACACAACCAAGTCCACATATAGATTTCCACATTCTGGCATTAACTGTCCAAGAAAGAGTCAAGACAGAGCAACCAGTGCATCACAAATTCTAAAAAGGGGAGAAAACGTGGGAAAAGGACAGTAACACCGCTCTAACTTGAAATGACATATAATGTAACTATAAAGTCAAATGGTAAGTGGTGGATTTTTTAACAACCATACTATAATAAAATCTTCAAGGGTGTGATATCCTTAAGCGGGAAGTTATAGACTGATTCCAACTACGTTACTATTACTCAAAGCACAATGCATTCAATTTTTTTTTTTGAAGACTCAGCAGAAACATGATTTATTTTTGAGGGTAGACTTATTTCAGAAACAGGTCCAAAGAAAGCACAAAAAAACTTTCTAACAACTATTTAGAAGAGATGGACTATGAGGTGAAAAATAACTGTATCATAACAATCATTTATTGAAAACTCAATATGCACAACCTTTCAGGCATATTGTCTCATTTATGATCACAAAAACCCCATCAGCATTATTACCCCAGATTTACAGATGAGGAAATAAAGTTCAGAGAGGTCAATTATCTTGCCCAAGGTCAAACAGTCAAAGGCAGAACTAGGATTAAAACTCAGGTGTTCCAGATTCCATAAATCATTCTAAAGAGGTCAAGCCTGGATGGCAAAGAGGCATAGACAATCTCTTAATGAGCCATCAGTCTGGGAATTCTATGAGTCTTTGGTTCATTTCATTGATTTGGTGAACAAATGATTGCATTTCAACATACACAAGAATAAATACTGCATTTTATCATATGCAAGATGTTGCTGCCTCAAAATAACCGCATGAATGTTTTGTGTTTGTCTTGAACAGTCAGCCCAAAAAAGATTTACAAAGACTTTTAAGTGTGGACAGTTATCAGCATAAGTGTGCACTGCTTTGGAAAAAACAAAAGTCAATTAGATGATTCCATTCTGGTATATGTGCTAAAAATTCAAACTCATTACTTCATAAAAAATATCCCTTATTTAAAAGATAGCGGAAGTTCCTGCATCTCTCAAGTGCACTCAGGAAAAGAATTCACATTCATCAGCCTATACAGTGAATACCCAAGGCCTACTCATGCGCACCGCAATGAGAGGCTATGGAGCGCATATTAGAAACTTCTCTGCCCACAAGGAGTTAGCACGTTGTTTCCAACCAAACACACAGAACATCACTCCTGGGACAACTAAAATGCCCCTGCTCTGTGTTATAGTTTGTGTGAGCTGCCCCACAAAGGAACCCTCTTTGGAAAAATAATTAGCTCATTCTCCCAGAGCCCCTTGCACTTTCTTGCAAGCGCTTTCTCAGGCTGTAACCTATGGTTGGGGTTAGTTTTAACAAGAGCACTGGAACGTCAGAGTTCATTCTCCTCACACTGGCTCCGGCCTGGCTCCAGGAGACCTTCCCGCTTGTCTCCCTGCTGGCCTCTCCAACCCGAAGTGGAAACTGCAGACTCAAACTCCCCTATGGCTCCAGCACCGAGAACTGGGCATGCTCAGAAGGCCAGCCGACTCGGGTTGCCACTGACAGTTCCCCGCCCCTGATTTGCCGCTGCCCCCCTTCCCCCACTCCAACAAGAGATACCGAAATGTTTATCAGAAAGATACGAGGCCTCTTTCTCCCCGAGAATGACCCCATTTTAATTCCATTTCGCAGGGTCCCTCCGTCTAGCGAAAGAAACCCCACCAGCTGCCCGGGGAAGACCGCATTATTTTTCAGCACCGGGGACAGCGCCGCGCTGCCATTAAAGTGCGCCCTCCCCCACCTTCTCTTCCGCCCCTCACCCCCCACCCGCCCCGGCCTCAGCCCCCACCCCCGCACCAGCACGGTGCCAAGGTCTCCCGGCAGCCGCAAACGCCGCAACTGCGATAGCTCCGAGCCGGAGGCCGGGCCGGAAAGCCGGCCGGCTGCTACTTACACTGCTCCGCTTTGGTGGACATGGTGCTGTCCAGATGGAAAGGCTTTGCCCCAAAATCTGTGTCGTGTGAGCTCCCTCGCTCCGCCAGCGATGTTGCGAGGAAAAGAGCGCATACCCCCC
>RJWH01000627.1:210590-395893 GCA_004363575.1 Solenodon paradoxus | reverse complement strand
CCTGGTGAAATGGGAAAATGGGCTCGACCGGGGGAGGAGTATTTCCATTCATAAGGCGCACGGAGGGGACGGGTATTTCCCAGAGAAAAGCCTCTTAAAGTGCCGGAGTCCCCGACCATTTGGATCTCCCATTGGCGTTCTCCGGGCCTGTAAATCCTGCTCCGGGAGCAGCCCCCGGTGCCTCAGCCGGGTGACCGGAGAGGGACACAGGTGCGTCCCACGCTTCGTCTCAACCTCCGGGAGGAAGGCGCGGGAGGCGGATCCGGGGCGGGCTGGAGAGGGCCGGGGCCGGAGGGCGGCGAGGTGCGCCATGCAGAAGGAACCCTCAGCATGGCTCCCCGGCTGCTGCGGTTCTGCCCTCCGCCTCCCCTCTTGGATGGGCTCTCCTGCTGATGATTGGGATGGGAGGTCTCACTGCCACGGGGCTGTGAGAAGACTTTAGAAGTTAGGACTGGGGAAGGAGGACCTTGGTGCGGCTGGTGAGGCTGGGAGGGCCACAGAAAAGGAAGGTGAACGTCTGGACGCTGGAGGAATCCAGGTGTGGTTCCTTGCAGCCACCCCGGCTCTCCGGGCTCGTGAGGAAGCCCCTCTGCTGGGAAACCAAACAAACCCCAGAGAAAAGAAAGGGATATTACTAGAAAGATACCGAAAGACTCAACTGTAGAGTGGAGAGACATTCTGAGTCCGGATGTGAAGTCAAAAGAAGCCAGAGATTAGACTCAATTCTACCAGTCTTTTCATCTCCCTCAGCCTCAGGGTCTTCATCTGTAAAATGGGAACAACAAAACCTGTCCTGTCGCCTAAGTTATTCGGCGGATCACGTGATACATGCAGGTGGCAGTTCTTTTAAAATTAAAGTTTTATACGAGTGCTGATCTTTCTTTATTCAAACAATTTAAATAGTTTGCGAACGGCGAGGCTCCAGGATCAAAGCCAGCTGATTTAGGAAAAGGTACAGGAGCAGAACTACTAAGACAAACCAGTTGTTTAATGCGGATAACAATGGCAACTGCATTGTTTTCCCATCTCACCAAAGAATAAGCCTTATTTTAGGGGAAAAAATTGTTACATTTTATATAGCGTGTATAAAATAGTCAAAATAAATCTTTGACAAAAAAAAATATGAACAGATATCAAGAAAGACGTTTGTAATTTTTAAAATCGTACTGAAGTAGCACTGCGTTTTAAAATTATATAGGCTTAAGGAAAGCATCATTGTAAATCAACCTCTGTATATACTACATTAGTTCACACACAGTCCAATTCTTTTATTATGTAACTGACCTTTTACCCCTTCCCTTCTGGTAACCACTAATTTGGTCCTATAGACTAAGTCTATTTTTGTTTCATTTAGTTCACTTCTTTTTGGTTTCTCTATATACCACATATTGGTGAAATCACATGGTATTTATCTTTCTCCTAGCTTATCTCACTTAAGCATAATTTCTTGTAGAGCCATCCACGGTATTGCAAGTGGGAGGACTTCCAACTTTTTCGTAATTGAGTGTATTCCTTTGTGTATAGAAACCACATCTTTATCCATTCATTAGTCACTGGGCACTTAGGTTGTTTCTGACTCTTGGCTATTGTAAACTATGCTGAAATTAACATGGGGGTACAAATATATTTGAATCAGTGTTTTTGTGGGTTTTGAGTAAATGCCTAGAAGTGAGATAACAGAATCACAGAATTTCTATTTTTAATGTTTTTGAGCTCTCTCCATACTGCTTTCCATGATGAGTACACCAATTTCCACTCTCAACGATGTAAAAGGGTTCCCTTTTCGCCATCTCCTCACCCACAGTTGTTTCCAATCTTTTGGATAAGTCATTCTCACAGATGTGAGGTGGTATCTCATTGTTGTTTTGAGTTGCATTTCCCTAATAACAAGAGATGAGGAACATCTTTTTATGTGGTGTTGGCATTCTGTGTGTCTACTTTACAAAAGTGTCTGTTTAGATCTTCTGTCCACTTTTTAATAGAACCGTCTGGGTTTTTTGATGTTGAGTTGTATGAGGTCTTAATATGTTTTGAATATCAACTCCTTGTCAGATGTGCAGATATCTTCTCCCATTCAGTAGGATGTCTTTCAGTTTGATGACAACTTATTTCACTGTGCAGAAGTTTGTTGGTTTGATGTAGTCCTATTTGTTTAATGTGGTTTTTGTTTTCCTTGACATAGGAGTCAAGTTCCCAAAGACATCTTTTAGACCAATGTCAAGGAGTATGTTGCCTGTGTTTTCTTCTAAATATGTTATGGTTTCAGGTCTTACATCCAAGTCTTTGATCTATTTTGAATTAATTTTTGTGCACATTTTTAGATAGTAGTGGTTTCATTCTTTTGCACATGACTGTCCAGTTTATCCAACACCATTTATTGAAGAAACTGTCCTTAGTCCATTGTACACTCTTGGCTCTTTCGTCATAAATTAGTTGTCCATATATGTTTGGGTTTATTTCTGAACTCTCAATCCTAACTCATTGAGGCAGAATGTGTCTGCAGGAAAAGAAGTTTCTGGCATCCCTGGTAGAGTAGCAAGCAGTTGGGTTAATCACCTCTGAAGGACACAGGTCACATACCCTTGGGTTCAAGACTTGGGTCTGAGTGGGAAACGACCAGTGTGAACAACTAAATGAAAATAAAATGAAGTGCTTTTTACACCTCTCTCTTCCTGCCTGCTGCCTGCTGCCTACTCGCCTTCATTCCTGCCTGCACCTTTACTTTAAAATAAATAAAATGTTTCCGAGAAGTCAAAAAAAGGCTACCAACAGTAAGCTGCTTCTTCTGATGCACAGAGAAGCCAAGTTTCATGGTATGGGTGAAAATATTCATGACATGTTAGTAATTTGGCTCTTTAGAGTGTGTATGTGACATTGTTGCCTCATCAATTGGCAGCAGGTCTGGCTAATCTGGTTGATTACCCTATAACATTGTTCATTCCCAAAGTCATATCCTGTATCAAAGACAAGTGCTAATGTAAATAATGATGCTGAATTGTTAATTT
The DNA here is from genome assembly GCA_004363575.1 of Solenodon paradoxus. NCBI lineage: Eukaryota > Metazoa > Chordata > Mammalia > Eulipotyphla > Solenodontidae > Solenodon > Solenodon paradoxus. Next base: position 392,888 of record RJWH01000627.1, on the reverse strand, counting down.
TGGTAAAATAAGGTGAAATCATTCTGGAAGAAACTATGAATAAAATGTAGATTTCCAAGGAAATGACAAACTCTTTTGGAACAAGGAAGCTCAGTGATTTATTCAGAAATTTCTGGGAGGCTGAGAAGGGTGGGGTGTGGACCGTGTAACTCCCAAAGACCTGAATTCTTGACCCAGGACTGCTGGGAAGTGGGGAGACTGAAAATTAAACAAACAACACTTCCTCCTCTGCCTGCCTTCCTCTCTTAAAAAAAAAAAAATCTGGGCACCTTGAGCCTTTGACAGAACAATCATTATTTTATAAAGTGCTATTTTGTATAATCCAAAAATAAAGTATGAGATGAAAAACTACTCTCCCTTGACATGCCTATTAGTTCTGCTGTTTGTCATCAATTAAACGCCCTCCTACCCCCACTGAGAGAATATAATGTCGACTCCCGGGTTATACCATCTGGCTTCGAAAGCCAGCCCTGTCTGGGTGTGACCTTCTCTTTGTCTCAATGTTCTCACCTGCAAAATGCTCATAATAACATTGTTCCCTCAAAGGCTGTTGTCAGAATTAAACGAGTATACATAAAGAATCTAGAACAATCCCTGGCACATTACAAGTGACATGTGAGAATCTAGAATATCACTGACACAAATGAGTGTTCGCTTTTGTCAAGCCACTCAAATACACTATTCCATTAAGATTAGTTGACTACTTCAAAGTTTGAATTTCCTCACTTAATTGACATCCAAATCATCAAACCAGGCTCTCACAACTTCAAACTTCTAGTATATTCATTGGGCTAATTCACTAACTTGGACCATATCCGTTATAGAGTTTGGCATTCCAGCAGATGGCCAGACTACTTCAGAGACAAATGTGACCTCACCTCTCCTCCTCTGTCTACAGTGATCTGTCAGCCTTTCTCTCTTCCTTTCTTCTATTGCAAAGGTAGAGCCTCTTTCATTTCCAGATGAAATGACCTTTTCTTTTAATCTACACCTCCAGTTAGAAACACTCCCATTCATTGTCTTCTCTCTGTCCTGAATTTAAATCCCTATCTTTTCAGCGTATTATTCCATTCTAGTCACAAACATGGATACATTTTTCTACCCTGGAATGGGTAGATGTACCTGTCAGCATACTGAATCCGTGATCTCCTTTTCTCCACCTACTGCCTATGTCTCCTAAGCACCCCACCTATTATCAACTCCTTGCTGAACCAGGTTCTTTCAATAGTCACTAATAATTTCTTAATAGTTGATTACAGTTATCATCTCTTTATGACTAATAGCAGCTTTTCAAATGTCTCCCTATTCCTTTCTGAAACTCCCCTTTCCCTTAACTTTTAAGTTATAATGCTCTGAAAAATCTTCTCCAAACCTTTCATTGCTTTCCTTGTTTAATGAGACTATTTCCAATATAGAAATAGGAAAAATAATAGTGTGAACATTCATTTTGCCACTGTTGAGTGCAGTCAGGATCTCAACATGTCATTGCTTTTGCATTAGGTAATTTACATTTAAGAAGTAAAACATTTTACATTCACTAGAAGACCCCACAAAACTTATCTACATGTGTAGCTAACTAAGCCCTCACTTTTATACTAGCATTTATTCATTTAGCAAATACTTATTACATACCTACCAATGTCAAATGCTTTTCTAGGCACTGGGGATATTGTAATGAAAAAGACACAAATCTCTACTTTTTATGGAACTAATATTCTAGTGGGACAGACAAGCAAAATGTTAAGTTCATAAGTACCGATAATCACATAAAGAAAAAATAAGAGCATGCCCTCGTGGAGCAGCTATTAGGTCAATCGCCTTCAAAGGAGCAAATCACATACTCCTGGGTTCAAATCCTGGGTCTGAGGAGGAAACAATCATCACAAACAACTAAATAAAAATAAAATAAAATGTTTCTGCCTCCTCTCTTCCTGCCTGCTCACTTTCATTCCTGCCTGCACCTTTCCTTTTAAAAAGAGAAAATATATTAAGCTAGACAAAGAGATGGGAAATGTCAGAGGCTGGAGGCATACCCTGGTGGCTCACATGTTAAGCCTGGGGAGCAGTCCACATGCAGTTCAAGGACCCAGGTGCACCACCTGGGACAGGGGGAAACCCCTAAAATGAACAACTAAATAAATGAACATCTTCCTCCTCTCCCTGCCTGCCTGCTGCCTGCCTGACTTCATTCCTCTTTAAAAAAGAAGGAAGAGAGGGAGGGAGGAAGGGAAGGAAGGAGGGGAGAGCAGAAGGGAGAGGAGGAAGGAAGGAAGGAAGAAAGGTTGGAATTTTGATGAAGATAAAATTTTAGATAAGATAGCTGCATACACAGTAGATATGTCTATATCCAAAACAATTTATAATTCATAACAAATTTTAACTATATAATTAGTGATCTTCTAGACACATATTTCAAACTTGCACTTTTTACTCAACATTGCATTTGACATAATCATGTTGACGCATAGAGCACAGACTTATTCACCTCTACTACTTTATAGTATTTCATTATATAAATATCCCATGATTTATTTACCTACTGTCTTATTGACAAGATATCTAGGGCATTCACAATTATTTCCTATTACCAAAAAAAAAAGAGAGAGAAACAACGGTCATTCTTATACACATGTGCATGTGCAAAAATCTCCAGGATATTCTCAATTTCAACTCTTACTAGATACTGCAAAATTCTTACCAAAATGATTGTATCAGCTTATTCTCTTTCCAGCTTCCTCTCCCAGTATGGTCAAATAAACAACTAATGGATCTGCCCTTCCAAGGATAGTGACTACAAAATCTAGCTAAAATACAGAAGAAGAAAGCACTTTACTTGAGGGAATTGAAGATGAACCAAAAGCAGAAAGATTCTCTTGGCACATCCTAGTGGAGTAGAGGTTTCTCAACTGCCTCCAGCAGGCCACATGCATTCCAAGGACCTGGGTTTGTGTCTCAGGCTGGGGAGAACCACCTGGAAGTACAATTAAATAAAATAAAGTGCTTCTTCCTCCACTCTCTTCCTACCTGCCTGCCTGCTCACTTGTGATGAATCATATGTTGGAACTAGCAGATAAGGATTTTAAAGTCTAATTCTGCTCATGAGGTAAACGAAAATATACTCATAATGAATGAAATGATAGGAAAGTCGGCAAAGAAACAGAGAACAATTAGGAACTTTAAACATGAAATTACTGCATTTTTGTTGCACATTTTTCTCCACATTCTTGCTTACTCTTGTCTTTTTTATAATAGCCATTCTGATGAGTGTGAAGTGAAATGTCATTGTGGTTTTGATTTGCAATACCCTGGTGATCAGTGATGCCAAGCTTCTTTTGATGTGCCTGTTGGCTATTTCCATGTCTTCTATGGGAAAATATCTATTCAGATTCTCCACCCATTTTTTATCAAATTAGTTTTGTTTTTTACTGGCTTTTCTGGTCTTTTTTGTTATTGCTTTGTATGAGGTCTTTATGTATCTTAGATATTAACCCTTTATCAGATAAATGGTTTGTGAATGTCTTCTCTCACTCAGTAGGTTGTTTTTTTTACAGCTTGATCTATTGTACAGAATCTTTTTGTATGTGTATTCCTACCTGTTCATTTGTGCTTTTGTTTTCCCTTGCTTGTGGAGTCAGATCCCAAAAATCAATGCCAAGACTAATGTCACAGAACCTACCACCTATGTTTTCTTTTGGGAGTTTTATGGGTTTGAGTCTTATAGCCAACTCTGTAACTCCACAATGTGTTAATTTTTGTATAAGGTGGTTCAGTTTCATTCTTTCACATGTGATTGTCCAGTTTCCCACCACTATTTACCTAGGAGACTGTCCTTTCCCCATTGTATACTCTTACCTCTTTGTCATAAATTAATTGATTGGCACATTCTGGTGGCTCAGGCATTGAGTCTCCATCTCTACCATAGTCCACGTAAAACCCAAGGACCTGGGTTCAAGACCTGAGGCCAAAGGGAACAATGAAAACTGAATAAATAAATAATGTTTATTCCTCTCTGCTTGCCTGCCTTTCTACTTGCCTTCATTCGTGTCTGCTTCCTTCCTCTAAAAAAAGAGAAAAAGAAAGGAAGGAAGGAAGGCAGGCAGGCAGGCAGGCAGGCAGGCAGGAAGGAATCTTTAAAAACAAAATAGAATTAATGGACCATGTATGCATGGGTTTATTTCTGGGCTCTCTAATCAGTTCCTTTGATCTCTGTTTTTATGCCATTATAGCACTATATTAATTACTATAGCTTTATAATATTGTGTGAGATCAGGGAGTATGATGTCTCCAGCTTTATCTTTCTTTCTCAAAATTGCTTAGACTCTTGGGATCTTTTGTGACTGTATACAAGTTCAGGGATTGTTATATATTCATGAAAATGCCATTGGAATGTTGATTGGATGTGTGCTGAATCTGTAAACTGCTTTGGGTAGTGTGGACATTTTAACAACATTCATTCTTCCTCTTCATGAACACAGATTCTCTTTCCAACATTTGTGTCTTCTTCAGTTTCATTCCTCAGTCAGTTTTCATGTATAGACTTTTCACCTCTTTGTTTAAATGTATTCCTAGTTGTCTTATTTTTGATGCAAATGCAAATGAGATTGTTTTCTTAACTTCTCTTTCTGATTGCTCATTATTAGTGCTTACATGTGAAATTGATTTTTGCATGTTGATTTTATATCCTACAAATATACTAAATTCATATATTAGTTCTAATATTATTGGCAGCATTTTTAGTGTTTTCTATATACAATATCATGTCATCAGCAAATACAGATAGTTTCACTTCTTCCTTTCTAATTTGGATAACTTTTATTTCTTTTTCCTGCCTAATTGCTCTGGTCAGGACTCCAAATTCAAAGTCAAATAAAAATGGAGCCAAGAGCATATGTAAAGAAAGGAAAGTCTTTTCAACAAATGACAATGGGAAAACAGGACAGCCACATGCAAAAGAATGAATCTAGACCACTCTCTAGCACTATACACAAAATTATTCAAAATGGATTAAGACTTGGTTGTAAGATGGGAAACCATAAAATAAAATGTAGGTAATATGTTCCATGACTTCAACCTTAGAGAGGTCTTTGGGAATTCAATTCCAATGGTAAGTGAAACAAAAACAAAAATCATCAAATGAGCCTACATCTAACTAAAAAGTTTCTACACAGAAGAAAAAAAGAAAAACCCCAACCAAAACAGAAAAAGAAATCCTACTGAATGGGTGAAGATATTTACACAACAAACATCTGACAAGTGTTTAATATCAAAAATATATAAAGAACTCATAAAACATAACAATAGAAAAACAAGCAAGCAATTTTTTTTTTAAATGGTCAGAAGAATTTAACAGACATTTCTCCAAAGAAAATAAACAGATGGCCAACAGGCATATGAAAATATGTTCTTAATCTGTTGCTACCAGGGGAATGCAAATAAAAACAATGATATAGTGGTCAAGTCCACTGGACAATGGAGAAGAACACTTGGTGATGGTGGAGGGCATGGTGTGTTGAAATCTATCTAAGAAATTGGGAACCTATACGTAGGAAATTATTTTAATGTGTAGAATAATTACTACAATAAAAAAATAAATTTATAAAAAACAATGATATATCAGCTCAGACCTGTGAGAATGGCTGTTCTCCAAAAGACTGGAAACAACAAAAGTTGGAGTGGATGCAGACAAAAGGGAATCTTTTTACACTGTTGGTGGGAATGTGAATTGGTGTGACCATAATGGAAACTCCTCAAAATATTGGGAATGGAAATTCTATACAGTCCCTTCATCTCACTTGTATATTTAACCAAAAACACAAATTTGCAAAGATAATATACACTGCCATGTTTACTAAAGCATTTACAATAGTCAAGAATTGAAAACTATCAAAGTGCCGATCAACAGATGAATGGAGAAAGATATCAGTTCACATATAGTGGAATATGACATGGCCCTAAAAAAGATGAAATCCCGCCATTTTAAACAACAATTATGCTAAGTGAAATAAGTCAGAAGGAAAAAGACAAATACAGGATGATATGCTTATGTGGTTATAAAGAAAGCAAATAAATAACAAAACAAAAATCAATCCTTGGATATTGACAACAGAACTGAAGTTGCCAGTGGAGAAGGGGGTGGGGGTGGAAGCAAGTGGAAGTGGGGGTTCAATGGAAAGTGGTGAAGGACTTTTGGTAATTTTCTGGTAGGCGTGGTGTGTTGTTATATATTTGACAAATGGTGAACAAACACATATGGACTTATATAATCAAAGTTAACTCAATAAAAGGTGAGACTGGATAATCTTGTCTTGTTCTTGATCTTAGAGAAAAGATTGCTAGCTTTTCACCATTACGTTAGTTGTGGATTTGCCATCTATGGCCTTTCCTTAAAGGGATGTACCTGCTTTCTTGAGAGTTTTTATAATGAATGGATATTGAGTTTTGTCAAATGATTTTTCTGCATCCATTGAGATGATCATATGATTTTTATCCTTTCCTTCAGTAATGTGGTTTATCATGTTGATTTTCATATGTAGAACCATACTTACATCCCTGGAATAAATTCCACATGATCTTGGTACTTGATCCTTTTAATGTACTGTGAAAAATACAGTATTTTAAGTAAAAAAATCTGGAAATAGATGAAGTAGTAAATTTGTAATTAAATAAATGGAAATTACGCAATCTGAGGAACAGGATAGGCATGGGAATTGGAACAAAATGAACAGAGTTTCAGGACCTGTGGGATATTAGTAAAAGATCTAACGTATATGTGATGGTAATCATAGAAGAAAAGGTAGAGAAAACAGGCAGAACAAATTTTAAAGACTAATGGCTGAAAAATTCCCCCCCAAATTCACAATTTAAAGCCCTAAACCTCAATGTGATGGTATTAGGAGATAGGGCCTTTTGGAGGGTGCTTAGAATTAGATGAGACCATGAGAGTGAGGTCCTGAAAAGCCAGAGCACGTGCCCCCCCCCGCCTCCTTCCCCAACACCCATAAGAGGACACAATGAGAAGGCAATCATCTTCAGCATAGAAAGAGTCCTCACCAGGGGAATCAAATCAGTTGGCACCTTGATCTTGGGCTTCTGAGTCTCTAGAACTGTGAGAAATAAATTCTTATTGCTTAAGCTATGGTAGAAAACCTTACCCTGAACGAATGCAAAAGTTAGTCTGCCAGGAATTCTCCACCATTATTACGGAGACCACAGCTACATCCTGTTATCATACTATGGCAACTGCAGCTACATCCTGTTATTGTGATCAAGGAGAAGCAAGCATAGCCCCGCTACTCTGCAGCCGTACATAGCTGATAAGAGTTGCCAGCAGAAACCACAAATAGCCAAGGTGATGAACCTTTACCTCAGAGTACAAAAGGAGCTCCTCTAAGCCCCTCAATGCTCAGCTTTGTGTAACAATATCCCTGAGCCAGCACCAGTACTTGCAATAAAGTGCTGTTTTCTCTACCTTTGAGTGCCCAGTTGTCAGTCTTCTCTCTGTCTGGAGGCTTGGCCATACAAAGCCACCCAGGTTATGGTAGCCTATCATATTAGTGACTAGTACAGGTTTCAAGTCCTATCATTGCTCTTTCAGTATGACCTTTGAATTTAATTCTATTTTCCATGTTTTTGCCATATTGCTAATTCATTTCTTCTTGTCTCAGATCTGAATCCTCAAAACTCCTTCCTTAGTAGTTCCCCTAATGCTGATCTCTCTCCACAATAATCTAATCTTCATGCTACTCACAGATCAATCTCCTAAAGTAATATGTGCTGTCAATTCCAGTACCCTATCTTAATCAGGAGGAGAGATGAGGAAAAATGTATGCCAGAGAAACTAATGGAGAGCAACACACCCTGGTGGAGCAGTTCTTGAGTCAACCGCCTCCCAAAGAGCAAGTCACACAGCCCTGGGTTTGAGTCCCTGGTCTGAGGGAAACAACCAATGTGAACAACTAAATAACATAATAGAAAAGATGCTTCCTCCTCCTTTCTCTTCTTGCCTGCTTGTTTGCCTTCATTCCTGCCTTTCCTTTGAAGGAAGGGGAAGGAAGAAAAAAAAGAGGAAGGAAGGGGAAGGAAGGGAAGAAAGAAACTAGAAGAGATCAAAGACAAACTGGAACTTGGTCAATTTAACCTGATTTCTAATGCCAAGAAAGACACAACGAACATCTGGGTGGTTCTCACAATAATCCCTCTGGTATTTGTGGAGGATTTTGGTTTCAAGAAAACAAAACAGCCCAGCTAAAGCACCAAATCACTATATCTCTAAAATGGAGTTAATGATTGCTACCTCAAAAAGTCAGAGAAGATGAGACAAAATATACCAGTTAAGTGCACAGCATAGGCTTGGCACATATTAAGGGTCTAATAAAATTAGGCCCCCATTCCTCAAAAATAGTAAGAAAAAAAATAACAAGGAAAAGGAAAATAAAATTACTGTACAGAATTGATCTACTATTACTTTATGTTTGTTTTTGTTTGTTTGTTTGTTTGTTTTAAGGAAAGGTGTAAGCAGGAATGAAGGTAGGTAAGAGATTGACAGGAAGAACGAACACTTGATTTATTTTATTCAGTTGTTCATCTTGGTTGTACCCACCTGTCCTGGGACATGAACCCAGGACCTTAGGATATGTGTGGACTATGCCCACTCCCTACTCCAAGAGGGTATGTGCCATGTTATCTATCTTGAATAGAGCCTAGCAATATTCACATATTTCTTTTTTGATTCCCCAGTGGCCTTTGTCATTCTGTTCTCAACAATTTCCAGTTTTAGATTTTCTTATTCTCAAATACTACATCATCATGAAATTTGATGTAACCAAAAATAAGTCCCATGTTTCCTGCAACACACAGCTTTGACCCTCAAGTCTGTGGGTACATGTAACAATTCTTTAACTTCTTACCAATCCAAACCTTATCCATTATTCAAACATCTGATTTCCCCCCTTTATGAAATCCTGCCTATTATGGCTGATATTGACTTGTCTCTCCTCCAAAACCCATCTGTATTTATACTACAAAATTCAGGAAATTCTAAGCTGTGTTGGCATTGTTCAATAGTTTATTGCAGCTTTGCCTGGACCATCAAACTCCAAGTGCACTGTAGTAAGAACATGTGAGGGATCTTAGTTACACATAGTTCTCTGGTCCACTTTACTACTAGTCTGTCTTGAACTAATCACTTGGGTCTAGTTACATGATTAGGCTCTGCTAACTGTTCTATACACGTACCTATTTTTTCCTATTACATTGTGATCTTCCAAATTTGTGTGTAATCCACACTTCAAACTTGACTCTTCCTTGCATTGTTACTGCTTCTCAGTCCTGAATGCCTCACCTCAAATTACCTTTGTTTATAATCCTCCTGGTTACACTCCATCTTGTCCCCCAGGTAACATGCCACCTAATTGATTTATTCCAACCCTATATTTAGAATGAAATCACAACAAGATTCCTGTGATGCATGCACGCACGTGCACACACAGATTTTATATATATGTATATTAGAGTAAGGACTTTTGAAAGTTCTTTTCCATGAAAACAAAGATACAACCTATAAAAACTGCCAGAATCAACTTTTTCAGAACTCCAGAAATTAACTAAAGGCTTGCAGCAATCAGGCAGGACTTAGCATTTACTAAAGACCCTCGACCACCAAAAAAATTTTTTTAAAAGATTTAATCTTAGTAAGAATAGATTGGTTTGCGGTATTTTAACTTGTCCAAATTCCAACCTTCCCTCTCCAGTGAGACTGTAGCCTTGAGACTAACTGAATTTAGAGCGAAAGCTAGCCCCAGCCTCAGAGGATTACCATTATTTGCTCTGATGCAGAGTTTCTGAGAAGATACCACTTACCGAGTTATACTATTTAACCTAACTTGGCGCTCCCTCAAATGCAAATGCAAATGCAAATTCAGGCTTTTTCTGAGGCATATGTCAAAAACAACTGCAGGCAATTGTTTGACTTTATAGCTACTTAAAAAGATTAGATAACAAAGGTTCCTCTTGTTTTAATATCTACTAGTTTATTTTCTGCCCCTTTTAGCTCCTTGGCATTACAGGGCCCTCACCCCAGCTGCCAGAGCCACGGGGGTGAACCCTGGGGTTTGATAACAGCTGGGACAAACAACAGACTACACAGAAAGCTTCAAAGGAAAATAAAGAGAATGAGATGATATAGGAACTCTGAAAACTCCCAATTATTCCTAGGACTCTAGAAGACTATCCACACACATTGGGCTATTTACATGCCTAGGGAGAAGCACACGTCCAGGAGAAAACCGAGAAGGCCCTGAGCTTCCACCTCTGACTGCCGTTGAAGCATAAGGCTAAAATAAAATTATCAACTACCTCACTAAGAGTTGAAATCAAGCTCCCCTACACACACACACACACACACACACACACACACACACACACACACCCTCAGCATAGCCTGGGAGACTTGTTAGTTCTAAGCATAAGGAAATGTACATCTAATAATTAGCTGGCCACTACACTAACCAAACAAAGACTTCACTGGCCAAACACAACAAGGAAACCACCATTGATACAGAAAACTCACTAAACAAACCATAACAATTCATAATAATAAACCCTGGGGGTGAAGAAAAATCTGGTTTCCAGAACTTCCACGTAATATTATTTTACTTATTTATTTTTAAAGGTGCAGGCAGTCAGGAAGAGAGGAGGAAGCAGCATTTTATTTCTTGTATTTAGTTGTTCATCTTCCTCATCGTCCGCTGGCCCCAGGATTTAGCATATATGCAAACTCTGCCAGCCAGAGGCAGTGGACTTATCCACTAGGTCACCAGGGTGCACCCATTATATTATTTTAAATGTCCAGTTTTCAACAAAAACTATGCTACAAAGAAACAAGAAATAAAGACCCATACATGGTTTAGAAAAAAAAAAGCAGCAGCAATCAATAAAAAAACCTCACACATGAAAATGGATTGAAACAAAATTTAAGATATATCCAAAGAACTAAATCACTAAGGTGATTATTGAACTAAAGAGATAATGATAGCTCACTAAATTAAGGACAGAGATTTATTTTCAAAACTGATGAAGGAAAATTCAGCCAAAGTGTAAATATTTTCTAGGGGGAAAATAGTCAATTATGAAACCAAAAGAAGAATAATTCATAATTTTCCAATAATCATGACTGTTCAAAATAATTAGCTCAATCATTTCTACAAAAAGAATATTCTAAGGAAATTGCTAAAATAAAGGATTCTATTCAGCCTCTCTAGTTTTCATACAGACTTAATATGACTTCTCCTGAAATACAATTTCACCTAGAAAAATAGCAAGCATACTTAAGTAATGCTTGAATGTCTTTATTTCTAAATTACCCTTAACAGCTGAAAATTTAAGAAATAAGACACTTCATTTGGCTCACTTGAATAAAGAAGGGAATCCTAATTCTGATGTTAATTATGGAGACATGTAACCTTTATTCTCAATAAAATATTACTGGAAGTCATCACATATAGGACTAGCTTCAGAAAAGAGTCTCACTTAATGACTGAGTCCTAAATTAATTCAAAAACTATTTACTGGAGGCTGTTCAAGATGGCAGTGTAGGAAGATCCTGGGTTCACCTCCTCCCACAGACACACCAAATATGTAGCTACATATGGAACAATTCTCTTTAAAAAGCTCTGAGGATGAGCCGAACAACTCCCCCACAAGAGACAAGAGGACCATATCAAAAGCACACAGCACCCCATGCCAGGAGGGACTCTCACAATCATGGCACTTCCCCCCCGAAGATTGAGGGGTTCATGCCCCACCTCAACCCTTGGGCTCTGTGCTAGAGATCCATTTCCCAAAACATGCATCTTTAAAAACCAATGGGGGCATGCCTCGTGGTTTAGTGGTTAAGTCTGCTGCCTCTGGTCAGTGCAGTTCACATGCATCCTAAGGCCCTGGTTTGTACTCTGGGCTCAGGGAACAACCTAGATGAACTACTAAATAAAATAAAACTCTCTCTCTCTCTCTCTCTCTCTCTCTCTCTCTCTCTCTCTCTCTCCCACCCACCCTCCCTCTTCCTGCCTGTCTGCCTACTCTCATTCATTCCTGCACCTTTCCTTAAAGGGAAAAAAATGGAAAACCAATGGGGCTTGCTCCCAGGAGACTCAAGGAGTGGAGAATGGAGAGCTCACTCTTACAGGATGAGCACATAGACTCACTCACCCTGGGAACTTGTGCAAAAGTGGCAATTTGAAAATCATCTAAGTCATGCATAAGTGAGACTCATTAGTTAAGTTTAAACCACCTATGAGGACGGAGGGTCTGTTGGAAGTCTCTCCAGGGACAATTTGTACTCAGACTCAACCATACTTGAGCCAGAGCTGGAAGGCACCATTTTGACCTTCCTTCTAACTTGCTAAAGATGACAGATTTGTCACATACACACAGTCCCCCTGACTCCCACCCTACACTGGACCACTTACAGCACTGCTAAAACCAGAAACAATCCCAAGGAATGTACCCTGGTGGATGCGATCTTTGCATTCACCTGTGGTCGCATGACATCGCTGGTACCTCCCAGAAGGGAGGTGACAAACTCATCTACAATCCTGATTGTTGACACTGTCGCCTAGATCCAAGACCAGAGGGTGTACAACTGAAGCCCCACAGTACCATACATACCAGCAAACCTTAAAAGCTGATACCTAGTATCTGGCTTCCAATCAGCCTGAAACTAAATACTAAGACATCCCTCCCCTTGTAGCACTACCAGCTCTTGGCAGGCCCTCAACAATGGGGACCTGTCACGAATAAACCAGGCTGCCTACACAACCACCAACTTCTAGAGACAACTGAAAATTAGGACAAAGTTGAATGATAAATTTCAACATCTATATTTCAACATCTATACATGGCTACTTTTTCAAGAATGGAAGAGGTAGATGTTTTGCCTAATACATAGAAATAGAGAATCAAGCAAAAACAAGAAACAAGGAAGAGGAATATGTTCCAAACAAAAGAACAAGATAAAACCTCAGAAAAACGCCTCTGTGAAATGGAGATAAGCAATCTACCAGATAAGAAATTCAAAGTAATGGACATAAAGATGCTCAGCAAACGAGGGAGAGGAGGAGCTGAACAAAGAACTTCAACAAAGAGAAAATATACAAGAAAATACCATACAGAAGTCCCAGAAATGATACTTCAACAAACTGAACAATGCAGCAGCAGACAAGATGAACCAAAAGAACAGATCAGTGAGCTTGAAGAAAAAGCAATGGCTCTCATGCAAACAAAAGCAAGGAGGAAAAATGAATTTTAGAAAAGTAAGACAGCTAAGGGGCATATGGGACAATACCAAGTGATATACTGACATTAGAGGGAAGAAGGAGCGGGGCGGGGGGTTAGAAAATGCTTTTCTGTATGTGTGTTTTTGACAGATCTTGACTTGGGTTTATTTGTACAAATAGTGCAGGAAGACAGAAGCCCAGGGGTCACACCAGACCTGCTGTCCTCGGATCAGCATACAGCGGCTCTATACTGCAGCCTCGTGGGGATCTGAACATATTTGGGAGTCTGAGTTGGTGCTGGAGCTGCAGCAGCCTGGGCCTATTTGAGCCTTGACCTTGGCCTTTGGTTGAAAGAGCCTCATGCCCTTGGCGATGTGGGCATGGCCACATTTCCCAAGCCTGGAGTGAGCAATGCAGGCCAGTCAACTGAGCGTGAGGCTGCCAGCCTTTGGCCTGAAGTCTTTGGGCTTGAGAAGGGTCTTGATATCCTACAGATCTGCACTCATGCCCTTGGTATTGTTCTGCAGCCTCTGCAGGCCACGGCCTTGTTTTCTCTCTTAGCAAAGAGAGAAAGTTCCTAAGGAACTTGGGATCCATTCCCTAATAGCTCACTTATTTGTGATCGGGGTTTCCGGATGCCAGGTCTGTGCCATTTTCAGCACTACCTGTGTGTGGTGTGGCTCTTGGATGCGACCATGTCTGCACTGAAGCCCACAACTCCCGCGAGAAAGCTCATTTGAAGACGTTAGGACTGAAAATGTCCCTACCCTAAGGAGGAAAACAAACATCCACATCCTGGAAGCACAGAAACTTCCATAGAAGACAAACCTAGAGACCTGCACCAAGACCCACAGGAATTCAAAAGTCAAAAGTTAACGAGATTGTCTTAAAAGCAGCTAGATAAGTCCCCTTGCAGTTTAAGCAGCTAAAGCACAGGCTTTGAAAGTCACGGACCAAGAATGAAACTCAGAGATGGGGGGTGGGGAACTTGGCTAAATAAACGCTTTTAAAGCAGTGAGACAGTGTGCCCTGATGGCACAGCAGTAAAGACTGAGGCTGCGCTCCCGCTCGCCCTCAAGAAGAAAAGTTAAGCTCTTGGATTAATGAATGGTATGTAAGCAGTGGAAGTGAGAATTTATATCCCTAAGGAAAAACAATGGGAATTAGCAGCAGGGCTCCTCCAAGCCACCCAGACAGGGAGGGAAGCTCTGTGGAATTTAGACAAGCCTCTACTTGGTGTCCTGGGCCTAAGGGCTGTTTCCAGAAAGTCAGGTGAATGCTGTGCTGTATGTGCTCACACCAACCCACAAGGAGCTGTTCACCCTCCACCCCTTTTAAATCCAGTCCAGAGAAGAGGGACTTACCCAGGGGACCACTGGCAACTTGATTTTACACAAATTCCACCTTGTAAGGAATGCAAGTATCTACTAGTTTACACAGGCACCTTTGCAGGATGGGTGGGAAGATGTCCCTTGTAGAACTGAAAGGGCAATTAAAGGAACTGAAATCCAGTTCCCTCGGTGAGTGACTGGAAGTCCACGGTCTGGTAGTGTTGGGTGTGACCCCAAGACTCTTTATATCACTTTAATTATGCTTGTCATGGGAATTCTGATGTGTTGTCTTTCCTCTGTTCAGGAAACCTGTCTTCCAGCCACATATCCTACTTCATAAGGACAACTGGTCTTGAGCCGCATCCCTATTCTGTAACAGGGACAGGGTAGTCACCGATTCTGGTCCCCAGGCAGGGATACCTACAGCCATAACCAGCATGAAAGCAGCTATGGAAGCAGCTATGGAAGCCAGAACTTTACCACTCTGCACCCCAAAGATTTTAAGGGCCAGGATATGGTTAGGGGGCAACGACAGAGGGAAAGTTCAGAATGGGATGCTGCCTGAGTCACCAGACTGGCCTTTCCCTGAGCACTAGAGGCCAAAGAGGTCAAAGCTCATCTCTAACCCTATGGAAAGATTCCAACTTAATGTTTTACCCAAGGCAACAAGGATCCCAGGGCCACCAAAATGCCAGAGGCCACTTCACAGACCTGCAGAACTTCTTGGACAAGTCACTCACTTCTGCTTTTGAACTTCCTGGGGAGCTCGATTCTCTTGCTCATTAAAGACCAGCCTCCAGTCTGCAGTGCAGCCCTCTCTGCCCAGGAGACTCTCTCCTGCTTTGTTTTCTTTCTCTTCCATTTTCTCTAATAAACTTATAAAACTGCAAAAAAATAAAAATAATAATAACAATAAAGACTGAAGCTGCAGGTGGCATAGTCCACCTAACGCCCAAGGAAGCCAGTTTGTGGTCTGAAACCAGGGGAATGATCAACGTGAACAACTAAATGGATGAACAGGTGCTTCTTCCTGCTGTCTTCCTGCCTTCCTGCTGGCCTTCTTCCAGCCTGCCTCCTTCCTTTAAATAAGTAAATAAACATTAAATCAGTAACATAAAAACATGTTGCCTATAAGAGAAGCTCCATAAGACTATCAGCAGATTTCTAAGCACAAACACTGCAAGCAAGAAGGGAATAGTTTGATACATTCAACATGCCGATAGGAATAACGCCTCCAACCAAAAATACTTTACCCTGAAATATTATCATTCAGAACTAAAAAAAATAGATTGCATTTCAGACAAACAAAAGCTAAAAGAGTTCATTATCACTAAACTAGCTTTACAGGAAATTTTAAAGAAAATGCTATTAAGATGAAGAAGAAATGATACTAAGTAGTAACAAGAAAACAATTGAAAGGAAAAATCTCACTGGTAAAAGTTAATATAGAGTAAAGGCGGGGTTCAATCACTTATAAACCAAGCATGAAGGTTAAAAGACAAAGTAGCAATATTAACTAAAATGACAAAATTAGTTAAGGCATGTACAAAATAAAAAGAAAAAGAAAGAGACACTAAAAACATAAAACAGCTGGCACAAGTCCCACACATCCCAGGAACCTGGGTTCATATCCCAGGCCAAGGGGAAAAATATGAACAACTAAATTAAATTTAAAAGTAGAGTGTTTCTTCCTCTTCTCTATTCCTTCCTGTCTGCCTACTTGCCTTCATTCCTGCCTGCACACATACACAAAAAATCCAGAACACACACACACACACACAACCATAGAGTGGCTTAATAGACAAGAAAATATGATATACTATATACTGCCTACAAAAATTCCACTGAAGATGTAAGAAAACACACAAACTGAAAGTAAAGGGATGGAAAAAAATATTTCATGTAAACATGGAAAGCAAAAAAAATTTAAAAGAGCTGAAAGAGCTATACTTGAATCAGAAAAAAAATGAACTTTAAAACAGACTGCAATAAAAGACAAAGAAAGACAATGATAAAGGGGTCAATATAAGAGAGACTACAAATAGTTGTAAATATGCATTCAACATAGGATCACCTAAATACATATATTTAGCAAATATTAACAGACTGGCGAGAAAGCAATACAGTAAGAGTAGCTTTCCGTTGTGTGTGTGTGTGTAAAATCTTCCTTATCCACTCATCAGTCTATGAGCACTGAGGTTGTACACAGGGCTTGACTATTATAAATAATGCTGCAATAAACGTGTGTACATACATATATACATATGTATATATACACATATGTGTGTATGTGCATATATATGCAATTTTTGTGTTTTTCAGGTAAACATCTAGAAGTGGGATTATGGAATTTTTCTTTTTAATTTTTTAAAAAAATCTCCATCCTGCTTTCCATAATTGCTGTACCAAGGTATACTCCTTATACATATCAGGATTCCCTTTTCTCTGTATCCTCACTAACACTTGTTTCCCCGCACTTTAGATAAAGCCATTCACACAGGTGTGAGATGATATCTCATTATTGTTTTGATTATGCATTTTTTTAAATTGAAAATTTCAAGCATGAGCTCATCTGACAGTCCATATTTGAACTCTTTTCCTCAGGCACATTTCACATTTGTTGTGTTTAATTGCTTCTCAGGGGGGTTTCATTTTATACACATTCCTTTTTATTTCACACAAGCAAACCAGCAAAGAGACAAAAGAATGCAAAGGAATGAAGACAGCATTTGAGACCTATAGGACACCATCAAAAGAAACAAGTCATGGTATAGGGGTCCCAGAAGGAGAAGAGAGGGAAAAGGGGGAGGAAACTGTATTTGAAAAAATAATAGCTGGCAACTTCCCTAAGTGAAGCAAGCCTCCATACCCAGGAAGCTCAAAGAGTCCCTAATAAAAGAAACCCAAGCAGACCTACATCTAGACACATTGTCATTAAAACATCAAAAATACAAAAAGAATAAATCTTAAAAGCATCCAGATTAAAGTGAGTCACATACAAAGGAATTCCCATAAGATTGTAAGTGGATTTCTGAACTGAAACTCTACAGGCAAGGAGGGACTGTCGTGATATATTCAAAGTGCTGAAAGAAAAGGATTTTCAACCTAGGACACTATACCCTGCAAGATTATCATCCAGAAGTGAAGAAATGATTAAAAAGCTTTCCCAATAAGCGAAAGTTAAAGGAATCCATCACCACAAAACCACCTCTATAAAAAATATTAGACTCTCTATAAAGTGTAAGGAAATCCCACTTAAAAACAGTAAACCAAAAAATATAAAAAGTGGGGAGCAGAGAATTAAAAATTGGATGGTTACAATGAGTGTAAGACTAATCTGCTTTCATATTAAAAATAGGAACTAAACATATAATTTTTATTTCTAACTTCAGGGTAACTTCAAAATACATCTCCAGGGAAAAAGCAAAGAAGCAGGAAAAAAAAAGGGAAATTATTCAAAACATAATTACACCCAACTGACCTAAGAAGAGAAAGAGAAGAAAAGAGTCATGACCTGGAACAACATACAGAAGACAAATTATAAAATGACAATAAATAGCTACCTATCAATAATCACCCTAAATGTTAATGGACAGAAGTCTCCGAATGACATAGAGTGGCTAGATGGATTAAAAAGCATAACTCAACCATATGCTATACTCAGGAAACCCACTTGCTTTCAAAAGATAAACGAAGGCTCAAAGTCAATGACTGGAAGAAATCCTACAGGCAAATGGCAACTACAAAAAAAGCAGAAACAGCTATAATTATATCAGATAAAACAGACTTCCAAATAAAAGGCATAATAATAGACAGAGATGGACATTACATAAAGACTAAAGAGTCAATCAAGCAAAAAGACATAATGCTTATTAACATATATGCACCAAATGAAGGTATATCAAAAGCAAGTATTATTAGAACTGATGAGAGACACTGACAGCTTCGGAATGACCCTTGGGTAAAAGAGAAAAATTAAAGAAAAATTAAAAAATACTTAGAGACAAATAATAATGAGGACACAAGCTACCAGAATCTATGGTATGCAACAAAAGCAGTACTAAGAGGGAAGTTCATTGCAAACCAGATAATCCTCAAGAAACTAATAAACAACCTAAGTGTACATTTAAACATCTAGAGAAAGAACAAAGAGAAAAATCAATAGAAGAAAGGAAATAATCAAAATTCGAGCAGAAATAAATGCAATAAAAAACAAAAAGACAATTCAGAACATCAATGAAACCAAAAGTTGGTTCTTTGAAAAAATAAAATTGACAAACTACTGGCTAGACTCACAAAGAAAAAACAGAAAAAATTCTCATAACTAGAATCATAAATGAAAGGGGAGCGGTTATAACAGACACCACAGGAATACAATATATCATAAGGGACTACTATGAACAGCTCTAGCCAACAAAGTGGAGAAGCTTGAAGACATGGATAGATTTTTAGAAAAATACAGTATACTAAGACTGAAACTGGAAGAACTGGAAAACCTCAACAGAACAATCACAAGCACAGTAATTGAAGAGGTAATCAAAAGTCTTCCAAAAATAAAAGCCCAGGACCAGATTGTTTTTCTAATGAGTGTTATCAAACTTTTAGAGAAAAGTTAATACCTATTCTTCTCAAACTCTTCCAAATACTGAAGAATAGGAATCACTCCCAAATACATTTTGTGAGACTGACATCACATTGATACCAAAGCTGACAGAGATATCATCAAGAAACAAAATTACAGACCAATGTCTTTAATGAACACAGATGCAAAAATTCTCAACAGGATATTAGCAAACCACATGCAAGAATGCATCAAAAAGATCATCCATAATGACCAAGGGGGATTTATCCCAAAGGTGCAAGGATGGTTCAACATATATAAATAAATGTATTAAAGTAATATATGATATCAGCAAGAGCAAGGAGAAAACCCACATGATCATATCAACAGATGCAGAAAATGCTTTTGACAAGATCCAACACCATTTATGACAAAAAAAAAAAAAAACAGCATAAAATGGAGACAGAAGGCGCATACCTCAACATAACCAAGGCCATATATGACAAACTCACAGCCAACATCAGAGTTAATGGCAAAAAATGGGAAGCATTTCCTCTAAGGTCAGAAGCAAGCCAAGGCTGTCCACTTTCAGCACTGCTATTTAGCATCATACTGGAGGTCTTAGAGCAATTAGGCAAGAAAAGGAAATAAAAGGAATCCAAATAGGAAAGGAGGAAATAAAACTATCATTATTTGCAGATGACATGATTTATAAATATATTGAAAACCCAAAAAACTGTCAAAAATTAATAGAATTCATCAACAAATGCAAATACAGTAAAGTAGCAGATTACAAAAGCAATGTACAAAAATCTGTTGTATATGCAAATGACACACTAGAAGAAAATGAAATCAAGAAAATCCCATTATTTAAAACAGAAGTAAAAATATTCAAATATCTTGGAATATACTTAACAAAGGAGGTGAAAGAGCTATAGAATGAAAACTACAAGTGCTCCCTCCCAAAAAAAAATAGAGGAGGATACAGAGATGGAAAGACATCCCTTGCTCATGGTGGGAAAAATCTACATCATTAAAATGGTCATCTTACCTAAAGCAAGATACAGATTTAATGCAATCCCTATTAAAATCCCACAGGCTTATGTCCAGGAAATCAAACAAAAAAAAATCTTAAATTTATATGTAACAATAAAAGACCCCAAATAGCCAAAGAAATTATGAGGAAAAAGAATGAATCTATAAGTATTACACTCCCAGACACTGATCCATACTACAAAGCAATAGTGATAAAAACAGTATAGTACTGGAATAATAAGAGACAAAGATCAGTGGAATAGAACTGAATCACTGGAAACTGACCCACCCACATACAGTTAACCGATGACAAAGGAGTCAAAAGCATATGATGGAAAAAATAAAGTCTCTTCAATAAATGATACTGGGAAAACTAGACAGGTACAAGCAAAAGAATGAAGCTAGACCACTCTCCAACACCATTCACAAAAATTAACTTAAAATGGACTAGAGACTTTGACATAATACCGAAAACCATAAAATTCTTAGAAGACAACATAAAAAGACATTCCATGCTATCAGCCTTAGAGAAGTCTTTGAGAATTCAACTCCAACATCAGGGAATCAAAGAGAAAACTGGGACTACATCAAACTAAAATGCTTCTTCACATTGAAATATCACCAAAACAAAAAGACAATCAAAAAACTGGAAGATGATATTTGAATTTCATATTTCTGACAAGGGCTTCATATCCAAAATATACAAAAAACTCATAAAACTCATTAACAGAAAAACAGGCAAAACAATCAAAAACTGGGAGGAGGAATTAGAGGCACTTTTCTGAAGAGGATATACAGATGGCCAACAGGCACATGAAATTATGTTCCTGCTGGATGGCTATCAGGGAAATGCAAATTAAAACCACAATGAGCTATCACCTTACACCTGAGAGACTGGCTACTATTCAAAAGTCTGGAAACAACAAATGCTGGTGAAGATGTGGAGAAAAGGGAACACTTTTGCACTGTTGGTGGGAGTGCGAATTGGTACAACCCCTCTGGAGAACAGTTTGGAGATTCCTCAAAAAACTGAAGATGGAAATCCCATATGATCACGTCATTCCACTTCTGGGCATCTACCCGAAAGATACGAAAGCCCCCATCCGCAGAGATGTATGTACCCCCATGTTTATTGCGGCCCTATTCGCAATAGCTAAGAACTGGAAGCTATATCGGATGACTGGATAAAGAAGATGTGGTCCATACGCACAATGGACACTACACAGCCCTTGGAAGAGATGAAACCCTGTCATTTCAATCAACATGGATCGAACTAGAGGGGATGATGAAACAAGTCAAAAATAGAGAGATATCAGATGATCAAACTCATAGGTGGAATGTAAACAGACAAAACAAAGGAACAGATGAACCCTGAAACCAACCCTCAAATATTTGCAACAGAACTGAGGTTACCAAAGGAAATGGGGAGGGCGGGGGTAAATGGTGGTGGAGCCCACTGGACAATGGGTAAGAACACTTGGTGATTTGGTAGAAAGCAGGGTGTATTGACATATATCTTAGGAATAGGAAAATTGCACATGCAGGGAACCTACACATATGAGTTTATTTTAATGTTGTTACTGCAATAAAAAAATTTTTTAATAAAATTTAGGTTCTTCTCATGTGGCAGGAGAACTCAGCATTGTGGGAGGCTGAATGAATCCACAAGAAAGTTAATGCACGAAATTGGTTAGTACCTACATAAAGATGAAAAAGATAATATGGGACTAGGAGACAAGAACTCTTGAATTCTGCTCTTTCTGAATTGAATTAAAATCATTATTTGACAAATTTCTACTTTACTTCGCTACCCACTCACAAGCATTTCCTTGGACAACCCCAGCTCCACTTCTTCCCCATCCTCTCTCCTTAGAAAAGCTGTGGGAATTACATTTCAGAGCAATGTAGGCGATGCTGAATGCCAAGCAGAGAAGGAAATTATATTCCATTAGTTAATTCTCCCTTTTATATCATACAATATAAGCAAGACCTCAGTAGTTCAATCTTCACAATGTGTACTGTGCAATAACTTATTGCCCACCTCTGGTTTTCTCTCCAACATTGTCCCTTTCCTTGCAGTTGTTCTTTTGAAGTCTTCATCTCTGAGTATACCTGCAATCTTTGTCTAGAAACAACTATCATTACCCTAATCTTTTGTTGACTCTTGCAATCTCCACTGCCGCGGCTGGAGGTGAACATGAATGGATTGTCAACATGGACCCCAACAGATCCCACAAATGGAAAGAGAACTCTCACTCATCACTTGTGTGCTTACATGTGTGTGTCTATGAATGCATGAGAGAAAGCTGAAGAGAGAGGGAACAAAAGAAAAAAAGATATTTAGTTCAAACAATCTACGTTCTCAGGGTGACACATTTGGGGTTTTGTCTATTTACATTCCACCTATGAGTTTGATCATCTGGTATCTCTCTATTTTTGACTTGTTTCATCATCCCCTCTAGTTCGATCCATGTTGATTGAAATGACAGGGTTTCATCTCTTCCAAGGGCTGTGTAGTGTCCATTGTGCGTATGGACCACATCTTCTTTATCCAGTCATCCGATATAGCTTCCAGTTCTTAGCTATTGCGAATAGGGCCGCAATAAACATGGAGGTACATACATCTCTGCGGATGGGGGCTTTCGTATCTTTCGGGTAGATGCCCAGAAGTGGAATGACGTGATCATATGGGATTTCCATCTTCAGTTTTTTGAGGAATCTCCAAACTGTTCTTCATATGCCTGGATTCAAAGGGAAGAAGCATAGACCACACCTCTCAATGGAAGTGGCCAAGAATTTGTTGTGATTCTTAATCTGCCATATTAAGTGATATATATTTCAAATTTATTTTATGATGAACAAGAAAATAAGGTTTCTGCCTTCACAAAGCTCTCTGAATCCCATATTATTGAGAATTTAGGGATACCTCCTCACATAGCTATTATTAATCGTTAGCTCTTTTGGTAGCCCTTCTCCCCTCCCTGGAGAATGAAGGATAGAGCTGAAAATTCTAAGTTTCTAATCATGGCTTGGTCATCCTGATGACCATACCCACATCCAGGAATCACCAGGAGCCCACCACAGCAGATTCAATAGAAAGATGGCCCAGTCCTCTTAACACTTAGGAATTTACAAGGGTTGCAGGAGCCCTTGTCAAGATGCTCTTAGGATTCTCATTGCTTAGGAAGGTCAAGGTTTTTAGTAGCTCTTTGCCTGGAATCAGAGACAGAGACCAATACATACATGCATATATTTTCTATTATCTCACAGCTGATTATACAGTAAGTCACGAATCTTTCAACAGTGACACTGATTTGAAAGCAAAAAGTGTGTAAAAATCAGTGATTTAGATCAACCTGTTCATTTCACAGAAAAGGAAGCAGGCTTCCAGAAATTAAATGACCTACCCAAATCTAGTAACTTGCCATAGCAACAGAACTTTAAAAATAAATGAACTTTACTGGAAATGTTTTTCCTGTTTTGAAAAGTAGCTCACTCTTGATCTTTATGGATAGAAATATTTTATATTTGTCAAACTTTCTTTAAAAAATTAACAATATTTGCCACAAATATTGTATTTATCCTATTTATTATTTATCATGTTTATAAATTACATAGGGTTTATAAGTTTTACCTGAAGACCTGAATTTATTACTTTTTTTCCTAAGAGAAAGGTACAGGCAGACAGGAAGACAGAGGAGGAAGCAGCACTTTATTTGTTCACATTGTTTTGTTCCCCCTGGACCTAGGATGCAAACCCAGGTTCTTGGGATGTACACAAATTGTGCTCATTTGGAGGCAGCTTATCTAACCACTACTCCACCCAGTCATGCCATGAATTTATAACGTTTTGCCAAAAGTTATCAAGAAAAAATTATGGAGTCCATGTAAAAGCCAGACTTTATTTACAATGCTGATTCAAATTGCTCCTTTTCTTCTATAATCTTCCTCAACATAGCACTACAGACAGCCACTACTAGAAAAGTTGGGAATTGACAAGCTGAGTCCTATTTTTATCATACCAGCAATTTAGTCACTTAGTGTATTTTGAATTTAAAAAAGCTCTCCATATATACAAAGCATTGAGCTAAGTGCTGAAAAAAAAACCCAGAAGGAACTACTTTTATGCCCACCTATAGAATAAGTAGATGCTCATTAAATACTTGTTCATATGAAAGAACAATTTCAGCCTTTGGATCAAAGACCAAATATTTTGATGTGTCCACTATGTTATATATACCTAAGGATTAAAAAAATTATCATAGCTTACCCTTCCCTCAGGGAATTTTAAATCTGGCTATGGAGATGAGACAGACAGTATATATATATGCTATTGAGTACCTGCTAATCATATGCCAGACCTTTACACAAAACTCACTGGCCAATAAAATATTTATCTGTTATATCACTACCAAATGTATTATAATCTTTCTCAGTTTCCCCAGGCCAATTTCACCAAGAAAATCATTAGTTATTATCAAATCTCATTTTAAACCAAGAGCTGTTCTACTTCACTTATTCCCCAGACATTTTAACTATGTAACAAAAATCCAGCCTCAAGGGATGATCATTTCTCTACACTTTTGTTCCCAAAAGAACATCTTATCAACTTTCACATTTAAAAATAAAATTTCCCAAAATGTTTCATAATGGAATATCTCCAAGATTACTCTTGATGTTCATTATCTGTAGATTCCCTATCTGCAACGTTGATTTTCAATCCCCAAATGAGTATGCTTTCACATCACTCAGAGACATGCAGGGTGGCAAAAAGAACAAGGTAACATTCTGCCCTATTTCAGTTCTCATACAGCAGACAAACCTTATTCCTGTGGTCTATTTTAGTGCCACATTGTTTACATTTTTGTACTTTCTTGTAGGTGGTTTCACTGTTTAAAATGGTCCCCAAACATAGTGCTGAAACAGCTGTCTATAGAGTTCCTAAGCCAAGAAAAAAGTGTCTTTAGGGGGAAATATGCATATTAGGGAAGCTTCTGTTCAGGTCTGAGTTACAGCTCTGTTGGTCATAAATACAATGCTTATGAGTCAAATATATACATACTTGTAGATATAGACATATAGACATAACAAGGCGTTTTTAAAAAGAAACAGGAAAAATACTATGATGTATTGATAGGTTGACAAAAATGTGACCAGAGGCTCACAGGAACATAACCCTATATCTCCCCTAGGAGCAATGGTTCAGTATTCACTAATTCAGTGTTCATAGTGACTTTATAGGACATAATCACTCTGTAACAAGAATCAATGATATTTTGAATATAACAACTTTATCATGTAAAATTCAGTAACAAGACAGGGCAACAGAGTTCATTTATTAAAACGAGCTGTCTTTCCCAACACATAGCATTATTCCATGATAATACTCAATAAGTATCAAATGGTTTAGAAAATTCTGTGCTAAAGTTCCATGGGAAAGACTCAACATTCTTCCCAGCCAGGTCAGAGGTAGACCAGACCAGTCTTCTTAGTTGGAGTACATGGAGGAAAACATCAGAAAATCAAGTAAAAAGTGTCAGAAAAGAAAAAAAGTTCAAAATGGACAGCAGGAACATGGTCTTTGTAACTATAATCTTCTTTAAAAGGTTTCAAAGCAGATTTGTTACCAGTTAACAAAGGTGTATCGACAACTTGATAAAATTGCAATTAGTCACTATACTCATAGCTTTAAATTAAGACAATTACAAACCCTTTTCACAATTTCTCTCAGAAAAATGATCCAATTGTGGTAATTTTCTGTCATCTTAGCTAAGCCACAGTACCCAACTATTTAGTCAATTAATTCTAGACCTTTTTGTTATATTTTGGGGACGGGATTAACATCAGAATTAGCAGACTCTGAATAAAGCAGATTGTCCTCCATAATGTGAGTGAGCTACATTCAGTTGAAGGCCTTAAGAAACACTGACTTCCTCTGAAAGACTCAATTCCTAGTAATAGGACTTCAGATTCAAACAACTCTTCCTGGGACTCCAGTCTACCAGCCCAACCTACACAATTTTGGATTTATCAACCTCTACAATTGAGCAAGCCAATTCCTTAGAATAAATAAATATTTCTCCTGTTAGCAAACCATAACTATACAGCAACATAAATTTTGAAATGTAAATATAAGAACATTAAAGTAGGCATGCCCTGGTGGCTTAGTGAGTACTCCCCAGACATACTCCATGTACATCCCAAGGACCCAGGTTCCTGATCCAGGGCTGGAAGGTGGGGGAGGGGGGCAGCAGATAACCAATACTGAATACATGAAAACAAACAAATGCTCTTCCTTCTCTCTTCCTGTCTGCCTGTTTACCTTTATTCCTGCCTACACCTTTCCTTAAAAAAAGGTAATTAAACTGACCAGAATGCAAGTCCTCCTAACAATACAGAGGCAGGAATCTATTTTTGGTTTGTTGCCCCCAGAAAACACCTGAGCCATCAGGAGGAATGCAGTACTATTGATTACTGTTTCAGGCACTTGGCTGGAAGATATTTTATCTTTACTCAGTTTCCCCACAAATCCCTTCAAGATGGCAATTTTAAATTCCCATTACAGAGATAAGGGTCCAAGTTGAATTATGCCATCCCTAGTCACACCTCTAATTGGTAGAGTGAGCTAAATCCAAAAAAATGTCTATCTTTTTCTTTAAACCTGAAAACGAATTTAGTGAGAATAATAAAATAAGGAAAGGCAAAATAAAGTATATATATATATATATATATATATATATATATATATTTACTAAATTCTGGAATGTAGGAATTGAGAGGCAAATTTAAAACCAATTAATAAAGCTACATTTATCACAGTGAAAAGTCAAGTCTGAATCTATGTACTTCAAGTGACTGAAACATAAAAATATTAGGAACAGGCATACTCTTGGGGCCTAGTGGATAAGGCCACCAGACATAATCCACACATACATCCCAAGGACCCAGGTTTGAGACCCAGGGCTGGGGAAAGCAACCAAGATGAATAACTAAATAAAAAATAAATGTTTATTCCTTCTCTCTCTTCTGGCCTGTCTGCCTAGTCGCCTTCATGTCACTGAATACGTGCATTCATGACTAAGTATTATTCATTAAAATAATACTTGGTGACACTACCTGGGTCACTAAGTTTTGGGGTTTTTTTTAAAGAGGAAGGAAGGCAGGCAGGAAGAAGAGAAAGCAGTATTTCAATTTATTTATTTGTTCTTTATTGGTTGTTCCCCCAGGCCCAGGTCTCAAATCCAGGTCTTTTGGTTTTACACATGGTCTGTGTCCCAGGCGCCAGCTTAGCATATGAGCCACCAATGGTGCGCCACTAAGTCTAATTTTCACTCAGTAAATTTTCATCAGGTTTCACGGTATTTCGAGAATAAATCTGTAACGACACACAATGCCATGCAGGAATAAGTGTTTCACATTTATTTAACATTTTTTCAATCTAATGAATGCACAGCACTAACGAGGTACAAAGCATTTCCCACAAACGTGGCTATTAAGCTGAATAGCACAGCGGTCTTATCATTCCAGCTAAGCACTCAGACGCAAAGAAGCGTTTTCTGAAAGCTCTCTGGTTATTAACACCTGCTCTACATCTTTTGCCATCTACTGTCTTCTGAACTGTTTCAGACTGCTCATCACAAACCCAAACGGGGTTAAGAAGGTGGTAAAAATCACCACGATTCCCACCTGGAAGAGAAGATAGAGACCACAGGTTAATGAGCATAGCTTCCTGGACCCCTCACTCAGTAACAGAACCAGCTGGTTTGGAGGATCGCGGCTGTAGTTCTGTTACCAAACCCAGGCTGGGAAGCGGGCCGCTGGAAAGCCTGCGCTGGAGAGGAAAGTGCTGGGGTAGGGAAAGCCGACTGAGTGACGCAGCAGCAGCAGCAGCAGCAGCAGCCGCCGCCGGTGGAGATGATGGGCAGGTGCCGAAGACCACCTCCAGTTGGAGGGGCTTTCACTGGAGCAGGAACGAAGGGAACGTGCAGGTCGGCGGGGAAGCAGCGTCAAGAGTCTTGACTCTTGCTGATTAATGAACGGCTGTGATTTCTGTACCCGACAGTTAGGCAAACCTTAGACGGGACGGAGAAAACTGCCGAAGACACGTTGTAGGCAGGCGGCGACCACTAGAGGAGCCCGGTGAATACGAGCAGCAGCCATTCCTAGGGGAGTCAATCGAAATTTTTGAAGAAAACGCGTTATCTGGCGCACCCCTGTGGCTCAGGCGGCTCAGGTGCAGCCCATGGAAAGCCGGAGACCTGGGTTCGGGACCCAGGGCTGGACCGGGGGAAAAAAGAAAGAAAAAAGAAAACTCGTGTTCTTTCTCACAGCCCCCAGTGCTGACCTTTTGTTCTTTGGAACCCACATGCTGCCCAGGATTTTCACCGTTTTCGGACAATGCCAGGTCTGGGCAATGAAGCCGTTGGAAGGTGGAAGAACATTCTGAGGGTCACATGAGCTCTTGGCCCCATGGTCGGTCTTCGGGTCCAAAGGATGGAAGGCGGCCTGGTTCCCGCCCCTCCGGTCCAACCACGGCGCCCTCACGGCCACCCTGCCCGGACCCCCGGACGCCAACGACGCTCAGCCACAGACGTCGCCACGTGAGGCCGAGCAACGGCGCCGACTGGGCGCTCGGCCGTCCGTCCGTCGGGGCGCCCTCGCTCGCCCCGCCCCGGCGCCTAGACCCCTACTCACCGCTGCGGACGTGGCCTGGTAGCAGGTGCAGGGCTCCGAGCCGGCGAGGAGGTGGCGGGGCCTCAGGCCAAGCGGGGTCCCTCGGCGGCGTTGGAACATGGCCAGCAGGCGGGTCATGGCGCGGCAGAGTAGGCGAAGCGCCGAGAGGAGCGGCGGATGGAGCCAACGCCAGAGCAGGGCAGTTTGCGCCTGCGCTCAGGCAACCTGGCCTTTACTTCCCGCTCCCTGGTGTGCCATGCCCCTTGCATGCCACGCCCCGTTCTGCCACGCCCCGTTCTGCCACGCCCCCCAGTTGTCCTCTTCCCTTAAAGTCTGCATCCTTTCCATGCAACCCCACCTTCACACACATTCCCTCCCAGCTCTCATCTCCTTTACTATCCCACCACCAATACCCACCCAGTCCTTTTGTCCCTACACCTGGCTTACTACCTTCTACCCTACTTGCCCTGCCCAGCCCCCAGCCCCCACTAGTTACCACCCTTACACTTAATTCCCTTTTATCTTTCCACCCCAGCTACACCTCTCAATATGCCATTACTTCTCACTTTAAGTAGTAATGGCATTCTCTAATATGTACAACATCTTCCATGCATTGTCTATACATTAATTTCTAACATTGAAAACCAGAGACAAGTATTTGTACTGATGATGATACAAATATTATTCATGGTAGGATTAAATAAAGTGTTTGAACCCAGTAAAAACCAAACAAAACAGTGATATAAACATATGTCACTACACTTTGAAAGACATACTTTTGAGGAAAAATGGAAATATTGTGATTTTTTCATGTAAAGGGTTTCTTTTGATTGTCTTCTTTCTGCAAGCTGATCTCTTCCCATTTCTTGGATTCCTATTTAATTGTGCTGTAGCACATCCTTAAGCAATTCTTTCAGGAAGGCTCTGTGAATGATGAATTTCCTCAGTCCTTGAGTGAAAAAACTCCATGTTCTGCTCCCCACTTAAATTTAGCTTAGATGTGAAGCTCTAAGCTCAAAATTATTTGTTTTCTAGCATCCAGTATAACTGATAAGAAGTATGATAACAATAAAATTCTCATTCCGTTAATGTATCCTCTTTTTTTGTTGTTGCAATCTTCCGGTAGTTTTTATTTGTGGTTTTATTTTGTTATTGTCTATGAACTTGTGAAACGTCCACAAGATATGTTTAGATATGCGTCTTTCTTCCTTTATATGGATTAGCAATGGGTAAGAGCTGTTGGTTTGAAGTTTGGATCTTTTGTTAGTTCTGGGAGAACCATTTTATTTCCTTCTCTCTATTTTGTGTGTTCTCAATCTGAAATTCCTATCAGACACATGTTGATCTTTCAAGTTTTCCTCTTTTTATCCCATTGTTCTACATTCTGGAAGATTCCCTTTACTTTTCTTCTAGTCCTTCTGTTGAGTTTTTATCTTAGATTTATATTCTAACACATTATTTGTTTTTTCCTAAGACTAATCTATTCGTATTTTTATGGATGCACTATCATCTCAAATTTCTCTGAGCATATTAATTTGAACCTTTTGAACATTTTTTGAAATTTTTGTGTTTCTTCTAGGGTGAATCTGTCTATTCTTTTTGACCCTACTGTTTTAGTTATACTATATTATAAGCCTTGTATGCTTATGAATATGAGGAACCAGTCAAATTATTGGAGTCCTTTCCTATTACCCATGGAAAATTCTGATGCTGTTCTAGGTGTACAGACTGAGTACATCAGACAGAAAGATGTATTCTCTCACCAAAGTGAGACAGGCTTTACTAGGCCTCCCAACTGCTACCCTTCCAGGAAATAACTTAATTTCTTTAGAAGTAATTCTTTGGCCTCTCCCGAGGACAAACACTGCCAAATACGCACAAGGTTGGGAGAGAAGAGCAGATAACCACACACCTTTTTCACTGACTCTTTCCCATCAGTTTCCTTGAATTTATATCTTTCCTCCCACTCCAGATCTTTGCAGTCATTGATTTAAGTGGTTGGGATGGAGGGGCTCTGCTGTGGTATCTCTCTTGTCCCCTGCAGCCTCTTATGTGCTCAAAGCTATGTCTCCTTCTTCCTGTTTCACGTATCAATAAAAGCTCTGACCTTTCTTAGAGAGATTCACTGAAAGCTTTGATTTGCTAATGTAACCCTGCTCCTCCGCCCCTCATTTCACTCATGGACTCATCTCCCACTTCTTCTCAGGAATGACTGGTAAACACATAAGATTGTTTGTCCACCTTGAAGTAGATGTGCCACCTGAATCATTGGGACTGCTAAATGTCATGGAAAGCCATTAAAGCCTCTAAGAAACGGTTATGCGATCTGATTTCCAATTTTCAAAGATCACCTTGGCTGCTCTATGGAGAAAAGAGAGGATATTGTGATGGGAATGGTCTCAGATGCCAGTATGGAGAGGAGTCCATTCTGGAAAGAATTCAAGGAAAGATGGCTTATCCCAGCACCATGGCAAGTTTGTTAGAAGCAGCACAGAGAAACTAAGCTCTCTGTGAGTGGGAAGACTACAGGAGAAAAGAAAGAGCAAGCAAATGGTATCTCATTTATACCCAGGGATGGAACTCCCACCTTGGTGAATGTAACCAGGGGCATGGCCATGAGAATGCCTAGAGTTCGCTTCAGAGCCGCTAGAGTCCCGGCTTTTGCCAATCCCCTCCCCAGCATGCCTGGCATTACAGGGGAGTTGTCAAGGGGTGTGACCTAGGTTACTAAGGAAGGATCTTTGTCGTAAACTCATGCCTGGGCGGTACTGACATATTTTTAACATGACTTAGAATTGACCAGTTAATTAATTTTCTTCTTATACATCTACAAACCTGCTTTGTAACTTTTAAGTTACCCCCCCTTATGCTGTCCCTCATCATTTGCAGTAATTTTACCACTAGCTACATGTGCTGTGGGATACATATCTCATAGCCATATATAGCTTCTGAGTGCTGGAAATACAGCAAATACTACTGAAGAACCGTATTTTTTATATTATTAAATTGCATTTCATTCTAATTTGAAAATCAGGACCTGATTCTTGAAATTTATTGTTTTTAGCCGCTCAGTGCTTGAACCTGATTCAGTGACTGGAAAGCTTTTAAATTGGCAACAGCGTGGGTATTTGAATACACTTCAGTGATAAACTTTATGAAATCTAATACAGATGTAGGTTTTTATTAATGAACACTTAACATCCGGACTAAATTGTGACTGTAATTGCAAAATACAAAGATCAATGCCTTAGTCTGTTCAGACAGTCACATCAAAATACCATAGACGGAGTGACTTAAGCAGCAAACACTTGTTTGTCAGACTTCTGAAGGCTAGGAAGTTCAATATCAAGGCACAGGTGGATTTCATGTCAGGTGAGATCTTGCTCTTTGATTCATAGATGATTGTCTTACGTCCTAGCAGAAGCGGCAAGGGATGTGTCTGTGATCTCTTAAAAAGAGAGAGAGAGAGAGAGAGAGAGAGAGAGAGAGAGAGAGAGAGAGAGAGAGAGAGAGAGAGAGAGAAAAGAAGGCAGACGAGCAAACAGGAAGAGAGAGGAAGGAGCATTTTTATTTATTTGTTCATTTTGATTGCTCTCTCCTCCCTCCCCCCAACAGTCCTGATCACAAGACCAGGTCCCTGGGCTTTATGTGGATTGCACCCCAGCCACTCAGTGCTTGAACCGCAGCAGGAGTCTTTCTTAGGGTACTGATCCCATTCATCAGGTCTCTACCCTCATAATTCAATCACCTCCCACAGGGACCCACCTCCTAATATCATCTTGTTAGGAGTTAAGACTTCAACAGGTGAATTTGCGGTCAGGGAGAGGGGCATGCAAACATTCAGTCTGTTGCACTTGGTAAGAAAAAAGAATGCAAATACCTCACTAATAAAGGTATTTTTGTTTTTGTGTTTAAGGAAAGGTGCAAGCAGGAAGAAGAAGGAGGGAGAAGCATTTATTTATTTATTTATTTATTTAATTTAGTTGTTCATCTTGGTTGTTACCCACCCCACCACCCCGATCCCTAGCCCTGGGACAAGAACCTGTGTCCTTGAGGTGTTTGTGGTTTGTGCTGGCTGGAAGTCATAGCTTTAACGGCTAAGCCATCCGAGCATGCTACTAGTAGAGATTTTATATTGAGTACATATTAAAATGAAAAAATTTTGGATATGCTTGGTTAAAAACAATAAATTTTAAGGAATGTTTTTACTTTTTCCATACATATATGTATAAATATATATATGTATGTATACATATATGTGTGTATATGTGTGTGTGTGGAGAGAGAGAAAGAGAGAGAGAGAGAGAGAGAGAGAGAGAGAGAGAGAGAGAGAGAGAGAGAGAGAGAGAGAGAGAGAATAGGTTCACTCTGGCTGCTGTAACAGAATAACAGACTGGGTGACTTAAAAACAACAGAAATTCACTTCTCACAGTTTCGCAGGCCGGAAGGTCCAAGATCAAGGCACTAGCCTATCTGATGTCTAACATGATGATGTGGTAGAAGACCTTTTCCCTGACCCCAATGCAAAAGTTAGTTTGCCAGGAATGTTATAGTAGTATGGAGGCTGTAGCTACATCGCGTTCTATGGAGACTGCAGCTACATCCTGTTATCCCTGACTAAGGACAAACAAGCATCACCTCTGCAGTTGTAGATAAGTGATGAGTTGCCGGCAGAAACCGCACATAACCAAGGAGATGAATCACTATTACCTCGGGGTATAAAAGGAGCTCCCCTAGACCCTTCCTTGCTCAGGTTTGGGTAACAATACCCCTGGGCCAGCACCGGTACAATAAAGTGCCTTTTCTCCACCTGAGTGCCCACTGTCAGTCTTCTCGCCATCTGGAGGCTCTGCCACAACAGTGAGGGTTCGTAGGCAGCAGTGTTCTCCTTGTTTTGGGTCATGGGGCAGCGGAAACAGACTCGTGAACTGTGTCGTCTGCATCAGTGGTTCCAACAAGCACTTTGTTGGCACATAGACCTTGTCAAGGGCAGGTGTCCCGGAAGAAGTGGGTTTGCTTCCCTTGGACTGTTGAAGCAGTGATGCTGAAGACACCGACATGCACTCTTTATTCCTCAAGGCGTCCCCCATGGACGCCGGAAGGAGGTCAGAAGAACCGGAAGAGCCTGGGTTGCTCGCTTGGGCTAGTCTCCCGTACCCATTTCTTTTTAGTTCTTTTAACACAGCAACAGGAAAGTATTAAATTACACATGGTGTTAGTTCACTTTCTACATCCCTTGGACAACTCTGCTCTAGAATCATACTCTGACCCATCAGATCCTGCATGAATGAGCCTCACCACTTCCCTGGCCTCCTCTCCTTATTCCCCACTTCCCTTTATTCATCTAGCTGAGTCCCACAGCCTCTCAAATCCATTGGGTTTCCCTCTGTCACACTGATGCCTCTGCCTAGGAATCTCCCTGCAGCCTTTCTTGCATCAGACTTTGGACTACCCTGCAAAACACAGACCTCCCCACACTCCCTGCTGCTCTCTGTTTCATTTTCCCCTTCTCCGCTTTGTTTTCTTCATGGCCCTAAGCACCATCTGAACTTAAGACATTTTGTTTGCTAAGCACGTGTCAGGACCTTCACTAGCAGGTGATCCCTGTGAGAGCAGGAGTCTTGTCTGACTCATTCATCCCCGAATCACCCTAAGGGCGCATCCTAGGTACCCAGTGAGTCGTTGTTAAGTACCTCTGTGCTCTCTTCTTTTCCAGTATACAGACTCCTCTGCAGAAAGTGGAGGATTGAGTGATGAGAGGAATTATACTCCCTCCCTGTGGAAACTGGAAACATAGGCAAAAGAGGCCCCAGATTGTGAAGCAGGAATGAATGCATGGTGGCCCATTTAAATACGGGTCATCTCCTTGCAACTATGAGATTAACCTCAGGAGGGGGCAACAAGACAAAAGAGAGTAATGTTCACAGACATTTCAGATGGACCCAAGAGGACTCTAGTTTTCCATATTCTGTTTCCCTCCCTTCTTTGCGGGGGTGGGCAGAGGTCGTCAGAACTCTCCGTTTAAACTGTTGTCATACAGAATGAGAAGGAGAAAGGAGTGGGGAATGGCAGAAGGCACAAGACACTGTTGGGAGCAGTTTTCAGAGTTTAAAACAGCTGCACTGTGTGAGGATGGAAACATGAAGGGAAGTTTGAGAATTGTGATTGTCTACATAACCCCTTCAGGACAGATGAAAAATTGAAATACAAAAACATGTAGCTTTGAAATTGCTTTCGAGTGATAAATTATATGTCCCAGTTGACATATCAGAGCCCAGAGGACATGGTTGATGACTTTATAAAAGTCACATATGTTTAGAATATTAAGTGGAAGTGATTATAAATAATAAACGGCCCATGTTGTCAGATTAAATTTATTATTCTTTAATTTATTTTTTAAGCAAGAAAGAAGCAAGAAGGAATGAAGCCAAGTGAGCAGACAGGCAGGCAAAAAGAGGAGGAAGAAGCACTTCTTTGTATAGCTGTTCGTCTTGATTACTGCCCCCAGTTCAGCCCAGAGTAGCAAACCCCAGTGCATGGGCTCCCTGCGGACTATGCCATCTGGAGCCACAGAATTAATCACTGAGCTACCAGGGTGCACCAGGTTACATTTTTTTTTAAAGAGTAAATTATATTGGGACGCACCCTGGTGACTCAGGTGGCTGAGACATAGGCTGGCATGCAGACCATGTAAAAGCCCAAGCATCTAGGTTTGTGACCTGGGCCAGAGTGAAAAACCAAAAAAAAGGAAGAAAGGGAAGGGAGGGAGAAAGGGAGAAAAGAGAGGAAAAAGTTTTTTCCCCTTCCTTCCTTCCTTCCTTCCTTTCCTTCCTTCCTTCCTTCCTTTCCTTCCTTCCTTCCTTCCTTCCTTCTTTCCTTTCCTTCCTTCCTTCCTTTCCTTCCTTCCTTCCCTTCCTTCCTTTCCTTCCTTCCTTCCTTCCTTCCTTCTTTCCTTTCCTTCCTTCCTTCCTTTCCTTCCTTCCAAAGGCTTCTTCCGCCTCTCATTTCCTTCCTTTCTTTAAAAAAACCAGAAAACAAAAAGGCATGCCATGGTGACTCAGGTGTTAAGTCTGTAATTGTGTTAGCATAATCCACATAAAGCCTAAGAACCCAGGTTCAAGACTAGACTCGGGCCGGGGTTGGAGTGGAGAAGTAGACTATCAATATAAACAACTAAACAACTAAATAAAAATGCTTCTACGTCCTCTCCCTCTCTCTGCCTGCCTTCATCCTTCCTTCTGTTTTTCCTCTAAACACAGAAATACACACAGACTAACAAAACAACAACAAAACGAACACCCGCCTAGTGATGAAGATGCAGACCAACTAAAGTAAAAAGATGGGAAAAAGTTGCCCTAACAACTCAGGAGCTGAGAGAGGGAAGGTGCAAACCATGTAAATCCCAAGGACCCAGGTTTGAGATCCAGAGTCAGCGGGTAAAAAAAGTTGGAAAAAGTGATTGTATGCAAATACCAATTACAGAAAGCTGGAGTACTATATTCTAAGACTAAGCAAATGTCAGAGCTAGGAATATCAGCACAGATAGAGACATTTCATAATGATTACAGGATCAATTCACTAGAGGTCATAAATTCCCTAACTGAGTATGCATTTAATAACAAAATTTGAAGAAAAACTAACAGAACCTGCCTAGAAAAGATAGAGAAATTAAAATTATGATTGGAGTATTCAGAACTCCTTTTTCATTAATCAGTAAATATGGAAGACTTGAACAACATTATCCTATAGAAGGCACTGATATTTATGGAGCATTCCATTTAATAATACCCAAATGCACATTCTTTTCAAGTCTAGATGCAATATTTACCAAGGTAGATCATATTCTGTGCTACAAAACAAGTCTCAATAATTTTAAAGGATTGAACTCATATACAGTATAAAACACTAACTCCCTTACCCACAGAGGATACATCTAAGTCCCCCAGTGGATGCTGAATCCACAGATAACGCCTATGTATATGCTTTTATCCCTATAATACATAGCTATGATAAAGTTTTATTATTTTCTAATTTTAAAGGAAAGGTGCAGGCTGAAATGAAGGCAAGTAAGCAGGCAGGCAGGAAAAAAGAGAAGTACTTTATTTTATTTAGTTGTTCATCTTGGTGGCCTCTCCCCAACCCCACCCCTGGTCTCAGACGTGAACCTGGGTCCTTGAGATGTATGTGGACTGTGCTCCACCAGAGGTGGCTGACTTTTCTGCTACTCCACTAGTGCACTAAAATTTAATGTATAAATTAGACACCATAATACATTAACAACAACAGCAAATCAGAACAATTTTAACAATTTATTGTAATAAAAGTTACGTGAATGTGCTCTCTCAAAATATCTTATTGTGCATAATATTTTTGGACTATAGTCGACTGTGAGTAACTGAAACTGAGGAAAGGGAACCCTCAGCTAAGGGGAGGAATGATGTATATCCTTTGACTACAATAGAATTAAACTAGAAATCAAATGCAGCAAGTTACCTGAAAAAAAAAAAACCCTCAAATATTTAGAAATAAAACAACACACTTCTAAGTAGCCCATGAGTTGAAGAAATTGCAAGAGAAATTAAAAAACATTTTTGACTGAATGGAAAGTAAAGCACATACGTATCAAACTTTGTGGGAGGCAGGTAACACCGTACTTACAGGGAAATTTTTGGCATTAAAGTGCATATATTAGAAAACTGAAAAAGCATAATTAAGCTTTTCATCTCTAATTATGAAATGAAAGGCTTTGCTTCTTATTGAAGACTTTCCTTTCCTCTAGATAGGAGACAGGATGGAGAATTGGAAAGATGTTGGGCTTCCCAACCTATCAACTCTTGGTTCAAATCCTAGCTCTGTTATTTATTTATGTGTTTGTTTTAAAGGAAAGTTTCAGGTAGGAATGAAGGTGGGTAGACAGGTATGATCAGTGGCAAATGGTCAATGGTTACAAGTTATGTGTCTTTCGAATGCTGGGTTTATTCACACGTCACACATCACACGACACACACAGTCGCTAGTGAAACTGGTGGCTGTGGTCATCAGCGGTGGTCACAACGCTTCTAAATATCCCCAAAGCAGAACTAAGCCAGCTCACTGGGCCGTCCAGGGTGTGATCTCAGGGAGGCTGAGCGACTAGCTTGGAGCGCACAGCTTAGGGCGGGAGATCTCCAGCTCTGAGTGTCAGCAAACGGTCCCGAAGGTGCTGGTGGACGGGCTTCGTCGGAGTCTGTGCCACTAAATGCCTGCTGTTTTCTTCAGTTCTTACCGTCTTTTTTTCAGTTAACTTTATCTGGTCTCTGGGTGGCAGATGTGTGGTTAGCAGCAGCCAGAAGGGGTGGTGTGACGCTGTAGGCTGGTGAGGGTGGTCTGATCAGCTGGTGCAGAGGGCATTCAGCCAGAGCGCTCACCTCGCCAGGCTTCTGTTCGCCTGAGATCTTTCATTTGGTTTATAAATGCAGTAGAATCACCATGTTTCACTCTCTGGTCCAAATGTTCAGGACAGTAGGCAGGCAGGCAGAGAGAGGAGAGGGGAGAAAGAAGCACTTCATTTATTTGTATTTAGTTGTACCTCTTGGTTGTTCTCCCTGACCTAGGATGCAGACCAGACGACCTGGGTCCTTGGGATGTATG
Organism: Solenodon paradoxus; assembly: GCA_004363575.1. Classification (NCBI taxonomy): domain Eukaryota; kingdom Metazoa; phylum Chordata; class Mammalia; order Eulipotyphla; family Solenodontidae; genus Solenodon; species Solenodon paradoxus. The sequence continues at coordinate 354,387 of RJWH01000627.1, read as the reverse complement.
TGGACTGCACTTTGACCGGAGGTAGCTGAGCAAACCACTACTCCAGCAGGGCGCATGAGTATTTTATTAGACATAGAGAAAGACAGAGAGGCAGAGAGACAGAGAGAGACAGAGAATTGTATCTTTTATTTTGTGAGGTTGTTCACCCTGGCCCGGGGATGTGAATGCAGTCCTTGGACTAAAGTTAACGGGCCTGTTTCGCAACCACGTGAGCTACAAGGATGCACCAGCTCCTTTTATTTATTTATTCACTATATTTTTGATAATCATATACCCCCTCAGCCTCAATTTCCTTACTTGTGAAATTGAGTTAATAACACCTATAGTGCTAAGATTGATTGTGCCCGTGGATCCAACCACGGGGACGAGACTTTCCCACGTGCCACCTGCAGAGGAAGCCAAATTCAGTTAGGGCATGCCAGTCACTGACGTCTAAAGAGGAGCAGCAGGAAAAGATGCGAATGTAAGACTTGGAAATAGCTACATATCATCGTTAGAGAAACTCAAAACTGTCAAAGGATGTCAATCCAGATCTAAAAAGGAATGAGATCATTTCTACACACGTGCTCTTTTGTGTATCGTACCTCCTTAACATGGGATTCCTAGTACTTTTTCTATCATTTTCTCGAGGTGGCTCTTTTTTGGTGCCAATGCTGTTGGCATCTGGAATAGTCTGTCAACCTTTCTTTGCTGGGAACTCATCCCCTCTCCATCCATGTGGTTGTGGTGATTATTTAACCCTTCTAAAGCACCTAATATCTGCCTGGTACTGCTCTAAGCACTTTACAAGTATCCTGTCTGCTAGTCCCCCTATACTTCTATGAGGCAGGCATGTTATTACCCCATTTACAGATAAGGAAAGTTAAGCATAGGAAAATGAAGCAGGTGGCTGATAGTTGCATTAATGGATCACACACTTGATTTCAGGACTCCCTTAGTAATTATGAATGAGTCTAAAGAACTTGTGAACATGCTCTGGTGGCTCAGGTGTTGAGCCCAAACCTGGGGCACAGTCCATATGCAACCCAAGGACCCAGGAACCTGGCCTGGGGCCATGGAAAAAATTTAAATGGACAACTACATGAATGCAGTATTTTTTCCTCCTCTCTTTTCCTTCCTGCCTGCTGCCTGCCTGCCTGCCTTCCTCCCTGCCTTCCTCTTTAAAAAAAAAAGAGAGAGATTTTGTTTATCTAGGTTATAATGATCAATATTTACTGTATTAGAAATAAAAACTAAGAAGTGTTTTAAATATTTATTAACAGCAAGTCTATATCATAGTAACATACATGACATTTTATGAAATACAAATATCTCTTTTAAATAGGAGAAAAGTGACATTGTTTTGTTTTTAAAACTCTTTGATGGCTAACTTACCAGAAGAATAAAGTGCATCTAACTAACATCTTTTGCCTTCTATCTGCTGTGATATCCAGTGTCCTGCAGCCTCTAGAAAGTTCCATTGCACCACTGTATTTGAATACGTCAAATATCTTAGAATTATCATGAAAACAATTCTTAATAGTTTCAATGAAAGTAATTTTGACTGTTATGCTTGAAACCAGCAGGATAGAACGCAGACACTTTTATATGATGGACGGCATAACTCGGGAGCCATGTTTTCTTTCTGCTTGCTTCCACATGAGCTACTGATGAAAGTGATGAAGGAAACTGAATAAGCCACAGAAGGAACATTCTACCCATGTTCAAATCCCTGGTTCTCCCAGTTCCTCAAGCTGAGACACTTGCCTGTCTTTTAGTTCTGAGCCATTTTTTATTGTCTTTATGATAAACACCACGTTTACCTGAAACTAGTTGGAGCGGAATTCCTATCACTTGTGACCCAAAAGAGTCTTCACAACTTTCTCAAGTTCTTTTCCCTTTTTAAATAAAAAAAAAAGGTTAGCAAAAATGCTGAAGTAAGCTAAGAAACAGCTCAAGAAAAGACAAGTCTAGTTGAAATAATCCCAATCCAGAAAAGTTTAGACTAGAGTGCAGCAGATGTGAGAATCCAGTATGTTAAGTCTTTCTCTGTGACTAACACCTTAAATTACTTTTGACAGTGTCAGTAAATCTGACTCCAAATTCAGCCACAACACAATTACGCAACCTGCTTCCCACCCCCACCTTCACCCCAAAAGGTGACACTTTTAGCTTCTTAAATGACTAGAAACAACCTCCTTCAGTTTAATTTCTCCAAGTCACAAAAGACTAGTACTGTAACTCACACCCTACAATTCTCAGTAAAGGGCTTAGTGGGCCTTGGATTCAATATATTCTCAGTGACCTACCATGTGGGATTTTCCTTCTGTGGTTATATAAAAGGACATAAGTAGAGCGACAGCCTAGAAATGAGGTTTTTTGAGCTCTATGTATACAATGAATAAGAAAGGCACAGTCACCCACTTATACTTCTTTTTAATGTGATTTTTTTTTTAAAGGAAAGGCGCAGGCAGAAATGAAGGCAAGTAGGCAGAAAGAGAGAGGAGAAAGTATTTTATTTATTTTTATTAAATTGTTCATCTTGGACCAGAACCCTGGTTCTTGGGATGTATGTGGACTGTGCTCAGCTGGAGGCGGCAGACCCAACTGCTACTACACCAGGGTGTGTTATACTGTGATTTTTATAAATGTTCATGCTCTAAATAAACTGGTGTTCCAGACAATTATATAACTTAGAATTAAGATGGCATGACCTTGGGCCCAAACATCTTGAATTCTCTCCTCTCCAGTAAAACACATTTAATTGCTGTTCAGGACCAAAAGGTCTTTGAGGAATACAGTGCCTCTTCTGGGCTATTTATGTCTCTCTTTACAATTGCTTGATCTCAAAGACAGAGACACTCAGATAAGCACACAGCAAGAGCAGATGAGTTGCAAAGGTGGGAAAAACATTCAGTTATACAACCGGTAACATCAATAACACACTGAATTGCCAGCGCAATAGTAACAGAAGAGCCAGAAAAGCTGCTGTACATTACAGAGAACGCTGAGAAAGAATTGCCCTAGGCATTTCAAAAGAGAATCTTGGGGTGTCAAGTTCACACTGCTGACCTTGTACAACATTTAAAAAAATAAATTCTTCAAAAAAAACGACACATGATGAAAACAGTTTACATTTTCTCATTTCAGCCTTTCCTTTGAAATTTGACATTCCCTTTCCTCTCCTGAGCTAAATCCAGAAATTTTTCAATGCATTTCTACTAAGCTGGAGTGAAAAGGCATCGGACTTTGGAGCCAATGGATCAGATCTCAGAACTATCATTTAGTCACTGCAGATCCTCAGACAAATAAAGTTAATAGAATACATTTCTCTTAGAATGGTGATATGTAAATGAGATAGCATAGGTGTTAGTTGAGATTACTTTGGTTTGAATGTTACAGAAAACCTAGTAGTAAATAAAACGGATTCCCTTGTGTCATTGAAAAGGCCAGCATAGGACTGATTTCAGGTGAGGCTTGATTCAGCTTCTCCAATGATGTCACCAGGGACTCAGCTTTATTTAGAGAACAAGTTGACTTTATCTAAGGCAGACTCCCTTCAAATAGCAAGATGGTTACCAAAAGCTCTTGGGGTTATATCTTTTTTTTTTTTTAATTCTTATTCAGTGGAAGAAAATCTCCTAGCATCCTCTGGAAAAAGAGATTTTCTTTTCTAGGAGTCTTAGCAAACATTTCAATGGTGCTTGTTGGGGTCATCTTTAAAGTCAGGGGAATCCAATTTGCTGAAAATTTTAATCAAATCAGGCAACCAGATATAAAACATGGAATTGACAAAACAATAAGACATCAACTCACACCTGTGAGAATGGCTATTATCCAAAAGACTGAAAATGAGGATATGAACAAAAGGGAGCCATTTTATACTGTTGGTGAGACTGTAGTTTGGCACAACCATTATGGAAGCAGTATGGAGATTTCTAAAATTATTCAGAGTGGGGTGATACCTGAAGAACAGCAGTTGGGCCTACCACCCTATGGGTCCATCCCAAGGACCTAGGTTTGCATCCCGGGTCCAGGAGAACAACCAAGATGAACAACTAAATAAAAATAAAATAAAATGCGTCATCTTCCTCTTTCTTCCTGTCCGCTTGCTCATTTGCCTTCATTCCTGGCTGTACCATTCCTTTAAAAAAACAGAAAATTGGAGTATCCTGGTGAAGTAGTGATTTGGTCAGCTATCTCTGATTGAAGCACAGTCCACAGACATCATAAGGACCCAGGTTCACACCTCAGACCAGGGAGAACAACCAAGATATACAACTAAATAAAAATAAAGTGCTTCTTCCTCCTATCTCTTGCTGCCTGCCTGCCTACTCACCTTCATTCCTACCTGTGTCTTTCCTTTAAAAAAAAATGAGACTAGAAATTCCATAGGATCTCTTCATTCTACTTCTGGGTATTTATCTGAAAAACACTAATTTGCAGAGATACATGCATCCCTAAGTTTATTGCGGTACTATTTACAATAGCCAAGAATTTGATGCTACCTAAATACCAGTAAACGAATGAATAAAGAAGATGTGGCATGTATCCACAATGGAATACTACACAACCCTGAAAAGAGAGAATCCTGCCCTTTGCAACAACAGGAAGGAAACTCAAGGGGATGATGCTAAGTAAAAAAAATCACAAGGAGAATGACCAATATCAGATGATCTCAATCTCACTCTTAGGTGGAGTATAAAGAAACAAGTTAATGGACAGACATAACAACAACAAAAACACAAATCCTTGGATGTTGACTCTAGGACTGAAATTTCCAGTAGGGAGGAAGGTGGAGGATGGGAACCCTGAGGTTCAGTGGGCAGAGGCAGAAGACTATTTATAATTTGGTTGTGGATGTGATCTGTCATGAAATATTTGATGACTAGTGAACCTACACATCTAAAAACATTTTTTGTAAATTAAAATAACCTCAGGAAAAAAATCAATTCATTAAAGACAATCAAACCAACAAAAAAAGCCCATGGGACTGACACCACCCAAAACACTTAACTGGGAACAGTGACGAATTCTGAGAAAAAGTAAAAGTGGAAAATGAATGAAGATTATGACAATCAATGAGAAGGTGTCTGGAAGTAGGATGCTGAGTAAATTAAGGTGAATTTCACCTCTGAGCTTCAGGGCGGGGCAACATATCCATCAAAGAATTAGGATTGACAGATAACCTTGCTGATTAGATCTCCAGAAAGTTCCATGGCATTTTTATCAAAGGAAAGGTGCAGGTAGCAATAAAGTTGAGCAACGACAAGCAGGCAGAACGAGAGAGGAGGAAGAAGCACTTTATTTATTTAGTTATTCATTTAAGTTGTTCTCCACATCCCAAGTCATGAATCCAGGTCCTTGGACTGCTTCCAGGCACGGGCTTAACACCTGAGCTGCCAGGGCACATCCAAAGCATCTTAAATACTTGAGATTGTAACATCGTTGCTCATCTTTGCTTTCCTTATATTTTAGCATTTATCTATCTAAATCCCAAATGGTTTAATCATTGCCTTTTTTACATTTTGTACAATTTAAGATATCATTCATTATTCAGTATACCCTGGTGGAGTAGCAGTTAGGCATAGTACACATTACATTCCAAAGTCCTGGGTTCACATTACTGGGTCAAAGGGAAAAAACAAGATGAACAACTAAATAAAATAAATAGAAATGCTTCTTCCTCCTCTCTTCCTGCCTGTTTGCCTCTGCTTGCCTTTATTTCTGTCTCTTCCAAAAAAAAAAGTCAGTGACTGACGTCCCACTAATAAAGATGTCTATTAACTAAATCATGATTCAGTGCTAATTTGCTAATTACAATATAACAAACTTCAGCATTAAATTTTTTAAACATGAAAAAGATGGAATATAATAAATGGAGTTACCTTTTGTAATTCCTTAACATTACATGTGGAAGATCCATTTATGTTTTTTATAATGCAAATTAATTTTAATACATGAACACATCATATTGTTATCCATTCTAGTGCTGATGGATATTTGGGTTATCATTTTTGACTTATAAACAATGCTTCTATGAACATTCTTGTTCATTTTTCCTGGTGCCCATGGAGATATATTTCTCTAGAGACCTAGTAGTCAAATGGCTGGGTGATAAGACAAGCCAGCTTTCATTTTTCCTAAGAAATGCCAAAATGCTTTTCCAAATGGTTCTTCCTATTCTCCCTCCCTCATCAACAGTTGAAATTGTCTTTTTTTTCTTCTTTCATTTTTACCAATTTGATGACTCAAATAACTATGATCTTCAATTTGTACTTCCTTTATACTAACATAGTTGAGCAACATTTAAATTGTCCCATTTGGATTTCCTCATTTTTTCTGGTCTTTTGCCCATTTTCTATTGGGTTGTCTTTTTTCCCCGCCTTGAATTGTAAGAGTTCTTTATATGTTCTGGGGACAGGTCTTTGATGATTTTATATATTGCAAATATCTTTTCCAATTCTGTGGTTTGTCTTTTGACTCCCCTTACGGTATATTTTGATTAACTGAAGTTTATATTTTAGATGTAATTGAATATATGTACAAGGGAGGCACATTTTTACCTCTATCCTCTTGGGGTGTCTGCTTGGGTTAGAGGATTAAACTGACATAGATTAACAGGCACAAAACATACAGACTTTTACACGTGCATGGGAGTCCTCATAGGAAAATGAATGCCCCCAAAAAGCAGTTAGAGCAGAACAGTTTCATACTAAGTTAGACAATGTTAAGCTGTGGTAATGGATAAGTTACCTTAATTTGAGAAGGTAATTTGAGCCCAAAGAATAAGGCAGGGATGTCTAAGAGATACGAAAGTGATTAGGGTGATTAGATACACAGGTTCTTGATACCAGAACTGGTGAATGGGGCTTCGGTTAAGGCAAGATCCATATACGCTCAAAACTAAAGTATCTCCTTGTACCTTTCCCCTATCATTTACTTCAATAAAAGATGAATGCAAGAGTACAGATGCCAATATCCTGGAAATATGCTGCGGGCATCTTTATTCCCCTAAAGATAACCTGGGAATACAGGGATGTGTCGATCTAAGTTTCCAGGAACCATTTCTGATTGCATCTCTGGAAGAGGGCAATCGAGGGTCATGGGTCAAAGATGGCAACATCAAGGATGAGGTTTATACAAATCAATATTTTTAACGAACCGTCTTCCCCCATCTTTGGTCATATAAAGTGGTAAATTGTGAAAGTCAGACAAAACAGGGGAGTTGGGCAAGGGCAGGCAATCATGGAAAAGTGACTAGGAAGATAAGGGCTGGTTTAAAAATAGTTGTTTGTATACATTTCCTTCTTCCTTGTTCCCTATTTCTAGTGATAAGAATGTTTCTTTCTTCCTAGTATAGAAAGGACTTTTTTTTTTTTTTTTTTTTGGAAAGTAAAGGTTTCGGTAGGAGTAAGGTGAGCAGAGAAGCTGGCAGGCAGGAAGAGATAGGAGGAATAAGTATTTACTTATTTTATTTGGTTGTTCATTTTTGTGGTTTCCCCTGCTTCCAGGTCTTGAACCAAGGACCTTGAGATGCCCATGGACTAGGCTGCAGTGGCCCAACCTACTAGCCAATCAGGGCTCACCAGGGACGACATTTCTTAGCTTCTTTCAAGATACAGTCTTGGGCAATTTAGCATATATATTTTCATTACTTTTCAGCTTTTAGACTCCAGGAGATTCAGGAAACTACATGAAAGTAGCATTATTATATGCGAAACATAGTGCGGAATAGAATTTTCTTTTATGACTTCAAATTCAGGACTTTGGATTACAAGTAACAGAAACCCATGGTTTTCACCCATTTCCAACTAGTTTAAGATTTAAATTAAAAAAGTGTGCATGGGGGGAGCGTTAGGGCAACATAATGGTTCATAAAAGCAAAAAGATCAGGGAGGGACTGGTTTAAGGTACAACTAGGCTTAGCAGTTCAAATGATGCCAAGGCTTCCCTTTCTCTGAATTTGTTTCTTTCTGCTAATTATTTTCATTCTTTTCAGCTTATGGCTTTCTCCTCATAGCTAAAAAGGATAATTTACACCGTCCTAGAGAAACAGATTAAAAGGAAATGTCTCTTACGAAAGTCAGACATAAATGTCCAGAAACAAAAGGTATGTACCCTTGTGGCTCAGGTGGCTGAGACTGGCGTGGAGTCCATATATAGACCAAGGACCTGGGCCAGGGCAAAAAACCGAAATGAACAGCTAAATATAAATGGCTCTAGTTAAAAGAAATGTTTTTCCAGAAAAGGTCTGATTGGGTTGGTTTGTGTCACATGCCACTTAGATCTGTGACTCTAGAACCCATATTCTTCACAACTACTGCTTATTACTTCGGCATTAGCCTTTTAGAATTATTTTATTTATTTATTTAAGTAAAAGTACAGGGAGGAATGAAGGCAAGCAGAGAAAGGCAGGCAGGAAGAGAGGAGAAAGAAGCACTTTATTTTATTTAGTTGCTGATTTGGGTTTTCACCCGGGGCCCGGGTCTTGAACCTGGGTTTCTGGGATATGTGGCCTGCGTTATCAGTCAAAGGCAGCTAATAAGCTGCTACTCCATCAGGGCCCACCTAGGATTATTATCTTTCATTATTTTTCACTCTGCCTTCCTTTTTAGATTCTAAGCTCCTCGAGAGCAAAGAGTCATTTATTTTTTATCCAGAACATCTAGCACAGTATGTGGTACGTGATATTGGATATTTTTTAAAAATGTGTGTTGAACTGAACTGAAATTGACAAAATGAAACTGCTGGATGTATAAACTGAATTAATTTAGTGTCTTGAAGGTGAAACTATGATACGTGAAAAAAAAAAAAAAAAACCCCAACAAGGTCAATGAATTAAAGGGTAGCAAAAGGTCATAGAACACATGCGCAGCTTCCGAAAAAGCAAGTCATAACCAATTAGTCTACACTTAAGTTCTCCAAATGTGTAAAGCAGGAGACCAGGGAGAACTAACAGATCTTACTTGGTTTTCAAAAAACTTTTGATAGTTTTCCACAGTAAAAGCTTTTAGAAAAATTACATTCCCTGGAACTACTTAGAATGCTTTTATTGTTTGTGCCGCTTTCATTACAAAATTATTCTTGTGTATAGGAAACAACATCAAAGTTGAGTAATGAAGGTTAGGAATAAATGAGAAAGCATAAGTAGTGGTGACTAATCTTATTTAACATTTTAACAAATGATCAAGAAGCAGTATTAGACAATGGAATTTTTAGTTCCACTAACAACTTTCAGTTAATGTAATATTTAGCTGATGGAGACAAAGGAAAAATAGTGGAAAATAATGGTGGATGGCTTACATTTAGATAGTTAGGGGAAGTGTCACAGTGCAGGGCACCAGGGAGGGGGTACCCGGGGCCAACCCTTTGCTCCAATTAATTGGGCCTATTTCCCTTTCCCTTGTATTTTCTCACTTTTTCCATCTACTTCTTGTTCACAGACCATGCCTGTGTGTTCAACTGAAGAGAACCTTATCAAGCAAAGGAGAATCCTTTATAAGACATGGAATTAATACAATCTCTGCAGCAATCTCAAATTTCTTCAAGGCCTGGGGTAGGGGAAGCTGGAAGGCTGAACAGGAAAAACACCGTGATGCTCAGCGTTAGTCTCTTCCTGGGGAGCAGTCCACACAGCCCAAGGACCAGCGTGCGAGGCCTGGGGCTGGGGGCAGAGTGGGGAGAGTAAAGTGAACAACTAAATAAAAAAAAAAATGCTTCTTCCTCCTCTCTCTTTCTGCCTGCCTTCATTCCTGCCTCCTTTTCTCTTATTAAAAAAAAAAAAAAAAAAAAAAAAAAAAAAAAAAAAAAAAAAAAAGGAAAAGGAAAAAGATGAAAAAATACAACTTGGAAATAAGTATCTTTTTTTCAAGGAAGTCGAGGTGCTAAATGAGCACAAGAAAAAGGTGACAAATCTAAAGAAAATTCCAAAACAACAAAAAAACCCTCTTAAATCTTCCCACCATATACGGAGTATAGAAAATAATAGTCAATGCATTGCAAAATTCAAAACTGCTCTTAATCCTTTGAAGCTTAAAGTTGGTTTGAGAACAACAAAAAGACTAGGTATGACTTAGAAAACTTTTTGTCTCAAGTGGTAGGTAGAGTTTGAAAATGCAAATACTTTTGAAGACTTGAAACAAATTTTCAGAGGAACAGAGACATCAAGTCTTGCAAAGGTTTCTCTTGAGAACTGTTTGGTGCCAGGTGACCAGGGTCAGAATGTCTAGATTCTAGTCAAGGCTTGCCTGCTTACTAATACTGAGTGTGTGCCCCTGGGCAAACGACAGTATTTCTGAGTCCATAGCTGTAAAACGGACATAATAATACCTGTCCCGACTACCTCAAAGGGTAGTTTTGGTGTTCAAACGAAGCCGTGTATTTGACGGTGTTTTCAGAACGGCAACGCTGAAACTCTTGCAAACCTCCAGACAAAAGGCAACTTGGAAGGAGAGACTTGGCTGTCCCACGTGGGGATCTTGTGCTTTTATGAATGCTTATCCCTCTTTTATGGGAGGGATCTTATTGAGAAAAACTTTTCAGGGGCTCTAAGATTATTTTTTTAACTACTGGAAATCTAGCAAGGTGGTGCCTGTACAAGGACCACAGAGGCAGGGCTTAAGATAAACTGCCAAAGAGTCACCGAAACGTGGAGACTGTCAGAAAGCACTTTTCCACGGCAAGTGTCGTCTCCCTGAGGTTGGTGCATGGGATCGATCAATCAGTATGTTGTCAGCCGAAAGAAAACACGACTGTGTAGAACTGCTTTTCCAGAAACCATTTCATCTGATCATTTCATCTTGATATGTCATAATTTCCTGGAATAAGCAGGAGGCTGCTGCAAGCGATTTCTAACTCAATGCGACCCGCGACGGACTCTCCGGCGCCAAGCTAGCATAACGCGCGCACCCCCGGCCCGGACAGTTCCCGAGTCCCGAGAACGCGCCGCCGCCGGCCCACCCCGCCGCGCGCGCGCGCCGCCGCCGCCGGCCCACGTGACCTCAGGCGCGGCGTCGGCGGGGACGGGCGGGGCTCGGGCCGGCTCCGCAGCGCTGCGCAGGCGCCCCAAGGCTGCGCCGCGCCGAGCCCCTCCTGCTCGCTCTAGGAGTCAAAATGGCGGCGAGGGGAGCCTGGAGCAGCCCCGGAGCCTGAGCCACTGACAGGAGCGGAGAGGGTGGCCGCGGCGGGAGGAGGAGGATGGCCGGGGGTGCTGGCGCCGGTGTGGACCGCGGTGCTGGCGGCGGCGGCGGCGGGGGCGACGGCCGCGGTCCCAGCGGCGGCAGCAGCAGCAGCAGCAGCAGCAGCAGCGGGAGGAGCCTCCGGGGTGAGTGTCCCTCAGTGTCGCTGAGGCTGTGAGCTGAGGCTGTGCCGGGCGCGGCTCGGGGTGTCCCGCGCGGAGCGGGCTGTGCTCGGGCGGTGGGGGCGCGGGGCGGCCGGCGGGGACGGGACGGGCGTCGCTCTGGGCTGAGGCGGCGGCGGCTGACTGGCCGGTCCCGGTGCGCTCCGAGCGGCGGGCTGGGCTGGGCTGGGCTGGGCTGTGCGCTGCTGTCCCGGGGACCGAGGCGCGAGGCGTGGCGCTCGGGGCGGGGAGAGTGGCCCGAGGTGGCCGCGGCGGCGGCCCGGCGGCCCGGCGGACCCCGGCCACCGAGGGGCGGGCCGGGCCGCTCCCTGGACGCCGAGAAACCGCTCCCGAGACTGGGGCGCGTGTTTACCCGGCTGCGGGGCTGCGAGCGCCCCGGGGTGGGCGTGAGAGAGGCCGGCCCGAATGGGGGAGGGAGCAGGCCTGTGGCCGGCGGCTTCCGCGCGAGAAGTTGCGAGTGGCCGGGTAAGTTACTGTTTCGGGCTCGAACCGGGATGTCTTTTTGACAGGTTGGGAGGGAGACGATGTGGAGGGAGGGTTTGACGAAGTCTGTACTCCAAGTATTTGAGTGGCTAAGAAGCGTGCATTTTCCAGTTTTACATTTGCACAGCTGTTTACTAGCCTTACTCAAAGATGAGAACTTTCTCACCGTGTTTTTGGAGAAGCGCGAAGAGGTGTTGCTTCTGCTTTGAGCTACACTAGCACCTCTTCACGTACCAGCAAAGATAGGAAGCACTCTGGATTGGGCCTAAATTACCGAAGCGATCTCGGTTCTCTTTACCAGAGTGCTGTTCCCTCTGCTAAACATCTCGCTTGAACGGGGATATAGACATTTTAACAGGATTACTTCGTTTTGTTTGTTTCTTCAACAAACAATGTTTGTCTCTGCATAGATAGTATCCATTTCTTTTAGATTGCTGCAATATGTTACTTTCTCCCAGAAATGTGGAGGAAAGATTTGCAGTTGCTTTACAAGAATCATGCATGTTAATGGTAGCTCTGATTTAACTTGTCCTGGAATTTTGGATTCAGAAAAACCTTTAGAGACCTGGTGTGACTTGTTTTAGAGCTAAGAAACTGGGCCCAGGGATGAGTGACTTACCATGCATGGGTCCTACAGCTGGCCAGGGATTGGACCAGAACTAGGATCTAGGCCTCTCTACGCCCCATTTATAGAGCGCTTTTCACTACACTCCTGAGCCTCTTATTCTTCATTGATTGCATTCTTCACCACTGCTAGGCAGCCCTGTGCCTCTCTGTCTTTGTGCAATAAAGTCGGAAGCAGAGATGAGAGGGAGAGCTTCACTTTGATTCTGACGGGTACCATCACTTACCTCAAGTAACTGGGTTTTTTCCCGAAACTGAATTTAATAAAAACTGACTGGCATTTCATTTAGAGTTTCATAGATCTTTGACTACGTTCTGTCCCAATTGTAGCAAGGCTCATTCTTACATGCATTCAGTAAAACCCATCGGTCAATATTCTGTCTCACAAAACCTAGCCTCTAAATTGTTCTGTGCCTCAACACCAGTATTTAAACAGGTCTTTGTAGCAGACTAACTTTCTGATTTAAAACACCTGTGTTGTCTTTTCTAGGTTACAACATCAAGTTTGCATGTATCTTCTTGTTGAGTCACAGTAGATTTATTCCTCAGGTGTCACAGGTTAACCTTTAGAAATACAATAATGTCACATGATTCTTTTTTTTCACATTCTGTAGATGAAACTCACACCTCCAAAGCTGAACCTTGTGTTCAGTTAGGTGACTGAAGATCTGCTTTGTGTTTTGTATTACATTAGGTGCTTTAAGAGAAAAGAAAGAAGTCTAATGTGTAGACGTTGCCCTCAAGAAAAATAAGATGTAACCCTATGAGTCTAGAAGACAATCCAGTGAGTTCTCCCAGTACAGATAATGCTGTAGGTGTTCAGTTTAGAGGGATATAAGAGAGGCCTCAGGAGTCTAAAGAACTTCCTGGAACACTTGGGTTTGAGCTAGCCTGGGAGGGCTTAGATTTACAGAGAGATTGGAGCAGTTTCTTTGTGAGGGAAAAGCAAGAGTACAATGTGGAGATTCACTCTGGGGCAGGGGAATAGAGGGAAACTAGGATGAACTAACACTGAATTTACTTAAAGGGGAACTAACGGGAAAATGAACAGGTGTGCCTGTAGAAGTACTGCTGGGTATGTTGGATTGCTGAGTCCTGGACTGAGGAGATTCAGTTTTTGATCCTCTTGTACAAGATAGGAGGAGTCTTTGAAAGTTTAGAGGCCAGACATTAATGTGATAAACCAGCAAGGTGAACCTGTCAGTGACCTATCTACAGGTTGAGTAGAATGAGGAGAACATGGAATGTAGCTGTTGTCGTTACCTGTGGTGACATTCTCCCCCAGTTGTAGTGCGGCTCATTCTTACATGCATTCAGTAAAACCCATCAGTCAGTATTCTGTCTCACAAAACCTAGCTTCTAAATTGTTCTGTGCCTCAACTCCAGTATTTAAACAGTGTGGGTGCTGACATTTAAACAATGGGAAGAAATTAAAGTCTCCAGTAGGATAGTCCGTAGATAGAATGCATAGCAGTTTTGTTGCAAAATATATAGAAAATAAAGTTTACCATTTTAACCAGTTATTAGTGTGTATCTCTGTGACATTTAAGTACGCAGATTGTTGTACAGCCTTTGCCACCACCCAGCTCCAAACTTTTCTCACTGTCCAACTGCAACTCTATGCCTGTTGAGCATTAACTCTCCATTTCCCTTAATCTCCAGCCCTGGCAGCCACCATTCTACTTCCTGTCTCTGATTTGACTATTCTGGCACCTCCTATAAGTGGAATCATAAACATTTGTCCTTTTGGGAGCAGCTTATTTCATTTGGCATATTGTGCTCAAGTTTCATCCATGCTGTAGCGTGTGTCAGAATTTCCTTCCTTTTCCAGACTGAATAATATTCCTTTGTGTCTGTAGACAACATTTTGTTCATCCATTTATGTCAGCAGATAATGGACTTTGGCTATTAATAATATTGCTGTGTACATGATTATACCAACATGGATTAGAGTTTTTGCTTTCTTTGTTGTTTAAAGAGAGAGGAGGAAGAAGCATCTTTATTGTCATTTTATTTATTTGTTCACACTGGTTTCTTCCTCCAGACCCGAGATTGAACCATTTGCAGGCAATTGACCCAACCACTGGTCCACCACTGCACCTGCTTTCATTTTTTTGGGTATATCCCTAGAAAGTTTTCCGTTCCTACCAGCAATGCACAAAGATTCCGGTTTCTCACAGCCTCACCAACACTTGCTGTGAAGTGGCATCTCATTGTGGTTTTGATTTGCATTTCCCTAGTCATCAGTAATGTTGAGCATCTCTTATCTGTCTTAGGAGAAATCTATTCAAGTTCTTTGCCCATTTTGAAATCAAGTTTGGCTTTTGTTGTTTAGTTGTAGGAGTTCTTTATATATTTTGAATATTAATTCTCTGTTAGATATATGATTTGCAGATACTTTGTGCATTGCCTTTTCACTTGTTGGTTGTCATTTGATATGCGAAAGTTTTAAATTTTGGTGATGCCCAGCAGATCTAGTTTTTCTTTGGTTGTGTGTTTTTTGTGTCATAACTAAGAAATTATTGATAAATCCATTGTCATGAAGCTTTTCTCCTATTTTTACTTCTAAGAGATTTTTGATTTTATCTCCTTTTTTTAGGAAAGGTACAGGCAGGAATGTAGATGAGTAAGTAGGCAGGCAAGAAAAGAAAGGAGAAAGAAGCATTTTTTTTTTTAAATTCATTTTTCATCTTGGTTGTTCCCTTGGGTCCCTGGAATGTATGTGGCTACTTCACCAAGGTATGCCCTTGATTTTCTCTCTTCTGATTAGGTCTGTGCATGAATATTGGGTTTTCCATCACCATTTGCTGAAAAGACTTTTTTACATTGGATGATCTAAGCACTTTTATCTAAAATCATTTAACTATATATGCACAGATTTATTATTTCACTGGTCTCTGACTTTATGCCAATATCACATTTTTCTTTGGATTACCATAGCTTTGTAGTAAGTTTGAAATTAGGAAGTATAAGACCTCTAATATTCTTTTTCAAGATTGCTTTGGATATTTCAGGTTCCTTGAGATTTCATATTAATTTTTTCTACTAAGTGTTTTCAGTTCATGAACACAGGATGTCTTTTCACTTATTTATATCTTTAATTTCTTCCTCCAACATTTTGGTTTTGTAGTTTTCCGTGTAAAAGTCTTTCATCTCCATGATTAAACTCATTCCCAAGTCTTTCATCTTGATTAAACTCATTTCTAAGTATTTCTGATGCTCTAAATGTATTGTAAATGGGATTGAGTTCTTAATTTCCTTTT
Organism: Solenodon paradoxus; assembly: GCA_004363575.1. Lineage (NCBI taxonomy): Eukaryota > Metazoa > Chordata > Mammalia > Eulipotyphla > Solenodontidae > Solenodon > Solenodon paradoxus. The sequence continues at coordinate 338,676 of RJWH01000627.1, read as the reverse complement.
TGCATTGTTCACTGTTAGTGTATAGGATTGCTTTGTGTTGATTTTGCATTCTGCAACTTTTGCTGAATTCATTTATTCTAGCAATTTTTTTCTTGTGGAATTTTTAGAATTTATATATCTATCTCTAGAGAGTTCTATATAGTATCTGTGAACAAAGATAACGTCTTTGTTTTCAATTTGAACATCTTTTCCCTTCTTGTCTAATTGATCTGACTAGGACTTCCAGTGTTACATGAGTAGATGTGGTGAGAATATACATCCTTGTCTTATTCTTAGAGGAAAAACTTTCAGTCATTGACCATTGAGTAACTGTAGAATTTTCACATATATCCTTCATTATGTTGAGATAATCTCCTTATATTCCCAGTTTGTTGAGTATTTAGGAGGTATGTTTCAAGAAGGAAAACCGATTATACTTGCTGAATTCTAGCCTGGTGAATCAGAGAATTCTTGCGTCACGAGCAGAATGATATATTACTAAGTTGGTGACTGAGGCATCATCTTCACACGTTTGCAGCTTTGTTTATTTGACTGAGGAAAATAGTGCGAGGTGGAGCAGTGGCTGGTTGCAGGTCACATACATCCCGGGGTCTCCAGTTCACACCCCAATATCCCAGCCTGCCAGGAGCAACCACGATGAACAGCTACGTAAAATAAATCAAAATGCTGCTTCCTCCTTTTCTTGCCTGCCTGCCTACTTGCCTTCATTCCTGCTTGCACCTGTCCTTAAAAAAAAAAAGAAAGAAAGAAAGAAAATGAAAATGGTACTATAGTTTCTCAGTGGGAAAGGCTAACGTTAATCAAATAATCACACAGAGGTTTTCCTGAACAACTATAGAACGATTTTGCTTGCATCTGTTTCCTGCCCTCTATCATAGTGCCAGGCACATGGGATGCTCACTGAAGAGGTTAATCGAATTATAAAGCAGAAGACTAAGAACTAACCAACTAAGCTAGAAAGTATAGTTTGAAATTTGTTTATGAAAAAGTGCATTTTTACAACATCCTTGTTAGTCTTATCTTGATACAGTGGTTATAAAGCAAAATCAAACTTTTCCACTCTAAAAAGAAACAGGCAAGTGATTTCTTTTTTCTGAAACAGGTATTTTTTTTTTTAAGTGAAGTAACATTTTTCGTTTTAATTTGATGCTAGTGGCAGGTAATGGTCAGAATCCAGAGTTTCAGAGAGGAACATGATTTGGAAGAAACTTCAAGTGTCATCTACTCCAGACTTAATGAAATTCAAGCATTTAGTACCTAATTTATTTACAAAACAAGTTCAAAAAATTTTAATGCAAACTGCAGCATGTTTATTTTTTATCAAAAGTTTTTTTGACAGCATCGTACATTTGACATTACAGATTGAGTCTTTCACAGCACTTTTACTATGTCAAATAATATACAAATGTACCTTTATAAATTGGCATTAAATCCTGTAGTGAACATTGTAGTAAAGTTGGGATAAATAGGAGTCTCTTTAATCCAGTACAAATGATATCCTTTCAATCAAAAAATTCAGAACAGTTCCCTTTTGAAAGCACTGGTGGAGTATTTAGCTATAGTTGTAATGTAATGGAACACTCTTCTGGAAATGAAACCCCATTCAGATGTTGATTACTGTATGTAGTTTAGTCATCTTAGCAGGCTGTTTGACCTGAAGTAATTCTCCTCATCTGTAAGGAATTTAGGTAGATTGATTTAGCGATGTCTCTTGCACAGCTACCACCTTGTATTTTTTTATTCTAGTCTTTCCTACCTGCTCGCACTTCCTTCTCGGTCTGTTAGACTGTTTCTTGAACATCCTCCCAACGAACACTCTGATATTTGTTCTCTCTCCCTCCATTCTGGCTATTTCTATATTGCCAAAGTTCGTAGACTGTGTCCAGTCTTAAATTTCTCATCATCTAACCTTGCCAAATTGTTTTATTGTTTTCTGTGCTTCTGCTTTTCATGTACTTCTTCCAGTGCTTGGAGTCATCCTTAATCTTGGACAGCAGCTCTGTTAGCTGCCTTTCTAGTACCTATTTCCTCTTTTCCCTTGATCGAAACTTGTTTTTTGCTCATGCATCCAGGAGACGCCAAGAAAATGCTTCATCATCCACCGCAGGGGCAAATTGTGATTGTTCCAAGTCTGTCAGCCCAAGTTATACCTCCATACACTGTTGTTTGTCCTGGTCAGATTGAAGGGAAGGACACCCTGTCTCGGAGCGTATTCTTCCCCATTTGTGAACAAGAGAGCTCATGGCCCCAGGGACCACTGGGGATAAAAGTAGCAGGAGCCGGGCCCATAACTCACTTAGCCACATAGTGTACTGACCTGGAATTGTTCCTAATAGCAGGTATAGTCCCTATGGTTCAAAGCAATTTTTTGGATTATTTGCCATCAAAAATATCCTAAAATTAATACAGACTTATTTATTCTTCAAGACCCAGTTCAAGCATTACCTTTACCAATAGTCATAAACTCCCTTAGTACTTCGGGCTACTCTTCCAGGACTTATTGCACTGTATTATTTGATAGTCATTTGCTTATATGTCTGACTCTTCCACTTGACTCCGTACTTTGAGCCAAAGCCTATGGGACATAGCACATTGTTGGTGCTTTATAGCTACTCAGAAGGGAGTTGTTAAGATTCAATAATAACATGAAAAAAGTGCTTTGTGAACTACTTTTTAATAAATATGAACTCTGTTATTTACAGTGAAATGGAGAAATCGATTAGAGCAGATAGGCAAAATATTCTTTGCTTGCCCTTCGTTATTGTCTAAAAGTCTTCACTTAAAAAAAGTTTGAGTATTTTTCTGACCACACATCCTTAAATTTTATGAAAAAAATCTTTCCTACTAAGGCAGGAATTCAGAAGGAAGAATAATGAATGTTTTGTTACTGTGCTGTTTCCTTTCATCCTTCTCTAGGGGGAGTCTTGAATGTTAACACTAACTTCAAGTATGTCTTTTTTCCCCATGTCTTTGAAATTCTGTTTAGATCTCTTACATGGGATTTATTTGTGAATTGGTCTTTAGAGAAAATTCTATACCGTGTTTCATAAGACCTAATTATTCTTGTCTTCAGACTTTCTCAAAATATTTTTTGCTTGATTGAGACGAGCCATGAGAATTTTCTGGTAAGCAAACAAAGCTTAATGGCAGAACTAGATGAGTTTGTTGCAAATGTTAGTAATAGCTCATGATAGAGAAATCTCATTATAGCTTTAATTATGAAGTTATAGTTCTATCACCTGTTTCAACAGTAAAGTGATAAAGGAGGAAGGTTGGGGAGGGAGAGTTAACATTTATACTTCTCCATTTGTTGACCTTAGTCAAATCAAATGTACACATGGTAATTTGTAGTTATTTTTGAAACATTTTGAAAAGAGGGCGCATGCTGGTGGCCTAGCAGAGAAGGCCACTAGTCTTAGTCCACATACATCCCAAGGACCCAGGCTCAAGATCCCTTGGTCTGGGGAACCAAGGTGAACAACTAAATAAAATAATGCAGTTTTCTTCCTTCTTCCTCTCTCTCTGCCTGCCTGCTCACCTACTTGCCTACTTGCCTTTATTTCTGCCGGTACCTTTCCTTAAACAGCAACAACAACAAAAAAGGTGCCGTATGATGGAGCAGTGGTTAGGTCACTTACCTCTGATGGAGCACAAGCCGCATACCCCTTTGTTTGAGTCCTGGGTCTGGGAAGAAATAACCCGTGTGAACAGCTGAATGAAAATTAAAAATAAAGAGCTTCTTCATCCTCTTTTCCTGTCTACCTGCAAAAAAAGAAAAGAGGAATAGAGTATACATTTATAAACTGTAATATGTATTAGAATGACTGTGAAAAATTATTCTTTTTTTAAAGGAAAGGTGCTGGCAGGGATGCCAGTGAGGAGGCAGGCAGAAAGAGGCAGAAGAAGTGCTTTATTTTTATTTAGTTGTTTACATTGGTTGCCCCCGCAGCCCCAGGTTCTTGAACCTGGGACCTTGGGATGTGTGGGACTTCTTCCAGGGCATATTAGATTGCTAGGCCACCAGTGTGCACCTGAAAAAGCATGTTTGTCTTTTTGACTATGAGCAACTTTCTTTTTGATGTCTAGTTGTTACCTTTTAACTTCCCTGTACCTTAGTCGCCACATCTATAAATGAGTAGTAGTATCTTCATCAAGGTTCTTTTTTGATTAATTAAGATGATCTATATGAAAACACCTAGATGCACACATTTATTTGTCATCTTTCCAAAATACGTGAACTCCTTTGATGCTGCTAGATTTCAATTTTTAATTACTTAAGCCAAGAGCTCTCGTGTGTGTGTGTGTGTGTGTATACACACATACATGTTCCTTATGTCTTAAGGTTTTTTTAAATAAGATAAATCTGTCACTTCATTCAAACTGGCGTGGTGTTCAGTGTTTGACAGTAGCGCATACTCTAGAATAAAGTTCAAGCGCCTTGTAATGGATCATGTGACTTTAACGCAGCCTCGGCTGCTGCTTTGTGCTCCTTACTGCTGCCACAATCTCTTCCCACTGTTCTCTGCATGTAGAATTTATTTCCTCAGTGAACCAGGTTTTCTTCCCTTCTTGATCCTTAACATAAGCAGTGACTCTGCTGTTGGGAGCATTACTTTGGTAACTTAACCCCTCACCCCATTACATTCATCAAGAAAAGGGGAAAGTTCACACTTTTTATCGTCAATCTTGGATCTTACCTCAGAAGTTACACTTTTATTATCATCATACAGTTGATTAGGGGAAAAAAGTCCATGATCACAGTTTATAAATGGCAGAGAAAGAGCCACACCCAGGCAGTTTGACCCCAGAGTTCATCTCAGTGAATTGCTGCCTCTTCTACCTTGTAATGACCTGTTTACCTGTTTGCCCCAGACACCTTAAAAACAAAAATTTGGTCTATCTTGTTCATCTATTATATACCCCCATGTGCTTAGCACACAGTAGGTCCTCAGAAAAATAGTTTTCTTTTTAGAGGAAGGAGAAAGGCAAGACAAAGGGAGACAGGCAGGAAGAGAGGGTTGTAAAAATCTGTGTGGATGAAGGAGGGAGATGTTAGAGTAAATGAATAAAGGAATGATGCAGTAAAGCAAGAGCTTTCAACTGGGGCTGATTTATTTATTTAGTTGTTTATTTTAGTTTTCCTGCTTGTCCCTGTCATGAACCCCAGTCTTTGGGCTTTATGTGGATTATGCTGTAGTTGCAGACTTAACTAGTCCTCCTTTTTTGTTTTTGTTTTTGTTTTTTTAAGGCAGGCAGGAAAGAAGAGACAGGAGGAAGTATTTTATTTTTTTAGTTGTTCCCCCCAGCTTGGTCCTTAAACCCAGTACCTTGTACTGTATGTGACCTGTGCCCTAGGTGTAGCTTAACACCTGAGCCACCAGACCTGAACCACCAGGGCTCACCCAGAAAATATTTAAATGAATGAAATTCTCTTTTTGAGAACAGTGCTTTCATTGAATTCCTCTTGGTATCATTCATATGATGCATATCAGTACTTATGATACAAAAGGGAATTACATGATTAAGTTCATTGTGATTTTGAAATAAATTGTACTGTCCATCAAAGATAGTTATAACTCCATTTTTATTATACTGTTAGCTTTCTAGCCATTTATAACAATATCACATTGCAACTTCAAAAACTGGTGCTTTTTGTCAGCCTCCCCCAACCCCATGGTATCCCTGTGAACTGTTAAAATACAGATCATTTGTAACTAGTTTCTAAGTGACACATAGGAATTTAATAAAATTTGCTAGTGTGTGGATCCTTTTATATCTGTCTGATCATTTATGTTTATTGACCTTTAAATGGATGTGATTTCTGTGCATATTGGAATTAAAAAAAAAATGGAAGTAAGCTCACATTTTAAACCTTGACTGTATCCCAAAAGATAGGTAGTTTATCAAATAGTCACAGAGTAGATATGACTTAAGGCATGCACACTGCGTTCATGTCTGAGGGAGACGTTGGAATACTATTATACTTCAGTAGGCTTTTTAGATAATACCTTGAAACAGTTTCCAGCATCATACTCTATTCATGACCACTAGATCGAGAACTGGAAAAGGTTTTCTCTTTCCTGAATATTCTCACTTTATCAAAGACTGATTCTTTGGTTAATCTTTCTCTCTTCTGCATCCTTAGGCTTTACTACAGGGTTTCTCACCTTAGCATACTTGGGCCAGATAATTTTTTGTTTTGGGAGACTGTTGTGCATCCTTGGTCTCTACTACATCCTGCTTGTGTCAACTAGAACTGTTTCCAGGCATTGCTGGATGTCCCCAGTTGGCCAAAATCACCCCCAGTTGAAAGCTGTTATGTTACTGCATCATCACTATACTCATTTACTCTGACGTCTCCTCCTTCAGGCACACAGAATGCTGCGCCCCTCTCTATTACTGCCTCTCTTCTCTGCAGTTTTTGGCAGCTATTCCTCAAAAAGTTGTAAAACATCTATTCCCTCCAAATTTTCCTTCCAGTTTAGTTTTCTCTCTTGAATTCAGTGTACCACATTCATGTGGTTTCCTCTTTCTGGATTCTCCAATTTGTTTTCCTTTATCAACCCCACCTAGTTGGACAAGGACAGTTTGCTTCTTTCTTCTTTACTCTTATCTAATGAATTTTCAAGTCTACTTTTTTGCTGAATTTCCTTACAACTTCCTTATAGCTCATATACCTATGCAAGTCTGAAGTCTTACCTATACTTCTCCGTGTTCATTCATATTCTAACATCCTGCAAGACCAGAGCAGAAGTGCACCCTTCTCTGCTCCTCTCTCTCTCTCTCAACATTTTATTTTCCATATAATAAATAAAGTGTAAAGTTGGCTTCCCATTTTGATTGAGTAGTTAATAGATTATCTCTTAAATCATGCCATATTCTTATTTTTTCTCTCTGTATCCACTTGCAACTTTGTGTTATTTATATGTTAGAGTATGTTGTGCACTAAACAGTGAGCTCATTGTTGTCTCTCTAGCAGTACCTGACTAAGTGCATTGTGCATGGTTGGAGTTCAGACAGTTGTTGAAGGACAGATCAGGTAACAGTAGAATGGAGAAGATTTAGCAAAAAGCAATGATGACCTGAGAGGTTGCCAAAGGTGGGAAAAATGAAGAAAATGTAAAATGATATGGTACTGGAATAATAACAGAGGCACAGATCAGTGGACTAGAACTAAATCACCAGAAACTGACCCACTTACATATAGTTGATCTATGACACTGGAGCCAAAAGCATACAATGGACAAATGAAAGTCTCTTCAACAAATGGTCTTAGGAAAACTGGACAGCCACATGCTAAAGAATGAAGCTAAACCACTCTCGAACATCATTCACAAATGTTAACTCAAAATGGATTAGAGACTTGAACAAATAAGACCGGAAACCATAAAGTTTTTAGAAGACAACATAGGAAAGATTTTCCATGACATCGTAAAGAAGCCTTTGGGAACTCAACTCCACCATCAAGGGAAACAAAAAGAAAAATAAACAACTGGGACTACATCAAACTAAGGAGCTTCTTCACAACAAAAGAAAACATCACCAAAACCAAAAGGAAACCTACTAACTGGGAGAAGATACTTGCATTTGATATTTCAGACAAAGGCTTAATATCTAAAATATACAAAGAACTCATCATGAAACTCAGTAATAGAAGAACAGGCAATCCAAACAAAAAATGGGAAGAGGAATTGGAGACACTTTTCTGAAGAGGATATACAAATGGCCAACAGGCACAGGAAATTATGGTCCTACTGCATAGTTATATAAGAGCTCACCTTACACTTGAAAGACTGGCTATTATCCAGAAGTCTGGAAGCAACAAATGTTGGCAAGGATGTGGAGAAAAGGGAACACTTGCACTGTTGGTGGGAGTGCAAATTGGTACAACCCCTTTGAAGAACAGTTTGGAGATTCCTCAAAAAACTGAAGATGGAAATCCCATATGATGACGTCATTCCTCTTCTGGGCATCTACCCGAAAGATACAGAAGCCCCCATCCACAGAGATGTATGTATCTCCATGTTTACTGTGGCCCTGTTCACAATAGCTAAGAACTGGAAACTACCTAAGTGCCCAACTTCAGATGAATGGATCAAGAAGATGTGGTGCATATACACAATGGACACTACACAGCCCTTAGGAGAGATGAAACCCTGTCATTTGAATCAACATGGATGGAACTAGAGGAGATTGTGCTAAGTGAAACATGTCAAAAGAAGAAAGGAGACACCAGATAATCTTACTCATAGGTGGAATGTGAACAGACAAAGGAACAGATAAAACATAACCAACCCTGAAATATTTGCAACAGAACTGAAAGTATCTGTTTTGTTTCCAAGCAACAACAGATAATTGAGTTATAGTCATATTTAGGATGTAGTACAAATTTTAAATTGGCGCATTGACTTATTTAATAACTGTGCTATAAACTTTTAAACTAATTTCTGCTTTCTGCTGTGATTGAAGAGTGTGCTTATATAACAAATACTGTCTCACTTGGAGATTACAACACAAAACTCTTTCACACATTGACCTTACTACTTATAAGTTTACATACAAATTTGTTTTCTTATGTAACAACATCTATGGTTGACATGCCCTGGTGAACAGGTGTTAAGTCTGCAGCTCCGGCATAGTCTGCACGCAGACCAGGGACCCAAGTTTGAGGGAGAACAACCAAGATGAACAACTAAATGGCTAAATAAATACTTCTTTATTCTCTCTTCCTGCCTAGTCACCTTCATTCCTGTCTGCCTCCATTCTCCTAAAAAAAAAATATATATGCATATACATACATATGTGTATATATTCATATATATTCATATACATACATATATATGGAGAGAGAGAACACACAAAAAGTATAGAATTCAGAAGATACAAAAGAAAAAGACTACAGAATTGGCTGTATAAAAATTTAAACATGACAAAAACCATCATAGTTTTAAAGGACTAATATGAAAATTCTCTTTGGTTATGTTACCAGAAAATTAAGAGTTGATGTGTTTTATTTCTTTTTTAAAGGTGCAGGCAGGAATGTAGGGGAGCAAGGACAAGCAGGCAGGAAGAGAGGAGACGAAGAAACTATTGTATTTAGTTGTTCATCTGGCTGTTCTATCCGGCCTGGGACTCAAACCTTAGGTTGTTCATGACTCCTTGAAAATTATCTTTTTCAAACATTTAAACAAAATTTAGATCATACTCAATATACATTTATGGCATATATTTTATTTAATAAATATCCTATGACTTGAAACATTAAAACGCTAACCACAGTTTGTCATTTCAGTATGAAAATTGTAGATACCTCTGCCAGGATATGGGGAAACTTCCCCAATCTCTCTGAGGAAAAACAAAGAAAATAACATCAGGTGGGATTAGTAGGAGATATGATGCAAGTATGAAGACTTTCAATTCTAATGTAAATGGGGCAGACCAAACACTTAAAAAGTGTCTGTGCTGATGAACAAGGAAGGGAGCCTGCGACATCAAAGAGACTAGGGAATAGTCACATAAATGGGTGACTTCTTAGCACAAAACTTGACTTTAGCTTCCACCCTGCATGGAGATAAGTTTCTCTGATAAAAAAGATTGTTTCTGATGTCGCTCCTTATTTAACAACATCTCTTGAGACCCCCGCAGGTCTTGATAATTTCAGCTCCATATACCAAGGTGACACCACTGAACATACAGCGTCCACTACACCTTGGTAGAGTAAAAAGCCTGCTCTGGACATCTCAGAAAAGGTCTGTCTGTAGAGGACCGATCCCACACCTCTCATACCCAGAATTAAACTAATAATATTTATGGTAGCCACAGTTATAAGAACGGCGCTTACCTCCTGATTTCTCTCATTCTTTCTCTCATTTTCTAGTTTAAAAAATTCCAATGGTTACACTTAAAAGAATGTTGCATAGGTTAGCGGAATGTGATGTGCTTTTACATTCATCTGAAAATGCATTTTTAATTGGAAAATAATATCAGCAGGAGACTGATAGCTGTTTTGAATTATAATAGGTTGTATTAGAAAAAAGCCTATATGGGCTTAATAAAAACCTAAGTAAAACTCTAAATTGTAGCATTACAATGCAGTTTTATAGAAAAATGTCATTTTAAAAGCCATCTTCATTTAATACGAATAAAAAGATGTTTTCTGACCTTTTTTGATGGTGGGTGGATAAGAGAAATACTATTCTTATACATTCATACATGATCTTTAGTTACTACCTCCAGGTCTCCTGTCTCTCTCTCTCTCTCTCTCTCTATATATATAGATCTATAGATATATAGATTTTTTTTTTTTTTCCAAAGAAAGAAACAGGCAGGAATGAAGGTTAAGCAGGCAGGCAGGAAAAGAGGGAGGAAGAAGAATTCCTTTTTTATTTGTTTAGTTGTTTACATTGGCTGCTCCTATACCACCACCACCGTTGCCACCGCCACACACACACACACACACACACACACACACACACCCGTGCGCCCCCCCCTCCCCCCCCAGACCCGGGATGCAAACCCTGGTCCCTGGGATGCACGCCGACCGTGTTCCCTCAGAGACAGCCACCCAGCTGTTATTCCACCAGCGTGTTACCTCATTTATAATTTGAAATTCCAAAAGTTCTGAAAATTATCACTATTATTATTTTCTTTTTTGTGAAGAGAGGAAGGAGGGAGAGAAAGAAGAAACATCTTTGGTTGTTCACTTTTGGTTTTTTACCCTGAGTCTCAAACACAGGTTCTTTGGCTTTATATGGTCCGCACACCAGCATCTCAGACACCTGAACCACAAGGGCACACACCAGAAAATTACTTTTAATTAGAGTGAATAATTTTATTGCAAACCCTGGTATGATCTGGATTCATTTGGCAACAAACCTGACCTAAACTAACATAGTTTAGTCTAAATATTTAATATTGTTTACTATAGAATATTTGTTTGATTTTGGGGTGCTATTTCAAATCTCACTGGGGATTTTTACATAATATACAGTAAATGTTCTAGATACCATAGGATGAGAGAGAGAATGGGAATGAATGAATATGGGAGGAAGGGAACATATCTGACCCCAAAACTTTGACCTGATAATAAATTATAGATCTGTATTCTGAATACCACTCAAACTGGTACTTTAAGGTGGTCATTAATGTTAAATATATTTTTACTGGTAGAACTCAAGATCGAGAGGTAGTATGGTGTATGGCACTCTGTAGTTTAATTCTGTGGATAAAGTTTAATTTTCAAAAAATGTAGGGAGAATATGTGAAAAGTAGAATAAACTCACTGATTACCTTTTAAGTATTAAATGATAATTAAAAGATAAAACTTAAAATTAGACGCTGGGGCAGAAAGACAGGAAGAATTTAACTTAGTAATTTCAATATTGCTCATAGTATGAAGCCAAAAAGAGGAAAATTTAGGGCATTATGTAAAAGTATTGGTAAAGGCCCCGTGGGGCAGGGAGAGATTAGGTTAGAGTAGGCAGGGATGGCACCTAATCTTCTTTGAATATATCTTTGGTGATTTTGACTTTAGATTAATCTAAATATTTGCAAAATTATGTAGCAGAGTTAAATTTAAAGTACAGAGCCTAAAGTTCAAAAGTAAAATAAAACTTAGAAAGTATACTTATAATTAGTGATATAAACTATTCCAAGTGACTTCTATACACAGTTATTTGCAGGATATCTTGGGTTGGGTGTAGCCTAACATTTTTATTCTTGACTGTTGTGTGTATATTGTGGGATTAGGTTAATAAACAATTATGTAGGCAGCATTGAGAATAGGGTTTTAACATGTAAGGAAGAACATGTAAAATCTGAGATTAAGTAACTCTCCTGATTTGACTTGGAAGCGTCAGTGTAAACTGATATGTGTGTATGTTTGTATATGTGTGTATATTCTTATATGCATATATAGATATGTATGTGTAATATTTCTGTTAGTAAAAGGGCTGTGAGCATGTCTAGGCATCCAGATTGTTGCTTCTAAATTTCATTTCCCATTGACAGGAATGAAGACTTCTTTAAAGATTTCACCTCTAAGGCAAGAAAAATAAAAAACATGTCCAGAACAAGTTGTAACCCCAGAAAGCAAAGAAACTATCAGAGATGGATAAGGCTGTGTCATAAGATCTCAGGTGCCGATTTGAATAAATCCTCCACTATCCAAATCTGGGACACTTTGAGCCAAAATAGGAAAACTTCAAAGGATTGAAACCTATCAAATCAGTATCATAGAGTGAGAAGTAGACATTACTTATATATTGTTGAAAGTACATACCAATACTTATGAAGCAGTTATGACCAAAACAATTTTTTATAAAATTATCCTAAATCTGACCAAGTCTATATGTCTATCAATTTACTGTAAATAGAGGGATCCAAGGAACATAGTAAACTACATCATAGTGATATATTTGACAAAATCCAAAATCTAATAGTTTGGGAAAACAATTAGATAACCTGATATAATTTTCTTTAAGAAGAAGGAAAAGAGAGGAGGAAGAAGCATTTTAATTATTGTTATTTTTGTAGTTGTTCCTCCCAGTTCTGGGTCACAAACCCAGATCCTTGGGCTGCACGTGGACTGCTCCCCAGGCACAGACTTAGCATCTGAGCCACCGGGGCACACCCAGATAACCTTATTTCTTCAGAAAATTCCAAGCAGAAAAAAAGAGAAAGGAAGGAGGAAGTTGTTAATTACATGAGACATAGTCACTAGTCACCATGTTGGGACCTTATTTAGATTCTGACCTAAACAAATGTGAATTAACAACAACCCTGTTGTGAAAATGGGAACACTGCCTGAGAAGTTCATATTAAGAAAATATCGTTCATTATTTTAGATATGATGATGGTTGGAGGGTTTTTTTTTTTCCTTTCATTTTTTTTAAAGAATGCAGGCAGGAATGAAGGTGAGCAGGCAGGCAGACAGGGTGAGGAGGAAGCAGCATTTTATTTAGTTGTTCATCTTGGTTATTCCCTCCACCCCCAGGACACGAACCTGGGACCCTGGGATGCATGTGGGCAGTGCCCAACTGCTACTCCACCAGGGCACATCTAGAGTTGTTTTGTATCCTTTTTTGTTTGTTTTAAGATACATAAGGAAAAACTTAAAATGAAATAATTCGCTATCTGGGATTTGCTTGAAAATAGTGCAGACGGATTGGGTACAGCTGATGCAAGAGTGCTGTACTCGCCGATGGCTGGAGCTTTTATGTCTCTCTGCTTTTGCATGTATTTTTCATTTCTGTTACAGAAATTAGGGGAGTATCTCTTGCAAATGAGGACAACAACAGTAATAAGGAAATAAGTGAAGAGAGAGGAGCAAGTCTTAATCTTCAGTGTTTGAATGCTAGGGGCTTTGATAATATGCAGTATAATCCACAGTCCAGAAACTGTTGTTCAGCAGCAGTGTAGACATTAGTGATCAATGTCAGTCTTAGAGATCAGTGTCTTGGCTGATAAAGCTGGCTGATAAAGTAAACATGAGCAATTTAAACTCGCGTAACAGTAGTTCAGTAGTGTGGAGAAGCGTGAGGAAGGCATGGCTATTCTCTTCAGAAAGGTTAGTATTGGGCTGAAGACTTCTGAGATGCTTTCTTGTTAAAGGAGGAAACACGAGATTAGGGAGCAAAATGCCTAGGATCTATTAACCTATCTTAACTACCTCATTCAGAGAGTTTGAGTATATGCCTGTCTTGTCTACATTGAAGACGATATGAGAATAAAACGACAGTGTATGAAAAAACACTTTTGAAACTATATAGCCCTGTTAAATTTCCACTACAGTTATTAAAAGGAACTTTAAGTCGGAGTGTGAGGAATGTAAAAATATGTCGTCACTCTAATTTAGTGGGGTTTTTTAAAATTTACTTTAAAATATAAAATATTAGAGCATTTTCCATTGTAACTTCTTTCATGTGCATAATCTATGGAATTAAATACATTCATGCACTGTGCACAGTGCGAAGCAGTCTGTCTGCAGAATTTTCTGTCTTCCCGACCGAAACACGATGCCGATGAAATACTCAGCTCCAGTCCTCATCCTCTGTCTGGTCTGGACTGCTCTAGGCACCTCATATAAGTAAAATCATATACTATTGGTTCTGTTTTTTTGTGGCTTATTTATTTTACTTATTATAATATCCTTAGTTTATCCATTTTATAGCATATATCAGAATTAAATTTCTTTTTAAGGCTGAAAAATATCCCGTTGTATGTATGTAGCATTTTTAACTTGCTTTTGAATTTTATTTTTTTCCAGTTTTACTGAGAAATAATTGACATACACTGCTGTATGTTTAAGATGTACAGCATAATGGTTTAACTTGCATATATTATGAAAGAATTACCACAGTAAATTTAATTAACATCTTTCATCCTCTAGCAGATAGCCCCCCACAAAGGGGGAAAGGTTTTCTTTGTGATGAGAACTCTTATGATTACTCTTAACTTTCAAAAATACTGCACAGCAGTGATAACTGTAGTCATTGTGTACATCATATTCCTGTGCTTATGTCAAACTGGAATCTGTACTTTTGAATCACCTTCATCCAGCTCCTCCTTCCCCAGGGCCCACTAGTTTTTCCTTATTAAATACTGGTGTTTAAAAGGTCAGTTTCATGTATTTGTGTTCAACTCAATGCCTCCTGCATGCCAGCCACTGTTTTATGTACTGAGGATTTCATATGGAGTAGATGAAGGTCTGGCTTTTGTGGAGTTTACATTGTAGTGTGTGACAAGCAAACAAGTAAGTAACTTCAAGTGCTGAAAACTGTAAGGAAGAGTAGATACACGAGAGAGAATGGTGAGACGGGGTGGGAGGTTACTTAATAGAGAATGATTAGGGAAGGAGTCTGACGGGATGGCATTTTAGCAAAGACCTGAATAAAATGAGAATAAATCATAGGGAAACTTTGTGGAAAAGTGTTCTAGGCAAAGGGAGTAGCAGGCCCCAAATTAGGAACAGGAAATCCTTTTTAAGGATCCAACTCAGCAGTCTATCTCAGCCAGCACCCATATAAGGAGACGGGCTGGTTTAAGATACCTCACTGGAAAGAACAGTAAGGGCAAACTAAAGATGGAAAAAATGTTAGGGAAATTTATTTATTGTTAATGATTCTACAAAAATAGATATATATATATATTCATTTCTGAATGATAGATTCTGGCACTCTACTGACAAGACCTTCTAATACTGAGTACTTCACAGAGGACATACCCTCTTCCTCTGAGGAGTCATTTTCTTGGTACAGTGAACCCATAAGGGTATTCTCTTCAGAGAGGGCTGAAATGAGACCACTGAGAGTCAGTTTCTAAAAGTGATCTCTAAGCTTAGGAAAGCAAATACTTTAATATTCAAGATATCTTACTGACACATGACAATGCGAATACTTCTGGGAGAGCACATGGACTTGACGTATGAAGGACTAGAGGAGAGCTTGGGCACCACTTTTGTTTCATTGGGCACTCTGCAGTGATGCAAAATTAGGCCAGAGTGGCTTTGCACCTCAAGAGATGAACAGTGCCACTTCGAGTCTTCTCCCTGCATTAATGAGCCGTTTGTAAAATCTCAGTCAGGGTAGATGAATTGCCATATTCATATAATGCTGTATTGTAATACATTTCTGAGTGTTACCTCTAGGAGTGAAAATATTAGTGCATATTAGGAAACTATTATTTTTAGACTTCTTCCTTTATGTATGGTCTCTTTCCATTATTTGTTCCTTGGTGTGTCTTTCTGGTAAAGCCCATTACCTTCCCTTCCCGCAATTTACACATACATTGCTTCTCCTGTGTTTCCTCTTGGTTCATGTATTGCTTGCCAGTCATTCAAGATAAAAGCATCGGTTACCATTCTCTTCACCACCTTCCTCAGTAATTTGTTGAACATTCACTTTCATTGTTTTTTTGTCATAAGGGTTTCATATGGATTATCTTAACTCCCCCCCGCCCCCGAGGAAAGTGCCTACAAGAATAAACATTAATTTATTTTATTTCAGTTGTTAAACTTGGTTGTTTCCCTCAGCCCCAGATCTTGTACGTGGGTCCTTGGGGTGTATGTGAACTGTGTCCAGTGGCCCTAGGCCACCAGGACGTACCACCCTTTTTAATTATAGATTCCTAAACAAAAATTAAATAGTATTTTAAAATGCAGACTTATTATTGCCTGAACAGGACCAAGAATATCTGTTCCAGTCTGATATGTTTGCACTGTAATAATCCTCTTACAGTGTTTCTGCTGCAACAGATGCATAGAGTGGCAGTGGGTTGAGGTAGGAAGGAATCGGAAAACTAATCATAGTTCCAAGAAAGGCTTCTAATAATCCTTATGAGGGGAAGAGCTTTGTGTGATTTCTACTCCTTGTTTTAGCTCAGGCTTTGTTAGTGTGTCTGCAAGAGGGTTCTTCATAAAGTTTCTCAAAACTTATTTATCAAATGCACCAGTACTTTTTCACTAGGATCACTGTGTACCAGATTCTTTCTAACTGTGGCTTGAGAAGGAAGTGACAACACCAGGTGCGCCCTGGTGGCCAATGGTCTAGTGCACCTGGGAGCAGTCCCACATACATCCCAAGTTCCAGAGTTTAAGATCTGGACTGGGGGAACAACAAACGTGAACATCTCAAAATAAATAGGGTGCTTCTTCCTCCTCTCTCTCCTCCTACTTGCCTACTTGCCTACTTGCCTTCATTCCAACCTGCACCTTTCCTTTAAAAAATAGTTAAATACCAGCAAAGGTTTTGTAAATATCAGCAGGTATTCTGATGGACAAATCATTGCTCATCAGAATAGAGTAGCCACCATTAATTAATTTTTTTAAGAGAGGAGGAAGAAGCATTTTTTATGGAAGAAAGAAGAGGAGGAAGCACACTTATTTGTTTGTTTTTGGTGGTTCTCCCCTGCTGCAGGATTAGAAGCCTGGGTCCTTCGGCTTTACATGGTCTGTGCCCAGCTGTTGGCTTAGTGCCTGAGCCACCAGGGCACACTACTGAGTCATCGTTGTTAAGGTCAATGTCCCATTACGTGTAGCTTCCGCTTTTCAGTGAAAATTTAAAGTAGTGTTATTTCCCCTCATATTTATTCAGATTTCTTAGTCTGGGTGATGTGAGAAAAAACAGAATTTTAGTTAAGAATTATCTCTAATTTCTAGGCCATATCTTTCCATTCGTAATAACTTGAGTAATTCATGGGACCATTCACTTAACTATTCCCTTGATGGCCCAGTGTTGGAATTTGATGTCCTTATGAAGATTGCCCTGGCTAAGGATACTATCCTCTGTGTTCATGTTTCTGTTTTGTTTCTTATTCTTTTCTCCATGTGCAACCGTAGCCTCAGGCTTTACTATCAGATTCCCCAGCACTGTTCTTATCTCTCCAGCTCTTCAGCGGAGACTCCAGCCACCTAGTAATCGTTCTAAAACAGATAATGGTGCTCCTCTTCCTTCTGTGCTTTGTTCTCTTAGTTTCCCCATTATATTCATTGTTTCAACAAGAGGAAGGAAGGAAAGTTAGGAAAGGAAGAAGCGTTTAAAATTTGTGTATGTGTGTCTGTGTATGTATGTGTGTGTGTATTCCTCCCCCGCCCCCAGTTTGAACCTGGGTCCTTGGGCTTTACATGGTCCACACCCCAGCCTTCTCGGCTGCTTGAGCCGCAAGGGTGCACTGCACCCCCATTGTGTTCTGAAAAAGACTCAGCACCAGTGTGGGGCTTGAGACTTGATCCAACTCCTACCGGTACATGCAAATGTATGCACTCCTGAGACTGTAGACATCCTTTATCAGTATTCATGTAACAGCTAACAATACTGTGTGTCTGCTTTGTCTTCTCTGATGAGTCATAAGGATTCTGAGATGAATTAGCAGCGTGCCTACTCTTGGGAAACTTAAGAGTTTAGTGGAAATGTAAGTGATTATGCTTCAATATTAGTAAATAATAGAGGTTTAAGGTTTTAAGAGCTAGGAGTGGAGTGGGGCACTGACTGAGGTGGGAGTTATTCCTATTTATTCATCCTTTTTTTTTTCTACCTCGAATAACCTTTCTTTTTTCACTTGACACACTCATTCATTTTTGAACATGTAGCTCTAAATTAGGAAGCCAGAACAGTAGCCTTTTTCTTAATTTCACAAGAAAGCCTATTCAGGGTGCAGTCACTGCTATTCCCGAGGCCTGTCAAAGTGCCCAGCAGAGTTGGAAAGTGGGTGGGTGGGAGCAAGAGTGGGTAGATCATCTAGCATAAAAAAGTCGTCCAGCCGTACATACTCAGCAAGGCACTTTGGCTCTGACTTCGTCAGTGATAGCTTACGAAGTCAGTGAAGTCATTTTTTGCTTTTGTTTGAAAGATCCTTTTAAGCACTAAAAGTAGCACTGTCGGGTGTGTACTCACTTCCCGTTTCTGAAATGGAACTATATTTGTCTGCTCTGGAAATTTTTCAAACATTTAGAAGGAGAAAATTGCAAAGTTGGCACAGCCTGGTGACCTAGTGGTCTAGTTCAGTGGGCGCAGGTCCACATGCACCCAGAGTCCCCGGTGCAGGACCCCCGGGTGGGGGAACGACCAAGATAAACAATGAAATAAAATAAATAAAATTCTTCTTCCTCTCCTCTCTCCTGCCTGCCTGCCTGCCTGCCTGCCTGCCTGCCTGCCTGCCTGTCTCTCTGTCTCTGCTCACCTTCACTGATGGCTGCATCTTTCCTTTAAAAAAAAAAAGAAATTGCAAAGTTAGAGTTGTAGACAGGAGACTGAATATCAAGCTTGGTTCTTTAGCTTACCTGTCCTTGAGCTTGGGTGAGTGAGTGAGCTTTCCAAGCCTTTTGTTCCTAACCTTCTGGTCTCTTCTTACATAAAGTAAGGATAATAATAGACACATACCTCACATTATTGAAAAAATTGAAAGAGTTAATTAATGTAAACTGTTTAAGAATGGTGGTCTCATAGTACTCAGTAAATAATGAACATTATGATAATGATTATAATCACAATTACATATGTCCCCAGGTGTTTATTTCTATAAGAAGCGCAGCATGTTCTGGTGGCTCCAGCCAGAGACCATGCAAAGCCCTCTAATGGGGTGGGAGAGGACAGGGTCCTGGACTCACCTTCAAAATAAATAAATAAAGTGCTTCCTCTTCTTCCTTTCCTTCCTTCCTTCCTCCCTCCGCCTCTTCCCCTTAAAAAAAGAAAATGATAATAAGCATTTAAATTATAGCTATAGGGACATGCCCTAGTGGCTAGATCAGGTAGTTGGTTGAGATGACTGGGCTGTAAACCATGTAAAGCCCTAGGACCCAGGTTCAAGGGGGCGGAGGAGGAACAAAAAAAATAAACAGCTAACTAAATAAAAATACATCTTCCTGCCTCCCTCCCTCCCTCCTTTCCCTTCCTTAATAAATAAATAAAGTATAGCTTTAAGCTTTACACATCAAATTTAAGCATTTAAATGTAAACCAGTTTTGATAATTATGGTATCTAGGTTTAGAGGCTTGGGTTTAGTACACTATTTTCTTTTGTATATGTTTGAAATTTTTATGATTCGATTTAAAATAAATTATAAATATAGGAGACAGTGCAATGAACATTTTTTTCTAAATATAAAAATTAGCTAAATTAGTATACATTATTTCTGTCAAATAGTAACATTTGTTTATTTCATTTGATGTTGAAATATTTGTATGTTTTATTATTGGTGCAATGAAATATCCCTGAAACTGAAAGATTTTGCCTGTCTAAATTTTTTCAAATGAGTTCTCTGATATTTGAAGAGAAATAACAATAACTACTGTCATTACTATTTTACTTTACCTGGAAAAGAAATTTCCTTAGATGAGTGAATTTTGCACCTAAACCATAAAGTTTCAGAAATGTGTATTTTTGGATGACAATAGTATTTTTAAAGAGGAAGAAAAGTAGAGGAGGAAGAAGAATTTGGGAGGGAGGGAGGAGAGGAGGAAGAGCTTTCTTTATTTTGGTTGTTTTTCCCAGCCTCCATTTTCTTTGGCTTTATCACTTTTATGGTCTCTGCCCCAACTGCAGGCTTAATGCCTGAGGTGCCGGGGTGGTCCAGCACTAGTTGTTTTTGTTTTTTTTTAATGGCAGTGTTCATAATTATTTTTAAGTTTTATTGTAAAATACATATAACAAAAATTTATCATCTTAACCATTTTTAGGTAGACAGTTCAGTGGTATTAAATATACTCATAGTTGTATGACCATTGTCGCAGTCCATCTCCAGAACTCTTTTCATCTTCCAAAACCGACACTCCGTATCCACTAAATTATAAATACTAGCTCCGGTTCTCTCCCTCTCTCCCGCTACTGCAACCACCATTCTGTTTTCTCTCTCTATGATTTTGACTACTTTTGTGTCACTTAAGTAGAATCATAGCGTTTGTCTTATTGCACGTAGCGTAATGTCTCTAAGGTTCATGTGCGTTGCAGCGTGTGTCAGAATTCCTTTGCTTTCTAAGACTGAGTAGTTGTATGTGGATACACGTTTAGTTTATTCATCTGTTGATGGGATTCATGTTGCTTCTGTGTTTTAGCTTTGTAAATAGTGCTGCGATGAACATGAGTCTATGGAGGACTTCAAGATCTTTCAGTTCTTCTGGGAAAAGTGAAATTGTTGAATCACGTGGTAAATCTATTTTTAATTTTCGAGCTACTGCCATACTGTTCTCCACAGTGACTTTCTATAATGTACCATTTTATGTTCCCATCCACAGTGCATACGGGTTCCAATTTCTCCACATCTTTGCCAACACTTATTATTTTGTTTTATTGATAAAAGCCATCCAAATGGGCTTGTGTTTCTGAGTTGTAAGAGTTTTGTATATATTATGGACATTAATCCCTTATTAGATATATGATGTGTAAATACTTTCTCCTGTTCATGGGTTTATAATTCATTTTCAAAAACAAGGTTGATCAAAATGAACTTCCTTTCCAGCGCTGTGATTCTTCTCTGCCTCACTGAGTATGCTTAAGGAAATGGACTTTTCGTCTAATTGAGTTGATGCACAGTTGTTCTGCCTTTGGAACAAGCAGGGTGCTGAGTGGAGGTCACCGGGCTCTGTTTTATCACAGGGCCTGACTTTCCTGGGTGGCTTTCTAAACTCCATTCTAACTTGGTCTCACCTTTTCTGGAAGATGCCTTCAAAAGGCGAGGGTCTGCTGACTCTGCCTTCGATTTATTGTTCAGTCTCTTTCTGTTTTGTTGCCATTAAAATGCATCCAGGATAGAATAGAAGGTTGCAAAGTAATCCTGATTCTTTCACTTAGTATCTCTGGGACCTTCAGGAGTTTCTAACCTGTCACACTCATCAGTAAAGACATTTTGGGAGAATTAAATGGATTAATATATTTTTAGCTTAGATGTTGGGTTTTTTCCTTTGTTACATTTCTAACTTTTCAGGGAACATGAGATTAGGCTGCTGGGGTGACCGTCTGCCCTGTGTTGCTGCTTAGACCTGGCTGTATACACGCTCTGGCCTCCCATTGGGCCTGTTCACCTTTTCTTTCTCAGGCTTCCTCCTTCGAATGATGCATTGTTTAGATTTGGTAGGAGTGAAGTGTTACTATTCTTTTTTTCTCTTTTCATCATGTACTATTTTCATATTCAAGTATGTTGCCCATTCATTTCTTCTATAACTATGCTTATAATCGAACCGCAAGTCCAGTTAAAGTTGTTGCCTTTCTTTTCCTTTGTAGGCTAACATTAAATACTAAAAATAACTTAACCTCCCCATCCACATTTTCCAGATCAGTGAATCATACAACTTCACTGAGTTTTCGAACCTCTCTTTCAATGTCCATGCTTTACAGATGCTGAAACATCTGTTTCAGGTTACACAAACTGAACCCCTAAGCTAAATGTGACTTATCCCACATAAGCGATAAAGTAGTGACCAGAGAGAGCTCTTAACCCAAGTACCTTGATATACCCAGTGTTCTTTCTGCTATGTACTTTGTACCTAAAGCAGTACGAAGTGGTTTTATGGCAAAGGACACAAGTCCATTCCTTGATTGCCCCGTGAGGCAAAGGAGCTCCTTTAAGATCACACTAAAATACTTCCTTTTGGAAGTTCACAACACTTAGCACTTTAAAGATGAAAAAAATGATCTGAAGTTAAAAAAAATTGGCAGGTTTTTGTTTAATCCTTGGTTTTCCAAATGTTGGGAAAAGTCTTTTGAAGTGCTGGTCTTTTGGGGGCGGTGAGGGGGATTTGGGGAAGGGATTAATTTGTTTAAAAAATATTCTCAGGTTGTTAATCTCTCTCTGTTACATTCAGCACAGCCCCCCTTACTACTACTCCCCTCCAAAACCCCCAAGGGGTCTGCTGCAACTGCTGAAGCTTATTTTAAACCTCGTAGATTATCTGATTGAGATTTGTCCTATCAACTATTAAGAGAGGGAGCTTCTTGAGAATTAAATTATAGAAAAAGGATATATTGGTGTGCCCTGGTGGCCTAGTGAATAAGGTCCTCATACATCCCAAGGGATCAAGACCTGAACCTCATCCACGAAGATGAACAGCTGAACAAAATAAATACATGTTTAAAAAGAAAGAAAGAAAAAGGATATATTAGCTTTCTAGGACCATTTGCATCCTGTGAGCTTCTCCCAGTCTCATAGGCCCTCTCTTTCCATTTCTGGTCATATCCAAAAATGATGTGGATTAGATTTTAGCCTGTGTTTTAGAGGTGACAGCTTTCTGGAATCAGAACATCCCCAGAGAGATTAGATTGTGACTGTCATTCCTGACTTCTAAAGGTAAGAAATCAGATTAACCAGTTAACAGCACTCTGCTCCATTTGGCGTAGTGTTTTGTTAACCTAAGAAATAAATACATTGTTCCGAGAGTTTTGAGAAGAAAAAAATGACTTTAGTGCTATAACTGCACGGTCCGGGTTACTCCCAGGATTTGGAACTGGGGACATAGGGGTGGACTTAGTCGTCTATGATCCAGAAAAATCCCTCTCACCATGTCTTTTTCCAAAGTATGTTTTAGTATTAGAACTCCAGTAGAGATATGACTACCCTCCAGATAAGTTCATCTTGAAGAGGATTTCCATAGAGTAAGAGCTACCAGGAAGAGATTCTGCCCTTAAATCCCAAAGACACTTTTGTTTTAAGCTCGCTCTCTCTCTCCAGAGTGAGACCCCAGCTGTCTCTGTGGTGCTAATTACAGTGGCAAATGGCCAAGCACCTTTAACTCCCCGGGGACTTCTCTAGTGCTAGCCAGGTGCCCGTGTCTCAGTGGAGCTGATGATGTCTTGTAATGCTTGTATGACCATTTTAGAGTATCAAGTGTGTGCTCATCGTAAAATTGGGCTTATTTTAAGGCCTTTTGACATGGTTTAAACTTGAAACAGACCAGTGCACTAGTGATCTGAGTCCCTACACATCTTGTGGAATTCTCAGATGAAGGTAATTGTCACAAGTGCCTGTCTGTGATGATGTGAGAGTTGGGAACTGTCCAGTTGTGTGGACACTGGTTTTTCCTCACCTGGAACTGGCTCTGCTCCACCGCGCTTGTTTGTGTGCCACCTGCACATTCTGCTGCTTTGATGCACTTGCTCCGCAGTCAGTAGAATAGAAAGTGAGGAGAACAGAAATGAGGTCATGGAACTTCAAGGAGCAGAAGAGAAGTGAGGAGAGGCCTGCCAGAGGCCATCCAACGTCGCTTCTTGAGTCAAACCTCATTTTTTTCATGTAATTTTTTCTCGTTTTGGTGAAAGTTTTTTACGAAATGCTTTTTTCTTTCTCGACACCCCCACCCTTGCCCCTGATCTTGAACTCTGGTCCTTGGGCTTTACATGGGCTGCACCGTAGCCACTGCCTCAGCCGCTTGAACCACAAGAGTATGATTTTATCTGGATTTATCTTAATAGAATTCTCTGTTCCATGTTTCATGTTATAATGCAAACCTTTAATGAGTGAGAATAGGGTTAACTTATAAATGAGACCACAAATGGGCTAAAAGTAACAGTAAAATTTAGTTTCCAGTTTATAAAAATTAACATTAAAAATGAATTTTTAAAAGGCAGCTTTCTCTACTTTTCTAGTATTTAAGACTAAAAATTGAATTTGCTTACACTGAGGGTCAAACCTTAAGAAAACTGACTTTGTTGGAAGAAGTGATTTTGTTGACCATTTGACTTTTACAGAACAGTAAATGAAACCCTCTGGCTTCTTGCTGCACAGGCCTTACAGGAAGTACTCGCTTCTCTGGCTGCACAGACCTTCTTGCCTCGGCAGCACCATGCCGTCTAGTTGCTGTGTTCTCCTAGGTAGACAGGTAAATTTCAAATAGGAAATTTGCTTGATGAATATATGATTTAATTGCAGATTCTGCTACTTTGTATGTCTAATTGATAGAAAATTTTCCATTTTTCTCTTGAACATTGTAGTAGATAATTCTAAGCTTAGAATAGTAAGATTTCACATATGTACAGGAGTAGATTGGAGGAAAGCACAACTAATAACAGTGATTTCCTTAAACTTGAATTCCTGAAGTTATGCTCTGTCAGTAAAAGAGAGAAAAATAAACTCTTAAGAATCTTGACACAGTTCTGTATTTCAGCAGGTTTTTTTATGATTGTGTTTCACTTTATTGGTTAAAACACTTCGTTCTTCATTATGAGGCTAGATTTTGCCTACTGACTGCTTTCCTAACAGTTCCAGTAATAGATTCTTTTTTTAAATGAAAGGTGCAGCAGGAATGAAGGTGTGTGCAGGCAGGCAGGAAGGGAGAGGAGGAGGAAGCATTCATTGCATTTATTTCATCTTGTTTGGTCCCCTCTGCCCTAGATCTTGAACCAGGGACTTGAAATGGTGTGGGCTTCTCCTGGTGTACTAAGCCACTAGGCCACCAGGGCACGCTCCACTAATAGATTTTAAACCTTTACACTTTTTAGTCAGATAAACTTCATGTATTCAAGTATAAAGATTGAAAAATAATCCTACTAACCTTGTTCTCTCTTAGAATTTCTTCTTTTTATGCATATATCTCCTGTCGACACTTCTGAGAGTTAAAGCTTCATAGTGTGGAGTTTTTGTGATGGTTAAAGTTCTCTCTCACTGGGTTACCCTGTCCATGCTAAGTCGTAATAGAAAACAGTATTTTTATGTCTTTAAGAGGAAGATAGATAGAAACACTAGTTTTTCCTTGAGCCTCATTGTATTTATCATAATTTCCCGCAAACATACTGTAGAACAAATAGCCTACAGATAGTTTTAATTATCTGTCTTTCCTTTTGCTCTTTCAGTAAAATGCTCAATTATGCAGATTAAAAGATCAATTTAAGCAATTTAAGATAAAAACAACAAACCAATCAGTTATCTGCTCTTTGTATTTGTAGTACTGGTATCAGTCTCTTAAGTGTTTGTAATTGCTTGGAATATTAGAGTACAGTGACTGGAGGCTGTTTCTGAATATTTTTTAAAGATAGAAACATTTCTTTTTAGTCTGTAAATACTTTCCCCTGTGTTTTGAAATACTCTTTATAATTGTGTATTTAAATTAAACTGATATGTTCACATTTTACTGTTTTAGAAAGTATATGATTGATACATTTTAGGGTTCAAAGTTGCATCTAACAGATTCATAACTGATATTTAAATATTTGTTTACATTTCCTGAAATTTTTACATGTGATTTTGACAGTATGTTATTTGTAAATGAAAAGTTTTAAGTAACTTACTCCCCCCGCCTTCATTGTGTGATTTCAAATACACCTGAAAAAATAAATAAAATTATTTTTGTTTCCAAGAAATGGATGAAAAGAGGCTGCTGGATCCAGGGTTGAAAGTTCATAGAGGCCTCTGGGATTATACTCTGAAGAACCAGCAGATGGAATGCCTGAGTGACTGAAGAAAATGGGTGCTAATGCATCTAACTATCCTCATTCATGTTCCCCGAGGGTAGGGGGAAATTCTCAAGCCCAACAGACTTTTATAGGTAACCATTTCAGTTTTTCTTAATATCACTTTCCTTTGTGAATATAAATAGAATTGAATTGTG
The DNA here is from genome assembly GCA_004363575.1 of Solenodon paradoxus. Classification (NCBI taxonomy): domain Eukaryota; kingdom Metazoa; phylum Chordata; class Mammalia; order Eulipotyphla; family Solenodontidae; genus Solenodon; species Solenodon paradoxus. The sequence goes on along the minus strand of RJWH01000627.1, from coordinate 312,650 downwards.
TTTTTCATGATCTTTGTGATGAAAAGAGAATTGAGCTTCAAAGCTGTTATAGATGATAATTACGCAACATTCCGATTTTTTTCCAGCAAGTGTAAATCTCACCCATCACGGTTTTTATCCTAACCAACTTCTTGTAACTAACACACTGTTTTCTTTGATTTCTTAGCCATACTCACTAATTACCCTGTAATTAGTAATCGCCATTGGTGTGAATTTAGTGAACTACATGTTTTGTTTGTCTTGGTCTGTTTGTGCATAGAAATGCAGCTTTGGTATAATTAAAAAGAAACATTTCACAATTATATAAAAGTAATACTTGTACTATTACTAAGTAACTCCATAAATATCTATAAGTAAGATTTATGATTTATCTGATCTTTGATACCAGAGAACCAAAAACATTTTAATTAATAACAATCTGCTATTTGTGCCTATTCCTTATTTAATATAAAAATTAATTATTTGAACTTTTTGTCTTCCTTTATAAAGAGTCAATTTTATTTGAATAGTTCAAGAATCTAAAATTTTTTAGCCTAAATATATGTTAAAGTGAATGTTAAAAATGAATGTGAGAAAAAAAATACAATTTCATTTGTTTAATTTCCTTCTTAGGGACATCATCCTATTCTCAGCAAGGCTATGGTTGTGAATCCAAATTATATAGCCTTGACCACGGCCATGAGAAACCACAAGACAAAAAAAAGAGAGCCTCTGGCCTTGCTACCCTCAGAAAGAAGTTTATTAAGCGTCGGAAATCTAATAGATCTGCAGATCATGCCAAGCAGATGAGAGAACTCCTCTCCGGGTGGGATGTTAGAGATGTCAATGCATTAGTAGAGGAATATGAGGGAACGTCAGCCTTAAAGGAGCTTTCTCTTCAAGCCAGTTTGGCTAGACCCGAAGCACGGACATTGCAGAAAGATATGGCCGATCTTTACGAGTACAAGTATTGTACTGATGTAGACTTAATATTTCAAGAAACTTGTTTTCCTGTTCATCGTGCCATTTTGGCAGCAAGGTGTCCATTTTTTAAAACACTGCTTTCTTCCTCACCTGAGTATGGGGCAGAGATCATAATGGACATCAATACAGCTGGTATAGATATGCCCATGTTTTCTGCTTTGTTACACTACCTTTATACAGGAGAGTTTGGGATGGAGGACTCAAGGTTTCAGAATGTGGATATCCTCGTTCAGCTCAGTGAAGAATTTGGAACACCAAATTCCCTTGACGTAGATATGCGTGGCCTGTTTGATTACATGTGTTATTATGATGTTGTCCTTAGTTTTTCTTCAGACTCTGAACTGGTCGAAGCTTTTGGTGGAAATCAGAACTGCTTAGATGAAGAGCTCAAAGCTCACAAGGCTATTATTTCAGCACGGTCCCCGTTTTTTCGCAATTTGTTGCAAAGGAGGATACGGACTGGCGAAGAAATCACAGACCGAACTCTCAGGACTCCCACAAGAATCATATTAGATGAGTCCATTATACCAAAAAAGTACGCAAAAGCTATATTACACTGTATGTACACCGACGCGGTGGACCTCTCCGTTCTGCACTGCAGCCCCTCTGTGGGGAGTCTCAGTGAGGTTCAGGCTCTTGTCGCTGGGAAGCCAAACACGACCAGGGCAGAAGAAGCCATGGAACTTTACCACATAGCACTGTTCTTGGAATTTAACATGCTTGCACAAGGTACGACGTTCTTATTTTTAATTTCGATTTCTGGAATTGCATATTTGATTTCTAAGTATAAACAGTCCATTCTGTTTCACTGTTTGGGATATAGCAGACCAGTTTTTTTCAAATCTGTAGTGATGACATCTGAGACAGAATTGAGGATTTGTAGTAATGTGGCTATTTGTTTAATATTAAAACCAAACATTCAAAAGTAATGAGTAAGAGCAATAGAGGAGGTTTTTTTCTCCCTAATGTAAAATGACAGGTGTGATATCTAATTATCCAGCTAACACCCATGTGTCCCGCCTTTCAAGTTTATTCTTGATTTTATGTTCCTTGGATAACTTAGATTCTCATAATTACACTCAATACCTTTCTGTGATGCTTAAACGTTTAGAATAAGAATGAAAGTTCATTACAGAAATGAAGATAATCCATTTGGAGACAAATTTATTTTGATCAAAGAATTGGGCATGGTTTCTGATTTAAATTTTAAAATATTCTGTATCTTCAAGTTCAACTTATATGCATCAAGCAATAGCCTACTGCTTATATGGCACAATTAATGCCAGTATGTGCCTTATTCATTTAAACTAAAAATTTTAAGTGAGGAAGGTACTTCTTTTGTATTACAAAGTTCCATTAAAAGAATTACATGTCTAGTGGTAAACACTAGAATCTTAACATTTCAGAAATGGAAAGAGACCTTGCATGGGAGACCAAGAAGAATTTGCTGTCTGGACAGCCTGCATACTTAGCTTTCTGTGGCCATGTATTAAAAGAAAGCAAAATGTATGACTGAAATTATGTGAGAGATTTAGCTGATTAGTATTTCTTGAAAGAACATTAGAAGTTGCCAACTAGAAGAGAATGTTAATGGTTGGTTAAAAGACATGAATTTAAATAAGGAAAGCTAAGCACATTTTTCTAACTTGAAAATCAGTGTATGGCATTGCTAAATCAACAGATAGTACTTTGAGAAATAAGATTAAAATTAAAGCCCCATTTAAAAACAATGTCAGCAATAAAATGGGAAGAATTATACAGAAGATCTTGATAAACATGAGTAAAAACAGTTGAGATTTATGTTACACAAAGGATCTCAAAATCTTACTTTACTATTATCTTTTTCATAATAGTACTGGTTTTGTTTTATTATCACAATCAAAATGTCATTGAAATACTTGCTAATTTAGCATAAGAATTGTATTAATAATAAAAAAACTATTTAGATGTCAGATTAGAGGAAATTATGTTATCAAAAATAACCTAGCATCTTGTCCTACCGTTTATTTATTCCATAAAGCCAAATTTATCAGAAAGTGCCTCTACAGAAAAATTTGAAAGGATGAAACATTACCAAAAAGGTATAACCTCTTATTTTCTCAAGTTTGTTTTATTTTTTGACGTGTTCAAATAATAAGAAACCAAATTGTTTTGGATATTCATCGCTGTTTAAAAAAAGAGAGGTGTGTCCTGGTGGCTTAACAGTTAAGATTCTTGTTTTGGATATTCATTGCTGTTTAAAAAAAGAGAGGTGTGTCCTGGTGGCTTAACAGTTAAGATTCCAGACACAGGTCATATCCATCCCAAGGACCTGGGTTCTCAATCCGGGGCCAGGGACAACCACCACGATGAAAAACTGAATAAAATAATAAAATGCTGCTTCTTCCTCCTTTCTCTTCCTGGCTGTCTGTCTTGGCTCGCCTTCATTACTGCCTGCACCTTTCTCTTAAAAACATAAAATATAAAATCATCTCTTAATATAGTTTTGTTAGTGTTGTTAAGTTTTGAATGAAAAGTAAAATCGTGAGCTAGCCCTCAGATTTTGGATAATACTTGATCTACAATTTTCTTTTTAAATAATAATTTTTTTTAAAGGAAAGGTATAAGCAGGCAGCAAGGAGGAGAGAGGAGGAAGCAGCATTTTTATTTCATTTAGTTGTTTATCTTGGTTGTGCCCCCTGCCCCCAGGACATGAACCCAGGCCCTTGTGTGCATGGTTTGTGAGGGCCGGAGTCAGCAGACTTAAAACACTAGACCAGCAGGGCACACCAAGAGTGACTTCATTTTAAACAAAGGAAGCAGGCAGGAATGAAAGCAAACAGGCAGAGAGAGGAGGAAGAAGTATCAATCCATCCATTTAACTGTTCACGTTCGTTCACCGCCATGCTTGGGCCAAAAACCCAGTCCTTGTGCTTTTACATGGTCTGTGCCATCTCTGCCGTGGACTTAACCACTGAACCACCAGGATTTACCCAGACTTTTTTTCTGGTAAATGAACTGTTTTTTTTTTCAATCGTTTAACTAGAAGTAGTATTTTCAGTACATTTACAGATATAAAACAGCATTCCTTACACTACCTTAATTTTGGTTATTAATAACAATATTCTCTTAAATGTGGGTATGCATGCTCTGTTTCCTTTCATTATTTAAAATACAGAGTTTGAGTTGTGCTTTTGCTGTTTTATACTAAATGTAGGACTTATCTTTCCCCTGTACCCATGATACGATTCATATAAGGTTTATGGCACGAAACATTACTTCAGCATAATTTTACCTCTTTTTCGTGGAAAGATTATTTGGTTTAGAGGGATTTTATACCTAAGAACTCATACTCTAGAACTAGACAAACTGGATTTGAATCCTTTACCACCTTGTTTTAACTTGTTCTGACTTTAAAGCAACCCTGTGAAATAGGGTTATGGGATTAAAGGAAATAATATATGTTAAATGATCTGAATAATATCAAGTACATAGTAAGCATTCAATAAATATTAGCTGTTAAATGATAATCATCACAACTTATATTATTCACTACCTTAGTCTTCACTAAAATGTGTTTTAAAAAATAATTTTATAATTATATTGATGAAACCCTAATTCTGAGCATTTTTTACTAGATAATTATTGACTTTAAGATTTTCTTACAACTTAAGATGGTGCATACAATATAACCAAACTATTATAGGTATCTGTTTTTTGTCACTTTGCAGTTGTTTTCTCAGCAGGAGTTCTGCAAACAGATTAAGCCTATGGCACTCTTAGGTGTCTGTTCTGTGCAGTAAATTAGCTTATCTCCCATGTATCTAACATGGTGCTAGTTGTGTGCCATTTTGGAGAGAATTAAGAAAATAGTCACTAAAATCACCTTCTGTATTCTGTGATTCAGGCAAGGACTCCCAGTTAAGAAAGGCTATGAGACCAGACTGTTGGGCAGTTTAAGGGTAGGACCATATTGTTCCCATCTTTGTGCCCCAATGCCTGGGACATAGTGGACACTCAGTAAGTGTTTTGAATTATTAACTGTTACCTTTTATTTCAAATTAGATTTAACTTTAAATGTTAAAGGACAGTTTTTAAAGGAAATAAGTTCTATCAAGAGGGGCTGGTATCTTTGAGACTCCATATGCCCCTCAAGGTAGAAAAGTGATTGAATAATTTCAAGAGCATCATAAAAAGAGGTAATATGAACAGCCAGAGTGGCTTTGGCAAGTGGATAAAAGGAGGAGGATCCCTGACCTGCACTGAGAATGTTTATTCAAATGAGTAGGCATTCACTGTATTAGGGAGGTGAATTAGCAGGTAATGGGGTCTCAACTAACTGACCTGGCATTTTCTGGCAGTGTTTAGCTTTACCTGATTTCCTATCTAGCAAGCTAAATGTAAGCTTATTTCTGTTTCTTCTAAAGCCTTAATATCCTAGTAAAAGAGTGAAACAAATATAAGCCCTCAAGAAAAAGCCTATGAAGAAAACAGTACAAAAACAAAAAGAATATTGCCATTTTTGGAAGGTGGAAAGAAGATAGAGAACTTAGCGAGGAGAGGTCTCTAATTCTATAGCCTGTAAAAGGGGCTACTGAGAAGGGAGGCAATTCACTCTAGAAATCTGGGAGGACTCAGACCAGGGGTTACCTAGTTACTTTGGAAAGAAGGGCTAAATATGATATAAAACTTAAAAAGAGATTTGACTTTTTAAGTATGAATACTGTTGGTCGAACCCTTTCCTGACCCTGGAATTTACCTTTATATCTGGTATTAGAAAGGGATGTTCTTTAATTTTACTGGATTACTGAGGTGGTTTTCTGAGTATCTTCTGTTAAACAGCCGGTTCCCGCTCCCCTGATTTGTGCCATCCTTTAATTATGTTCCCATGTATATATGGGTCAGTACTTTTTCATTTTGTTTCAGTGACTTATTTGTCTGTTCTTGAGTTAATATCATTTGCAGCCAGGTGGCAAACCCTGACCCGCCCCTCAGTTACCTTCTACATACCATCTCCAACAAAACACAAGAAATCTGATCTTTATTTTTTAAAGAAATAAAACTAGACAGATTCCATATCTCAAAGGAGGATGGGGTTAAGGCCCAAGGTTGAAACTAGAATTACCTAAAAGCCTACAAACAGTGAAATCACTCTCCTCCCATCCCTTGCTAGATCTAGTCCAGGCCAGGCAGATATAAGACCATACATTGGAGTGGTCAGATACCCAGATATATAGATATTTAGATACAGGTTTTTGGTGGTTCCACAATGAAAGTTTGCCAGAGAATTGCATGATGAAAAGGCCGGTTTGTCTTCATTTGTTACACAGAGAGGATATCATCAGCACATCTGCTGCCTCACTCTTAAATAAGAAAGTCCGTCCAAGGCTCTCTTGACACTTGAGGTAAATCCAAATCGAGACAGAACAGAACAGAAAGAACCATGTATCAGGAGAAACAGCGAAGGGAGCAGAAGTCAAATTCACTAGAATCAAAATATCCTTAAGAAAAATTTTTGAATCAGTGATAAATAAGATGCTATAAAAGTCAAAATTTGAGCTTTCCAAAATAAAGTAGCACAATTGAAAAATGTATGAAAGGAAAAGAAAGGTAAAGTTGAAATCTAAAAACTAAAACAAGTAGCATAGAGATGGACAGCAGTGAAGACTAAAAAAATTTGTCCAGTAATAACATTCAGTGGCTTTAGAAATATGTATCAAAGAAAATGAAAAAGAAGAAAGTAAGGAGTAAAATGATATATTGCCAAAACGCAAGGAATTTTTAAAGTTTTATCCCTTCCACTGAGACCAGTAGTGGAAAATGATTCTAAAATACTGCAGAGATGAAAAAACTAGGTTCTGTATGAAATGGGAATCAGAGTGATACTGAACTTTTCTATAGCAACGAATGAATACTGCAATACAAAGGCATAGTGCCTTCCAAAAACTGATGGAAAATTACTTTAAATACAAAATCCTGTACTTAGCCAAAGTGTCAGTCAACTGTAAGGCTGAATACATTTTTCAGGCATGGTAGTGGAGCAGCGGTTGGGTCAGTCTCCCCTGAAGGAATGCAGACCATATACCCCGGCTTCAAAACCCAGGTCTGGGAGAATCACCAGTGTGAACAACTAAATAAAAAGAAATAAAATGCTTCCTCCTCCTCTCTCTTCCTGCCTGCCTGTACCTTTCCTTTAAAAAAAGGGGTTTTTTTCAGTCTTGTCTCAAAAAACTTAACCTTCCCTGCATCCCCACTCAGGAAGTTGCTGAGGCTGTGTTCCTCTCGGTGATGAGGTAAACCACGAACAGAGAAGTACAGGATGCAACAGCGAGAGGAGAAGGGGAACCCTCTGCATTAGTTCCACAGCAGGCCTAGTGGGCATCCAGTGTAGACTGCATGTGGAGGGTGAACGCTCCAGAGCGCAGATGTCTGGGAGGGAGTAGTCATTTTCATGCTTGAACATTATGTGGCAAATGATGTGGAAGAGATTTTATAAATCTTCTGGTATATTTATGAAAAATCAGCAATAGTGTTCTAAAAATGAAGTAAGTGGGAAAGAGGAAATTAATACCTTAAAGAAAAATTTTAAATTACATATGGAAGAAAATATATTTCTGGCACACAGCTTGGTTCAGTTATAAGCAGTATTTAAGTCATCATCATATGAGCACCGAATATTGATTTAATAGAAATGATATGAAGAGGTTACATACCAGAAGAAAGAAGCTGAGACTCGTTGCCTCTGGGGAGCTGGACTGGGAGTGGAAGCGAGGACAGAGTTCTTTGGTTTTTGGTTTTTAGGGTAAGCTTTTTATTACTACTAGGTATAAGACTTTAAATTATGAGAGTATACTGCTTCGATTGCAAAAAAAAATTATTAAATGAAAGATGGGACATCCAAGTCCAGATAAGCCAAGAGATTAGGCTACAATTCATTTTTATTTTAAAGGAAAGGAGCAGGCAGGCAGACAAGAGAGGAGGAGTAGAATCTTACTTTATTTCTATTTAGTTGTTCACACTGGTTGTTCCCACCCCCCATCCCCACCCCAAACCTGGGCCTGGAACCCAGAGGTGCGTGGCTGGCGCTCCTTCAGAGGAGATTGCCACAAACACTCGTCTACCAGGGCACACTAGTTCTTAGAACTGAGGAATTTTATCCTCGTGATAGTTAATGATACCATGCTTATAATTGTAGTTTATAAAGGACTTTTACTTTCATTTGGTCATCCTGACAACCTGTGAGTGTGGTGGCACTCAGAGTAATTAGCCTTCCCCAGGCTTGTAAGTGCTGAAGCTGCAGCCCATTCAGCTCTGAGCCCAGGCCCAGGCCCAGGAATTTGGGTGTGGCGAGAGAGGGGAGCAAAATGAGAACCAAGTTCCAGGCATGAGGGTGGGGGATTGGCCCAGTTTTAGGAACCAAAGAGGCAACTAGGAGTCTCAGCCATGCACCCGATTTTTGCTGAACCACTGGGGCTGGCACCAAGCTTGTATGTGGAGGAAATGTGGGCTCTACGAGGAGGTTTTCAGACTCGGGGGCCCAGGGACCTGGGTGGGGCACCATTAAGACTTTGCTTTAAAGCGCTTCCCCAGAGAACAGAGGGCTTTGGACTCTGCCAACTGCCCTCTCCTGAATAAGCTTATGTTTCTGTGTCAGTTATTTGACTTTTTTTGGCAGTTCGGTGTAAAGACCTCCCTCCTCGTTGTGGGAAATTCTTCACTCTGAAGGTCTTGACAGAAAGCAGAGCCTGCCTCCCAGGGGAAAAGTCCGAATAGTCAGACACTTGCTTTCCCAGCCGTCTCTGTCGTTAGGGGTTCAGCACGCGATGTAGGCTTTTTGAGTCAGAAGCCGTGTCACAGGAAGCAGACTGCAGAGAAATCTTTCTGGAACCGAGTGCAGCGGAGCCAGTGACGACATTCACTGGCCAGGCGCGAGCAGGAGTTGTAGCCAGTGGCCCAGCACCTCACCAGGTCGCTGGACTGTTGACGCAGTGCGGTTCTCACTCCGCGCCGTCCTTGTTCCTGCTTGTTTTCTGAGTCTGGTCTCCAGCTTTCCCAGCGACTCAGCGGGCTAACAGTATCCTTTCAGATAAGTTCCTTTCTGTTCAAGCCAACCAGCATCATTTTCTACAGTTGCAACTTAGAGGCCTGGTTGATTGCAGCACCTATTTTAAAAAGACCTAGTGTCTAGAATTCCAAAGCGGGTGACTTGAAGGACAGAGTGTTGATCGCGGCCTTTTCACGGTGACTTTACAAACACTGGGCAAACAGCCTGCAGTGGAAGAGCAGCGGTGAGCACGTGCCATGGTTTACACTTTTTTTTAAGTAAAAGTTGACACTTAGGAGAACTATAGATTTTTCTCATGAATTTTCATAACCCACAGACCTATTATAAGACCTCACGTCCCCTTGTCGAAATAATACCGACCTCAGACAACACAGCCCAGAATTAGTGCCGTAGCTATGTGCATATTGTACTGTAGGCCGTTGTGCAGCAGTAGACTTGAAAGCGCAGATCTTGTTTTTTAATGTTGCACAAAAATGCATTTTTAATCTTTGGAATATGAAATTTGTTATAATGTATGTGATTATATTTATTGAAAATCTAACAATCACAACTGAAAGCAATGACCTAGTTTTTTCCCATAGCAACTTGGTCAGATTCCAAGAGTGTGTGACCTGAAACAGATGCAGAATCGCAGAGACTTGCCGTTCCAGCTCTTTAGCCCGTCCTGCTCCTCCATCCTCACCTCTGCCCCATGTTGAGCTTCCCTATATCTTAGTTCAGGTGAGGGGGTCGTTCGTCTTCCCTTGTTCTTAATTGTTGCCTCTTCAGCAAACTAGTCCAAATATACTTTTTAGAGAGTAGCAGCCGAATTAAAGACCACTGTCAACAAGTCAGAGCAGTAAACTTAGGTTCTGGTTAAACATGGGACAGCGATGAAGAATTCATCTCATTTTCAAAAATGACAGTTCGAATGACTGAAATTGGACCTATCTAATAATGAAACAGCGCTTACAATATTTTTACCAAAAACTATGAAGAGATCAAAAATACACTCTTTAATGACAATTTTATTTTGGGTCTTAAACTCTTTCCCATACAGACTTCAGGATCTCCTCTAGCTTGCCACTAAGACTTTCCTTTTGTCTTGAAAAAAATCTTTGCCCTGACCACTAAATGTCCAAATTTTACTCTGCCCTCTAAGACCAGACTTAAACGCTACTTCCCTTGTTTTGTCGTCAGCGTTCCAAATTAAAGATATTTTCTGTTTTCTACAAACTTCTAAAACACTTATTTTTCCTTTAGGTTTTTACAGCTTCTAACTTGTTTGGATTCTCTTTATGTCTGTCTCATTTCCTCTACCAACTAGTGTATTAGATACCTTTAAAGACAAGGTCAAAGTCTTAGTCATCTTTGAATCATACAAAGAACCTAGCACATTGCTTTGTTTTTAGTAAATATTTAATCTACTATTTTGAATTATAGTATTTTGAATTAACTCTATAACCTATGGAAACTCATTAACCTTAATTTTTTTTTAAAGGTGTGGGAGAGTATAATATATAACTCCAGAAGATGCAAATAAAATAAAAACACAGAGCCTCTCAATTCTAGGCAGTAAATAGGAAGTATTGTTTATAAAATTATGTCTAGATGTGATCTAAATCGTGTTTAACTCTCTACCATTAAAGTCAACTTAAGTTAAATGTCAAATAAAATTGCCTAATCAGCTCTTTACTTTATTGGTTCTTTGATATGACATAGAATAAAGGCTATTAATCTCTTGAAGTCAAAAACTAATCCAAGGGCAGTCCTTTTGTATTTATAATTTGCATTTTAATAATAAAATATGGTAGAGTAGCAGTTGGGTCCAGTCCAAACACATCCCAAGGACTTTGCATCTCTACCAGGGCTGGGGGAACAACCAAATGAACAACTGATAAAATAATAAAATGCTGCCTCTTCCACTCTTTTGCCTGCCTGCCTCTGCTCACCTTCATTCCCGCCTGCACCTTTCCTAAAATATGAATATAATTCAGAATGTTAAAGTAACTTGGAGATTCTTATCCCAAATTTGGTATATTTTTATTTCTCTTTGTACTTTTAAGGGAAAATAAAATTGTGAGGAGTTGCCATTGTTTTTTGGAGGAAAGGAGTAGGCAGGAATGAAGGCGAGTAGGCAGGCAGCAAGAAGCATTTTATTTTTCCAGTTGTTCACAATTATAATTCATCTCTGTCCCCTGGACACAGGACTGGAACCCAGGACTTGTGTCCTGCGCTCCTTCAGAAGCGACTGACCTAACCTCCACTCTACCATGCATGCCGTTTGCTTCTTGTCTATTGTTTTGTCACCCTTATTTGTATGCTCAAAAGACAGTGAGTGTAAATTAATAGTTTGGCTTGTTATATGACTTTTTAAATATAAATAGATATTAGACAGTAACCATCACAAGAAGTGTTGTTTCTAAAACAAGTACAGTTCATTTGAAGAAGTCTCTCTTACGTCTTCCCTTCTTTTTAATTTATAATTATATGGAGTTTGCTTGGATGTCTTTTTTCAACAATAGGCAAAATCTTTTCTCTCTGGTACTGAATCTCTGAGATGCTGCAGTGGAGAGAGAGCAGTGATAAAACAGGAAAAATTATTTGCTTAGGTGTGTTTCTTCCTCATCCCAAACTGTGTGTTTATTATAGTAGAGGACTGAGCATGTGGATTTAATTTGAGCTTTACAGACATTGACATAATCATGTAATCATATAATCATATACTATGCCCAGTACAACATGGACATGAGCACGAACTTTGAACAACATATTACTATGTCTCTGGGATAAGAATTGCTGAGCATTTAAATTATTTGAAGAGCATGTTAGACTGCAGTCACCGTGAGGATAGCAGATAGCATCTCCAGTGATACTACCCAACATGTTCTTAAATGGAGAAGGATTTGTAAACTTACAGTATTACACTTTGCCTTGAATTATTGAGCTCTGTGCTTTGCTGTACTTACCTCCCTTTATCTGTGACTTTCAAAGTAAGACAAAGTAACTACCTCAGTTGAACTGAACATTCTGTGTCAGTTGGCCTAAAATAAGGTACATGTCTTTTCGAATCTTAAAAACAAATTTCATTTTAAAGTTTAGGCTGGCTGAACACTGCTGCTATGGAAGATAGCAGGGAGGAGATAGCAGAACTACAGTTTTGAATGCCACTCAGGCCCTTCACCTGCGGTGTTTCATTTCATCCTCATAGCAGTCTCATTAAGCTCGGAGAATGAGTTTCCTCTTTGTACAGAGAGGTTCAGAAATGAATACTACCCACACTGTATTGTATTTTATAAATATGCAATCTGGAGTTAGATTTGTGTTTTATTCCTGACTCTTCACAAACTATCCTTAAAAATTCTGCCCAAATTCCATAACTTGTGCTCATTTCTTCCTATTCATAGACATGCACTCATTGTACCTGACTTACAGTTGGGAGGACCTTAGAGTGGTTTCAAAGTTGAGTGGCATTAACTCGTTAGTAGACAATTTCTGAAGAATTACATATTTTTTTTTTTAAGGAAAGGTGCAAGCAGCGTGAAGGCAGGCAGACAGAGAGAGGAGGAAGAAAGAAGCATCTTTATTTTAGTTGTTCACACAGATTGTCCCCACCTCCCTAACCTTCCAGGCCCGGGACTCAAACCCAGGGTTTTGTGGCTTGCTCCTTCAGAGGGCAGTTGACCTAATTGCTGCTGCACCAGGGTGTACCTAAAATATCATCTTTTTTTTTAAAGAAAAATTACTTTCCTTACACATCATTTGACAGCATGGTTTCAGGTTTCCAAAATCTAAAATTGCCAGATTCAGACTTTCTTTTAAAATTACTAGATGCCAAAACAGCACATTAAAAAAAAAAAAGAAAGAGTTTTCTAGAACTTTCTCAATGGACTGTTTGGTCTAAACTCCCAGTCCATTTTAATTTTTTTCTCCCTAGAGGAAAGATGCAGGCAGAAATAATGGTGAGCAGAGGTATTCAGGCAGGAGGAGAAAGGAGGAAGGAGAATTTGTTCATTTAGTTGTTCATGTTGGTTATTCCCATTGACGCTGGGATGTGAACTCAAGACCCTGGGATGTATGTGGACAGTGTCTAGCCACTAGTTCCTTTTCTCTTAATATCTCTAGAGAAATGTCCTGATTGTTACCTTTTCCTAAAGTTCCAATTTATTTTTCTAACTCTGCCATAGTCAAATTTGGACTACTTTTGTTACATCTTTTGTTGCCAGGTAGTACAAAAACTAATGCAATTCAAGATCCTGGTTATTTGGTATTAGGAAAATTGGATTTGGGGGACATTAGTGATTGAAAAATGACAGAAGGAAGAAAGAACCTCTGCAATGCACAAGGACCCTGGCTTTTCAAACTTAGTATTGAGACACTGAGTTGAAGATTGTGTCTTAAAACCAAATATTTCTCTTATCTCCTAAAATATTCAGTGTAGAATGACTCTGAGCAGACACAAGCATTCTGTCTACTTCTGATTTTGAAAGTGACAAGTGGCTGGAAGAATCTATACAAGAATTAAAAGATTTGTAATATTATTTAACTTCGTGTGTATAAGATGAGCCTAAGCTCTTTCTGTGAAATACCTCACTTAATCTCTACAGTAACACAGATTGCTGCTATGAGACATTCTTCAAATTCTAGAGATGAGGAAACAAGTACTTAGGTTGTTATTTCTCCAAGGTCACTTCTGCTGATCAAAAGATGGACATCAAAATAAATATTTATTGAGCACCTACCTTACACTCAGTACACTTAGTAGCTAAACTTCCTGTATACTTTGCACTTTAAAACACAGGGGTTGATCTGCAGCCCTATTCGCAATAGCTAAGACCTAGAAATTACCTAACTGCCCAACGTCAGATGAATGGATGAAGACGATGTGGTCCATATACACAATGGACACTACACAGCCCTCAGAAGAGAGGAAACCCTGTCATCTGAATCAACATGGATGGAACTAGAGGGGATGATACTCAGTGAAACAAGTCAAAAGAAGAAAGATAGATACCAGATGACCTCACTCATAAGTGGAACGTCAGCAGACAAAACAAAGGAACAGACTAAACATAACCAACCCTTGGACACTTGCGCTAGAACTCAGGTGACCAATAGGGACTGGGATCGGGGACAGTGGTGGCGGAGCCCCCTGGACTGTGGTGACCACCCTTGGTGATTTAGTGGAGGGCAGCATATGCTGACAGATCTGAGGATGGGGAAACTGCACATACGGGGAACCTACAAATAGGAGGAGTTTACTCTAACTTATAAAACAAAGTTGCTGCAATAAAATACTTAGTTTTTTTTTAGAGATTAAAAAAATAACACAAATTTCAAGAATTAGGAAACATTTTTCAGATAAGGAATAGGCAGACTTTCACACATCACACAGCTGAAGGGAACTGGCGTTGGATCCTTGAACAGTGCGACTCCGGCGGTGTACATTGCGTGTCTCTTTCGGCAGTATGCCGGTACATGAGAACGTGTTCGCGTCCCGGAGCGTGGGCATGCTCGAGATCTCAGAGCACAGCACAGGCTTCTGCCCAGTGCCCGTACCTGGAGAACCGACACCGGTGCTCGCTGCATGCTCGCTGCCTGAGTGAAGTGTAGACTTCATGTCGGTTCTCAACCGAGGGTCCATTTGACTTGATGGGGGAGTGCTTTTCGTTCTGCTGCTGCCACTTACTCCCCCAGCCAGCCACCTAAATATAAATATTACACATGCCATGTTAGAGAACATTGGTTTATAAAGTAAATATTAAATTCTTAGCCCTTTTTATATGTTACCTTTTCTTTTCATAGCTTAAAGAGATCTTCAGCCTTTTATCTGTTGTTTGTGTACTTTAGCCACCTCATTTATTTACTAAGTTCCTATAGTTAGTTCCTAGTTTTTAGCTTCTTTCTATTTTTCTGTTTCACACAGTTGGCAAAAGCTTCAAGGATAGAGTATGGCTCTCCGTGCACATGTTCACACACAGGCAGCAAGAGTCTCAGGGATTGCCTTTTTCCTTTCAGAAGGGAACAGTGTTCCAAACATGGGAACCGTTCTAATTCCTTTGTAATATTTGCTTGGATTTTTCAGTCTCTGATTTTATTTTATTTTTTTTCTGAAAGGGAAGGTGCAGGCAGAATTGAAGACAAGTAGGCAGGCAGGCAGGAAGAGAGAGGAGGAAACATCTCTATTTTTATTTAGTTGTTCAAACTGGTGGTTTCCCCCTAGACCCAGGGCTCAAACCCAGGAGGGGTATGTGGCCTGTGCTCCTTCAGAGGTGATTGTCCTAACTGCTACTCCACAAGGGCACGCCAAAGGGGTCATCTTAATACCCCTCCCTGGTGTGTATTTTTCGTATTATCTAAGTAAAAGATTTGTGTCAGAGCACTGATACCTGCAGGCATGCTTCAGGTGTCTTTGTTTTCCTAAAGATATTTTGGTAGTATAGGGATAACTGAGTTTGTTTCCAGGTATGGGTCTGGCTGTGTTCCTCCAACAGGGCAATTACAGACCTAAGATGGCAGTGTCCAAGGTGGAGTCACTTTGGTTCATACAATATCCGTTCAGCTAGACAATCCACTAGTTGTCTCAGAACATAACTTTCAGTTTTTGAAAAGGAACACAAAAAGATATTTGGAATAGAACTGTAATATTAGTAATGCCTTGTGACATTTAGCGATTGCATGGGAATCTTGTAAAACTATTAAGAGGCAGAAATTTGAAAGATACACTTCCATGTAAATAAATATGTTATACTTAAGACTCTATATTATACCTCCCTACCCCAAAGAGACAACTAAATTCTGAATATTAACTAAAAAGTCACGAGAAATCCAGAAAAACTCAGCCTACTCTTTTTTTGCAGTGAAAATAGTTTTATCTAGAATCCCTTCCCCCAAGTTTGAGATAAAATATTCTGTAAGTTTGGGGTATATAATGTAATGATTTGATGCACATATAAATGGCAAAATGTTTATCATAAAATGTTAACATCCTTCATCTGACAAAATTAACTTTTTTTATGGTAGAACATTCAAACTCTGCTGTCATAGTGACTTTCAAGTATTTAATATAGTTTTTTAACTGTGATATACATTAGATCCCTGGGCCTTGTTCGTCTTATAACTGAAGGTTTGTACCCTTTAATTGACATCTTCCTATTTCCCTTACCCCTAAGCCCCTGGAAACCACCATTCTGTCTAATGTTTATATGAGTTCAGTGTTTTTAGATTCCACGTATAAGTCTTTTCTTTATGCATTCCTTAATTGTTGGACACTTAGTCTGGTTACCTGTCTTGGCTTTTGTGAATAAAACTGTGATGAACATAAAAGTGGAAATGATCTCTTTGAGATAGTGATTTCATCATTTCAGATAATATATCCAGAAATGGGATTTATCCACATATGGTATTTTTAAGTTTTTTAGGAACCTCCATACTGATTTGGAGTGGCACACCAATTTGCATTCCTACCACTGTGCCGTAGGATTCTCTTTTCTCTATATCCTTGCCAGCATTAATCGCTCATCTTTTTGATGATAGCCTTTCTAATAGGTGTGAGGTGATCTCACTGCAGTTTTGATTTGCATTTTTCTGCTGATGAGTGATAGAGTCCTTTAAAAAAAAAGTGGGGGGAAGGTGCAGGTAACAATGCAGGCAAGTAGCCAGCAGGCAGGAAGAGAGAAGAGGAGGAACCCTCTTCATTTTGATGTATTTGCTCCACTGGTTGTTACCCCTCAGATCTGGGACTCGAACCCAGGGGTGTGTGGCTTGCTCCTTCAGAGGTGATTACCTGCCGCTGCTCCACTAGGCCAAGTACTTTTTCAATACTCGCTGGGTATCTGTATGTCTTTAGGAACATGTCTATTCAAGTCCTCTGCCCGGTTTAAAATCAGATTGTTTGCTATTGAATTGTATGAGTTTCTCATGTATTTTGGATATTAACCCCTTACCAGATATGTGGTTTGCAATTATTTTCACTTTTTTATAAGTAACTTTTTCACTTTGCTGATTGCTTCCTTTGCTGTGCAGAAGCTTTAAGTCCTTAAAATTCGATTTGAATTCATGTTTGTGAATGGTGGAAGACAGGGGTTTAGTTTCTTTCTTTTTCATGTGAATACCCATTTTTGCCAGTACCATTGTTGAAGTGAGTAAGGGCAGACTGAAATATAGGATTGTCCAATATATCAGAAAGAATATTATTACTAAGATGGTCATAAACATTCTTTGACATGGACATGTGGACCCAAAGGCGACTACTTATGATCTCCATCTTCAGGTATTCATACCTTCACTCACCACCTCCCCTCAAGTGTGACTTCTGACTTGTTTCTCATCAATCCAGTATGACAAAGATGATGGGTTGTCACTTCATGGTTACATTACATTATATAAGATTCCATGTTGATAACAGAGTTGGACTGGAGACTTTTTCCCATGCTGATTTTGAAGAAGTAAGCAACTATATTGTGAGATGAGCTATTGAGAAGATTACATGGTAAGACTGCAGCAACTCTAGGAGCTGAACATGACCCCCAGTCTGTACACGGCAAGTAACTGGGCCCTTAGTCATGCAGCCATAGGTACGTAAGTCTGCCAGCAACCTAAATGAGTTCAGAAGCAAGCTGTTTCCCACTCAGATGAGAATTTTTGACACCTTGGTTGCATACTTAGGAAACCCTGACTGAAGTTCCAGGTATTATGTGCCTGGACTCCTGAACACACAAAATATGAGATGATGTGTTTTATCGTTTGTGGTCATTTGTTATATAGCAATATAAAGCTGATACATTACTTAATCTTCTATGTTACTTTCATAGATCAAAGCAGTTTCATATCAGTAATTTTATGTGCTTTAACTTAATTAGGGGAAAACAAATGTCATTTATCACGGAGTCATCAAGGTGGAAACCAGCTGCTGCAACCAGGTGGCGGCTGTAATTAGTATTCTCATCATGGCTGTACTACTTGGTCAGTCAGGGAAGGGAGCTGGGCAATTTTTGTTTGTGAGATTAAGGAAATACTGTAAGAATTGGACCTTATACAATTGTAGGGGAAACTGGGGGAATGAAGGTCAGAAAGGGAGAGGTGTAGGATCCAGAGTTACTTGTCAGTCAACCTGAGAAAGTCAGCACTTCTTCTAGGGATGGGGCTGTGAGGTGTGGAGCGTATGGAATTGGCTGTGTCTGATCTGCAGCCAAGTGTCTGGTAGTGGGCTGGATCTAGTGTCGTCACTGGGGCTTCAGTTAAAAGGGGAAACTTGCACATCCTGGTGGAGTAGTGGTTTGGTCAACTGCCTCTGGCTGAGGTACAGGCCACATACCTCCCAAGGACCCAGTTCTCATCCTGGGCCAGGGAGGTTAAGTAAGACGTACAGCTAAATGAAAAATAAATGCTTCTTCCTCCTCTCCCCTCCTACCTACCTGCTCACCTCCATTCCTACCTGCACCTTTCCTTTAAAACAAAACAAAACGTGGGGAAAATAACTGGACGTGGAACAGGAGAGAGTAAGGAAAAGCTACATCCCTGAACCCCTCTGCATCTGCCTGTCAAACTGCAGTGATTTTTAGAGCATTAAAGACAACTGCTTTCTTCCAAGTCTCACATTTCTTCGGCTCACATTAGCTGGGAGCCAGGCATCGGTGGGCACATGTGGGGAAACAGCTCTGGTCTGAGCAAGCTGAACATTTCAGATCAGAACAAGCCCCTCCTCTATCACCCAACCTAGATTCTCACCATGCTTTGCCAGTGTTTTTGCAGATCTGTGTAGCCTGCCAGGCAGACGGCTTTCATCCCAGAGGTTTCTGAGCTCTTAGTTGCTTTTTCCACAATTGCTACAACTTCTCAGTCTTTGTCATCACTGGGCAAAGAAGCACCAAAAGATGACGCAGTGACTCCCTTGGATTCCACATGACCTTTTTCCTGCCTGTTTTATGTCAGAAACCTGACGCCCTGGTCCAGCTCTCTCAAGGTGCACTCACAGGTGTTCTTCCGGGACCTGCCATATGTGTAGCTAGGTCTTGCAGTTATTTGAGTATATAGTCTCTCCTTCCAGGGCAGGGACTGTGTTTTCTTACTCAGAGTGTGATTGTGACCAGTCAGGTCCCGATTATTTTTTTGGAGGTGGTGACAGGAGCTAGAGGAACAGCATTATCTTTTCAGGCACACAGACGGTCTCCAGACCGGAGGAGTCTGCTGTCCTTCTAGCAAGAAATTAGAGAGGCTGCTCTCAGCCCAGGAAGTTCAGGTGACTTTTGGAGGTTAAGTTCCAGCTCATTCACTCAAATATCCTCATTCTAGATTTCTTTCGGGACCCAGATTTTATCATAGAATATTTCCCAAGGCTTTGCATTCAAGTCTTTTTGTAGCTCTGGTATCCTTAAAATTAAATCTTTCTTTTTCGTTTTTTTTCTTTTTTTTTTTTTTTTTTTAAGAAAAGGCTCAGAAAGAAATGAAAGCAAGTGGGTAGACAAGCAGGAAGAGAGAAGGAAAAGCATTTTACTTTATTTCCATTTAGTTGTTCACACTGATTGTTTTCCCCCACCCCAGATCTGGGACTTAAACCACAGATTATATGGCCTGGGTCCTTTAGAGGCAATTGACCTAACTTTTATTCCACCAGGGTGTGCCTTAAAATTAAATCTTGAACCTGAGTTTTGGCAGTCTGCCCTACGGCTCCAGGAAAAAAAATAGGGCTCTCTTTAAACATTGACGTAAAAGTCTTACAGCTGACAGAACACCTAGACTTGACAGGTAGCTAGCTAACGGGCCTGTTGTTTCACTTTTTCATAACTTCTAAAACTGTTAACTGAAGCCAGCCAATATCAGGACCTTAGAGTTACTGATGTTCTCATTCCATTTAAGTGGCTTATCACCATCCCTCTTACCATTAGGAATGGGGTACTTCTTGCCCTCTGACCAATGAGTGATTTCATTGGAGAATCTTGTTTTCCAGGGCCACTTCTCTTACTGTCATTGTGTGGTCTCTCCTCCCATACACCCATAACCTGTACTGAAAACACACCCTGAAATAAAGACTTGCTTGTGGATACTTCGTTTAGTAAGTAATCCTGTGAACAGGAGTACACATTATGAGTGGGTTGTTGAACTGGTCACCACTGGAAGCTCTTTTTAGTAGAAGTTTTAACCCCTTCCAGGATGAGTCTCCTAAGAAATGACAAAGAAGCATTTCTCCAGCTAGTCTTGGAAGTTGCAGAGTCCAAGGCGTGGCAAATAAATAACCCTCAGGCACAGGTTGGCTTGTTTTCTAACCCACATGTTCAACTCTCATTTTCTACTTTGGAGCTGGAATTCTGGTTGTCTTTTTTTAAATAGACATGAGATGATGATAGAAGAAATAATGTGTGGATAATGGGTTATAAAACTGAAACCTTTTCAGTAGTGTGCTCAGTAAGACTTAGAATATTGACAGGAGGAAGAGAGTAGGAAGCTTTTCGGTAATTGATGTGTAGGGTGCTGAGGGTTTGGACAAAGGTGGTGTTAGACTAGAAAATACAGAGACTAATCGAAGAGCATTTTGGAGAAACAATCAATGAGACTCATTGACCTATATGTACAGGTTAAAGAAGGGTGAGCCTGTGCAGTTGATTTAAGATTTCTAGCCTAGAAAAAAAGTAGTGTTGATGGACACATTGGCTCCCCAGTATTAGCAATTCCCCTCTGGTGGGATTATTTCACAGACTCCCAAGTGTGTGCTTTAATCATAGCAAGTGATAAGTGAGTTAAGACTTAGTAATGTAAGTACCTGAATTTAAAGTTTATATGCTCTTTTTATTACTTAATGCTGCTTTCACTTCCCTCTAGTTTTATAAGTCCTTTCCTTAGTATTTAGAATCAGTCACTTAAGATTAGTAGGAAAGAATTGAAACAACTTTTCTTTCAAACCAATTTGCACTTAAATTCTTATTTCTAACTTGGGTGCCACTGAAGAGGCACTGTGCCAACTCAAGGCCAGCCAGTTCTTTTAACCTTATTAGTGTTTTATGTTGCGTGGCAAGCTGTAATCTCCCTTCATGGTTTTTTCCCTTTCTTCCTCTTTGCCTGTTTCCTCCTTCCTGCCCCAACCCTAATATGAAACTCTGAGTCTGGAAGCTACTTATACATTTTCTGACCTTAAATCAATGAAATGATTCCACTAGTGTTGGTGAACCATGTATTCCTTTACCTGGGAATGTTGAAGAGTATTATGGGAGCAATAAATACAGACCCTGACATTCAGGATATTGGTCAACAATGAAGCTTATTTAACATGCAACAATAGCAATTATTTATAATAGTAAATGTCAAATTAATTTATTTTACTTCTTTATAGCTTAGCCTTGATCACTCATGTTATATAGTCCCAGTTTTTGAAGAGAGGTCTTTTTGTCTACATTAAGGACTAAAAGGAAATTCTAGTGAATAAGAAGGACAGACATCTATGATAGCACTCATATGATATGTAAAGAGAAAACAAATGAAGGTCATAAATTAAGCAACACTGAAAGTGGGGAGAGAGAGAAAAAGCACTTCTCCAAACAACTATGGACTCTTAAGAGATGAGACAAAAAGGCAAATCAGGGTACCAAAGTGATGCGGGAGCATTGGGGGAAATGGGATGAAGGGAATTAACTATAAACAAAGGCAGAAAAAGGGGGAGGATATTAGTAAACCTACTATGCTATATGTAAATGTAAAAATACTATTTTGTATATCTCAGAGCAAGTCATTGTTGAAATGCAATATCCGTTCAATAATAAAAAATAAAATACTTAAAAAAATTCTGGTGAAAGAAAAT
Organism: Solenodon paradoxus; assembly: GCA_004363575.1. Lineage (NCBI taxonomy): Eukaryota > Metazoa > Chordata > Mammalia > Eulipotyphla > Solenodontidae > Solenodon > Solenodon paradoxus. Next base: position 290,874 of record RJWH01000627.1, on the reverse strand, counting down.
AGAAGAAAAATCAAACAAGTAGGAGATGGATCTGTAAATTATGGTTATCACACAAGCAAAAATAGCTCAGAAGTTGGCATATTATCTGCCGACTTCAGAACAGCATCGTTGAATAGTCTGCTACCTGAATTGAGCCATTAAATATCTTAGCTACGGTTTTTCTAAGTAAACTGTTAAAAGCTTTTGAATTCTTCCATGTAATATGGCTTATTAGTAAGTTATTGCAACATAGCAAACAACTGGCGAATCTTAGTTGTGTAGAACAATAAACACGCATTTCCAGATCAGCAGAATCACAAATTTAAGTTTGTAGCAGCTGGGTCTACTCTGGTTACTGCTGTTTACACTGCTGCTCCTGGGAACAAACTAGCCACAATAAGTTCTGACCTTGGCAGTGGCAGAGGCAAGAGGATGAGCCCAGTTCCCAAAAGCATTTTCCCAAAAGCCTTTTGTCATGTCACATACATGAATATGTCATTGGTTAAAGCAAATCTCATGACCAAATCTTGGTCTTTAGGGGTTTGGCCAGCAAGTACTCTCTATCTATGGGTGGGGATTGGCATCAGAGGGCCGGTGGAAGTGAATATGTGGATAATAGTCTGAACTCTGAAGTTCCAGCTTGAAAAAGATAAGTCTGTTTCATTTAGTTGTCTTTAAGAAAGTAGAAGATAGGTACTTTTTTATCTTAGGATATGGAGTCAAAGTCTCTAGGAAAAAGAGGAAGAAAGTGCCCTCTGAAAGTTAATTAGTATCAAATGAGATGAAACAAATTTGATCCCATATATCCTGAAACTGGCCAATGGGAAGGATTCTAGACAGAGACATTGCTGTAATATTCAAGGAATATTTTTACTGGATTTTGCTAATATATTGGCCCATGACAGATTGGAAATTTAAAAAGAAACAAAACCAAAAAACTGTCCCTTAGATTTCCGGCCAAGATGGTGATCCGGTAGGAGCAAGACTCTTATCTTCTCCGCAGAGCAACTGGGAATTCACCTATTTTCCACACAAACACTAGGAAAAGCAGGCAGAGTCTGTAGAGACAGGGCAGCAATTGCGGCAACACAGGAGACCTGAAAACATCCGGGTTCGGAGCTGAACTGCAGACTCTGGACTCGGGATTCAGGCCACAGCTGAAGGGCCAGAACTGCGGGAAGAGCCAGCTCTCCCATGAATCACCGAAGTGGCAGAGGGCCAGCCTGCGCGGCAGGACTGGGGCCCGAAGCTGGGGGCCGGGGTCTAGACGGAGGGTGGAGGACGCACCAGTGCCCCAGTGCTTGGAGCAGGAGGCCTGGCAAGAAAATTGGCTGGTCACCTCCAAAACCAAAAGGCAGCTAGGGAAATTGCCCACCCGCAGACCGCTATCCCAGAGCCACAGTACCCACCCACCAGAACCCCCACCCTCAAGCTTAAAGGAGAAGAAAGACGACCAGAGAGAAACGGTCAGGGCTGCCCGTTAGCAGCACCTTGTGGGTACAGGGTAAACTGCAGCCTTGCTGCTGATGGTCATTGCAGCTGGGAGAAGGCCTTCATCCTCCACACGGACTCCAACCCCATAGACTGAACTTTTGGTTAGCAACGGAGGGTGCCAACATTTGCTCCCAGGACCAAGACTGGAGAAAGAGGGCAGTGCAGGAGATTGAGAAACTTAAGAGAGAGTGAGGTGATAGAAAGCTGGGGTCAGGAGGCCAACAGTCTCTCTCAGACTGAAAAACCCAGAATTTCATGCCCTCCACCTATTTATTGGGTTCATACACAGCATGGCTTCAAGCAGCCGATGCAGCAAGTTTACAGTGACATTGGATTGCTTATACACCCTTTGCTCTCTATCTGCATAACTGTATCTGTCTTATTTGGGGGACTGAACAGTCACAGACACACCATCCCAGTGTTTTCACATGGCGGCCTTCACCAGGTGCTCCGGATCTGGTGTCCTTGCTGTTCTGCCAGCTCCAACCCCGACCTTGCTCTATTTTCCGCCCCAACAAGAAGGCCCACATAAGAACTTAAATCCAACCCGTGGTAATGCCGCGATACTCAAAAAATCCCAGTGTCCAAACCAAGATCCAGGCTTACTCGGCACAAATCAATACCCTACACAAGGCTATCACTATAGGAAAACCTAATCCACAGAAAGCAAAACAGAGCAAAGACAGAGAAATATACATGAAATGATGGATCCAGTCAAAAACCAGGGGGAAATCAGAAGACAACAAACATCTGCAAACTACCTGAGGATGAATTTAGGACAACAGTGATTAACATACTCATGGAAATCAAGAAAGCAATACAGGAAGAAAAAGAAGACAACAAAAAAGAGAAGAAATGAGGCAAGATATCAAAGAAATGAAAATGCAATAGCTGAACTAAAGAACTGAATAGAGGGACTCAAGAATAGAATGGACGAAGCCATCAATAGAGTCAATGAGCTAGAAGATAGGGTAGAGGACTGCAGATCAGCAAAGAGATAACAATGCAGAGAAATGAAGCCAGCATTCAAGACCTGTGGGATAACATCAAAAGAAACAACATTTGCATTGTAGGGGTCCCAAAGGAGAAGAAAGAGATAAGGGAGCAGAAACAGTATTTGAAGAAATAGTAGCTGAGAATTTCCCCAACCTGAAGAATGAAACAAGCCTCCAGACCCAGAAAGCTCAAAGAGTTCCTAATTAAGAAAACAAGCAGACCTACACAGACGCATTGTCATCAAAATGTCAAATACAAGATAAAGAATCTTAAAAACATCCAGAGAAAAATGGGTCACATACAAAGAAGTTCCTATAAGATTGTCATTCGGCTATCTCAACTGAAACTTCAGGACAGGAGGGAATGGCATGATATATTCAAAAGACTGAAAAGAAAAACAGAATTTTCAACCCAGGATACTATACCCAGTGAGATTATCATTCATTATTGAAGGAATGATAAAAAGCTTTTCCAATAAGCAAAAGTTAAAGGAATTTATCACCACAAAACCAGTTCTGCCAAAAGTACTAAAAGATGCCATGCAAAGTATAAAGAAACCCCACTTAAAAAAATCTATTAGAACTATCCATCGATGCCCCTTAGAGATGTTGGTCTGTGATTTTCTTTCTTGGTGACATCTTTGTCAGCTTTTGACTGCGATGAATGTTGGCTTCGTGGAGAGTGTTTGGGAGACTTCCCTGTTCTTCAATATGTTGGAGAAGTTTGCGTAGAATAGGCGTTGATTCTTTGAAGTTTTGGTGAAACTCATTGAAGAAGACATCTGGTCCTGGGCTTTTATATTTGGGGAAACTGATTACCTCTTCAATTTCTTTGCTCATTTTTCTGTGGGGTCTATTCAAGAACTTGGCATATATTACCTTATTTAAGATAAGCCTATGATGTAGACATTTTTTCTCTTTATTGTAGTAATTATTCTACACATTAAAATAACTTCCTAATATATAGGTTCTCCATTTCTTAAATATATTTCAATACACCATGGCTTCCACCAAATCTCCCAGTGTTCTTCCCCACTGTCCAGTGGGCTCCACTACCATTTGCCCCACCCACCCCAGTCCCTTTTGGTCACCTCAGTTCTGTTGCAAATGTTTCAGGGTTGGTTCCCTTTCATCTGTTTCCTTTGTTTTGTCTGTTCACATTCCACCTATGAGTGAGCTCATCTGGTATCTGTCTTTCTTCTTTTGACTTGTTTCACTTAGCATCATCCCCTCTAGTTCCATCCATGTTGACTCAGATGACAGGGTTTCATCTCTTCTGAGGGCTGTGTCGTATTTCCTTGTATGTATGGACCACATCTTGATCCATTCATCTGACGTTGGGCACTTAGGTAATTTCCAGTTCTTAGCTATTGTGAACAGGGCTGCAGTAAACATGGGGATACATACATCTCTGCGGATGGGGGCTTCTGTATCTTTTGGGTAGATGCCTAGAAGTGAAACGACATGATCATATGGGAAATCTGCATGAAGTTATGTAGTATACAAGTGTCAGAGCCAAGGTTCAAATTTATCTTTCATGCCCAAATTCTGTGTGCTTAATACTGAATCCTGTTTAGTTTCATTGTTGTTGTTTGGAAAGATAACGCTATCTAAAATTTTTGAATTTTGCTTTCCTCATGCTGAGTTTTTTTTCTTTTTAGTTACCTTATCCTTTTTGATAATTCCAATTTTTTTTCTAGATTAAGGAATTGTGACTCAGGTTGCATTATAAATTTTTATATATTCTACTATACTCATTTCAAAGTTTAATAGTTTCAGAAATATACAATATATTGTACTCTCCTCAGTCTCTTTTGAAATAAGTATTTAATGTGATAAATTATGTTTATTTCTTGATCTGTCTTAAAAAAGTCAAAACAAAAAAATAAGCAGTAGTAAAGGAAACTAGAACTCTGTTGGTGGGTGTGGTGTGAAATGCACACAGACTGAGGTGTGAATTCCATATCTTAAAAAGCATATAGCGATGTGAAATAAGACAAATATATGCAGTATATAATATATAAATGTATAATTATAACAATAATATAATGAATATCCATATATTCACCATATAGTTCAATTTTACCTTTTTTGAAATGTATGTAAATTTAAGAAAGCATATAAATAATTTTGGGAAAAAATTAAGCAAACAAAAGCTAAATAAAATTCATAAAAATACAAAAAAAAGCAAACTGTAAAACTGTTCCTTGACCCTAGAGAGTTTGAGAAGAACTGAGGTTGAATATGATTTTCTCCTCAAAAGAAATGAGTGCTTGACACTGCACTAAGTGCACCTTCTGACCTGTGCGTTTGTCTTTTAGGACTTGGGTTTGTCAGCATCACTGTGTCACCAAGAATCCAGAATCTGACCGTCTTTAATTTTTTTTATTTTAGTATTTTATTGCAGTAACTTTGTTTTACAAATTAAACTCATATATATATATATATATATATATATTTATGTTCTCCACATATTCACTGCCCTCCATCAAATCACCAAGTGTTCTTCCCCACTGTCCAGTGGGCTCCACCACCACTTCCCACCCCAGTCCCTTTTGGTAACTTCAGTTCTGTTGCAAATGTTATCAGGGTTGGTTATGTTTAATCTGTTCCTTTGTTTTGTCTATTCACATTCCACCTATGAGTTGAGGTCATTTGATATCTTTCTTTTAACTTATTTCAGTTAGCATAATCCCCTCTATATACATCCATGTTGATTCAAATGACAGGGTTTAATCTCTTCTGAGGGCTGTGTAGTGTCCATTGTATATATGGACCACATCTTCTTGATCCATTCATCTGACGTTGGGCACGTAGGTAATTTTCAGTTCTTTGCTATCGTGAATAGGGCTGCAGTAACCATGGGGGTGCTTACATCTCTGCAGATGGAGGCTTCTGTATCTTTTGGGTAAATACCGAGAGAGAGAATGGTGAAATTATATGGTATTTCCATCTGCAACTTTTCGAAGAATCTCCATACTGTTTTCCATAGGGATTGCACCAATTTGCACTTCCACCAGCACTTGTTGTTTCTAGATTTTGCATGATAGCCAGTCTCTCAGGTGTAAGGTGATATCTCATTGTTGTTTTGATTTGCATTTCTCTGACAGCCAGCAAATAGGAACATCTTTTCATGTGCCTGTTTGACCATCTGTAAGTCCTCTTCAGAAAAATGTCTCTTCAATTCCTCTTCCCATTTTGTAATTGGATTGCCTGTTTCTGTTACTGAATTTTATGAGCTCTTTATATATTTGGGGTATTAAGTCTTGGAATCTCGCCATCTTTGATTATACTGCTAAAGTTTTTTGGACCTACAAGACTGGGCCAAATTTAACAGGAAATCGTATTGTGTGAGTCTCTATACATTTTACTGGCTTTTCCTTCCCCTGCGTCCCTGCTGGCTTTTGGCTATGTCTACATTTCCCTTCTGTTGTCGGCGACCCTGACAAAAAGGAAAGTCACTGCCAACTGAGATTCTTTATCTGAAGTATCAAATGTTAATTTTGACAATATAAAGTCTTTTAAAATTTAACTTCCTGGTGCGCCCTGGTGGAATAGTGGTTGGGTCTGCTGCCTGCAGCCAAGTGCAGTTCACATACATCCCAAGAACCTGGTTCACGTCCTGGGATCAGCAGGGGCACAACCAAGATGAACAAATAAGTAAAAATAATTAAACAGTTCTTCCTCCTTTCTCTTCCTGCCTGATTGCCTGATCACCTTCACTCCTTCCTGCACCTTTCCTTTAAAAAATAGATAAGATATAACTTCCATTGCACCCTAGTGGCTCAGGTGTTAAGCCCATGCCTGGGTGCAGGCTACGTACAGCCCAAGGACCTGGGTTTGCAGTCAGGCAGGGGAGACCTGGGGAAAAACTAAACTCAAGTGCTTCTTCCACTTCCTGCTTTCTTCCTGCCAGCTGCCTGCCTGCCTTCATTCTTGCCTGCCTTCCACGTGTGTGTGTGTGTGTGCGCACGCGCGTGTGCATATAGAACTTGCAAATTTTTTTGCCCAGTTGTCTTCCTTTTACATTTATGAGTCAATATCAGTGTTGCTATGGGGTGTTTATAAGGTGCTTTTCCGGTCATAAGAGAAGATAGTTCTGATGAGCATTGATTAGTAGAAGACCTTCATTTAGAAGCATAAATAGGAGAGAATATTTAGGAAGGAAGGAGAGAAGGGTATGTTTAGTTAAGTATGTCTTGTCTTCCTAGTTGTATGATCTTGGTCAAGTTAACTGATCTTCATGAATCTTAATATTCATGTCTGTAAATGGGTTTAATGGCTTCGGGAGGAGTTACCAATAGTACTCAGATGGCTTTGGTGATTGGGTAGATGATACTTTTAATAATAATACCGTCTTTGAGAAGTACTAGAATTAAATATTCTAAGTTAAACACAGAATTTAGTACATAGTAAGTTTCAAAGATGTTAACTGTTGTTTGTTTTTAATTAACTACTCAGTGTCAGGCATTGCGGAATCTGGGCTAAGGTAGGACCTCTACCCCCAGAGGAACTCTTAGGTTGAGGAATCAGACAAATCTCTCAGGAAGATATAACATGTGAGTTTAGTGCTATTGTAAAAACACGGGGTACCCTGGAGAAGGAGGACAGCAGCAGCAAAAACCTGTACATGTAGACTGTGGGACAATAACAGCGTAGGACCCCATGGAAATTTTTAGCTAGCAGGAACATCTGCCACAGGTGAGCTTTGGGGAACAGGATTAAGGTAGTCCCTTGAAAGAGGCAGTATTACAGTTGATTCTAAAAGATGTGGAGGAGTTAAGGAGAACTAAGAAGACTGGAACAATACATGCAAAGGCATGGAAGTGATATTCTGGGTGTTCTATGTAAATAACACGGCACTACTGCAGTACAGAATATGAACGGGATGGTCTGAAGAAACTGACAGGGACCATATCGTCAAGAAGATGTAGCTTGGATTTTAAAGTCATTTGTGAACTACTGAAGAATTTATTACAGAAGCATGTATAATTTATATTTTAAAAGACATCTCTGGCCGCAGTCTGGAGCCAGATTTGAAAAGGACGAGACTGCAAATGGAACCTATTTTGAGCTATTTCGATAATATAGGGGAAAGTATCAGATTCTGAAGCAGAGGTGATGGAGATTCACTGAAGGGGTTGGATTTAAAACGGGAGTAGAAGGAATAGAGAGTGATGGTGGGCTTCGGGAGGAGTTACCAATAGTACTCAGATGGCTTTGGTGATTGGGTAGATGATACTTTTCTGTAAAAAGATAATTAGGAAGAGGAGGCTAGATTTCCTGGAGAGAACAAATTGACTTGAATTTAAGATGTCTGCAGAACATCTGTGTCGAACTCCAGTGAGAATCCGGAGACACGAGAGAGGTCTGGGTTGGACTGTAGAGTGGAAAATCCTAAGGATGCAGTGGCAGTTAAGGCTAGGGTTCAGTGACACCCCCATGAAAGTGTGCAGTAAAAAGAGCTGTGTGTTCACCACTGATGGCAAGTAGGTACTCCTGAATGTTTGGGCAAGTGACGCGTCAGAGGGTACAGTTTCCTTTAAGTCTCATAACCCTGATTTAGGAATATAATCCCAGTTCTACAAATGAGAACATTGACGAGGTCAAGTAATTTGCCTACAGTGATTTTGCTGCTAAATGACCAAGCTGGGAATTCCCATCTACTCTGCCTTATTTCAAAAACCGTTTTTCCTACCATGTCTTTGTAAATGTATGTTATCTTTAATTCATTCTCTTTACCTCTGCTAGTATCCTTATGTGGAAGGATTGTAATATATCCTTTTAAATTGCTGGGTGTTTTCTCTAATTTCCCTGCTTTTCCCCAAAAAGCATCTGTCAGATTGCCTTTCCATTGAGGTTAACACATCCTACTCAGCTCTCCTCCCGTGCCTGCTTGAAATAACACTCTCAGGTAATCATCCACTCTCTCTGTTGGGTGAGGCCTGTCCGTAGCTTATCATTCAAGGCTTACCATGAAATCATGAAATCTCTTCTAGAACTTTCCATTTTTCTCACGTTTCTCACTCGCATGTGTTCGTGTCTCTGGGTGTCGTGCAAGATTGCGTTGTGGCGGTCTCAGTGTTGCTTCTTGGGGTTTCATTTTAATGTTTGAATATTACTCTTCGTTATCACTTTTCTAAAAGTGGTGTCTTTGTGATGGAAGCAGCTTGAATGTCATCTAACGTCACTCCCTAACCAGTGTCAGATCCTTGTGCTGTGTCCTTATGTGAAGAGCCCGCCTCTGCTCCTGCATTTTTCAGAGGCGTCTCTTCCTGAAGTGAGGAGAATTGTTAGATATTTCTTGATATTGAGTCAGACTCTCCCTTTAAACTTAAATTGCTCCCTGGGACCTGACCTTGGAACACCAGTGAAATCACTCATTTCTCCTCTGCCTTGCAAAGGTCCAGCCCACATTTAAAGATTGCTCTTAGTGTTCTCCGCGGGTTTCTCTTACATAAGCAAACAATCTTGTTTGTTCGGAGCTTGTCTCCTGTGACAAGTCAGACTCTTTACAGTTTATTGCTCACCTCTAAGAAGTCTGTAGTTTTGTCAGTGCCCCCTCCAAACCCAAGTCCCCTAACAGAACACAGCTCCCCTAGGAGAGCAGCATGACATCGGTCGTTTGATTAGGGCTATAAGCTTGTATCCAAACTCTGAGATTTCTTCAGCTTTACAGCCTCCATATCACATTTTGTATTCATTTGGTTAAAATACCCAGGTGTTATTTTTAAGTAAGTGTTAATTAAGCTGCTCTCCTATCAGCCACTGTGCATTCAATTTTCTTTAAATATAGAACTTTCTAATTGTCCTCATTATATTTCATCTTTACTTTAACCACCTTTTTTAGCCACTTACAATTCCGTTAGCCAGCTTGTTGACCGTGTTTACAGTTTAGGTAGGTCATCTTGAGATTTTGAAGCATGCTTCTTGTGTCTTCATGCGCGTTCTTGGTAAACATTGCAAACATGGAGACACCCCACTCCCCCCTCAGCCACTGTCAGTGCTGCTTCCAAACGGTTGGTTAGCCACGGTCCTGCATCCATCTCATCTCATCTCATCTCTGCAAGCTGCACCATTCTCTGCTGCTCTCCTTTTCTGGTACCAGGGCAGCAAAGGGAGGAAGGCATTACCTTATTCAAACTTTATATCGCCTACTAACAATCTTACAGTGTTCACTGATCCTCTTTCTTATGACTGTCTTTTAAAGCTCTGAGTTAATAAGAGAGCAGCCTGTTTAGCCACGTTTTGTTGGCTTAACATTTTGTTGATGTGTTTAAAAACATCTCTTTTTCCACACTGTGGAGGTTCTTTTTCTTTTATAGTGAACTTAGTTATAAAGAATTTCTGTCTAACTTTAGCCATTTTACCTTCCACAACCTTTGTCACTCAGATTTTACTTACATTTTACCCTTATATTTTGAAATGCTTTTTCTAAAGAAAAGTAGGTGGCTGTCTTCAGATTTTTCTACTTCTCTTTAAGCTTGCTTACTTTCTCCAGGATCTTGGGCCTTTGCACTTAAGCCACTTAGTTCTTTTTTTGTCTTGTCAGAATTAATCCCAAATGAGCATAAAACTGCAGTATTTTGTTGTGTCCTGAAGGATGAAACCACGCTGCAAGATTTTACTTTTTTATGAGAAAGATACAAAGAACCTGTGGCCTAGTTCATAGACGATCACCTGCCTGTCTCCTTCTGGATTGTGGATTCTTTGGTCAGTCAGGTGTCATCTGTACCTTCCACTGGCCTGATTTCCCACAGCTGCATCGTCTCTGCCTGCTCTTCTTTCCCCTTCAGTCCAGTGCCCTCCATGATAGACTCTTACTCAGATTCTTGGATTAGCACATAGATATTTATTTTCTTAAACAGCTGAGGATTCTCTGCTTTTTTCTGTGGACCTGTCTCTGCAACAGCAAATTTCCTGAAGATTTCATAGTCTATTGTGACCCCATCCCACCAACTCTTGACGATTTCTGTGAGATTTTATTTATCTCCTTGAGTTCTTTTTCACTATTGCTACTTTTAAGTACAGTGCTTAACACATTAATGTTCAATAAGTAATATTTCTGATTAATCTCAAGAAGTATTTGCTTCTCTTTTAGGCTGTGAGGATATCATTGCTGAGAGCATCTCATTAGATACCTTAATTGCCATCCTCAAGTGGAGTTCTCATCCATATGGCTCTAAATGGGTGCACCGACAAGCTTTACATTTCCTCTGTGAGGAATTTTCCCAGGTCATGGCTTCGGATGTCTTTTATGAACTCAGCAAAGACCATCTGCTTACTGCTGTCCAGTCTGACTACCTACAGGTAATCATTTATACACCTCTCAAATTCATTGTCATTTGTATGTGCTCCAAGAAACCCATCTGTACTCATTCTCCCATCTAGGGAGAAAACCCACCCAGGGATGCCCACTGCAAATGTGTACAAAAACCTTTTGGCTCACTGGCCCTTCGTCACACTGCTGCTCTGACTCAACTCTGTGAACAAGCCCAGGTTCTGACTGCTGCACTAGGGGTGGAGGCAGTGGGCTTCTCATTTCTGGTGGAGATCAGATGCTTAGACTACAGGCAGTAACTTTAGCAGCACAAAAAGAATATTTAATATCCAGTTTACTCAAATGCTTATAAAAGTACAGCGTCTTTATCTTGCCAAAGTATAATAATGTTTTCAACTACTTATTTTTAATCAGAAGTAGCTTTTAGCAAATTTTGTGTCCTTGATTCATATGTCAATCTGACTTGGTAATTTAAGCTAACAGTAGATTTTGCTGCAAAAAATACTCTCAGGTAAATACATATGTTCAAGTTTAATGTGATTTTTTTTTTACCACTTGCTCTATGAATTTTATGCTGAACACTGCACAGTAGTTTTAATATTATGAAGATATAAATTCATTGAGTCATTTGCTATTCGTTTGCATTTGTACTAGAAAAGTTAAAAATGCTTTCATCTCTGTCAGAGTGCAGTAAAGGATAAGTAATGCACTTAGCGTCATTTTTATTACCTGTGCTTGTCCTCTGTATGTTGCTTCAGTTACGGCACAGATGTCATGACTGGTGTTGGTTCTCTTAGCGTCTGTGTTCCTTTACCTTGTTTCACTGTCCTGATTTGGACTGTGTTTGTTATGGAATTAAGATTTGTCACTTTTCTTAGATTATTGTCTGCATTGGATTTGCCTTTTTTCTGATAAAGTAAAATACTTGGAGAGCAGCCTAGATTAGCTTGAAGATTTTAAACAACGTACAGAGAAAAGAAAGGCACATTGCTGTTTCATAGGCTGCGCTTCGAGAGTCCTTCCCCTTTCACAGCATCCTTGTGAAGACTGTAGTCTGCTCTGCCAGAACCAGTTCCCATTCTAGTCTTTTCTCTTCCTCCAGGAGAATAGTAGTCATCCTGTATTGCTAAGCTTTTTCTTATATCCGTTTATCTCCATCTTGTCCCCAAAAGATTTAAGAAAAATGTGAAGAAAGCTGTATAGCAAGGTAAAATAAATTTAAATAAGTGGAAAGAACAAGATAAGGAAAAAAATCAAGGTGGAAATAGGAACAGAAAGTTTAGTTGCAGCCAAGAATGAGGTTACTGAGCAAAAAACACCTGTTGCACAGTCTTGTATATTTGCTGTTGATGGACCACAGATTTAACTCAGACTTTCAAACAGCCGGTGTAAAGAGTAAAATGTATGTGGTAAGTTGCATACTGTATTTACATTATGACCTAGGAAGAGTCATTATAATTAACCCATTTATCTCGTAAGTTCATGGAAATAAATATAAACCCTTTTTTATTATAGGCAAGTGAACAAGATATCCTTAAATATCTGATTAAATGGGGTGAGCATCAGTTGATGAAAAGAATAGCAGACAGAGGTAAGCTTAGAAAATTAGCTGTGCTGTAAGTTTTCCCCAATTGCTTACTGAAATGCATTCTGAATATCAGTCTCAAAAATAGCCCCTGTTCCCTGGTGAAAATAGAAATGTTTACATTTGGGAAAATCCTTTAGTTAGGAGGGTATAATTTGTTAAAAATATATATAACAGAAGATTTCATTTTACAACTTCAAGAGAATATTTCTAATGTTATCTTTCTGTGTGCTTAATATATGTTGACCTTTCGAAGTATCAGAATGAAATTTTTCATATAGTGTTTGAAGCACATTGTTGATGAGCATGTTCTGGAATTAGATAGTAGAAGTAGGCACATATCACTGATTATTGAGAGCAGCTGAATTGCAACCTTCAAAATGGTGAGTTTTATGGTATGTGAATTTTTACCTTGATTCAAAAAAAAAAATAATACACCAGAGAAAGCATGCTTGTTTATTTTTAAATCTTGTGGAAGGTAAAAGGAAGTCGATACTTTTGAATGACCTTTAGGTGGGAAGAGAGGGCAGCGTCACATGCAGAAGATAGGCTTTCAATTCTGGAAGCTTATGTTTCTGTAGCAATGTTTATAATGTCTAAGAGGGTTAACTCACCCACGAAGGCTCCTTCCCTCATAGAATATTGTGTTCCTCTATGTAATGAACCCAAATTAAAATGAAAACAATTTGTGTAGACGATGCAAAGGAACAGAAAAAACAAAACCAATCTTGGACTTGGCAATAGAACTGAGTTTACCAGTGGGGAATCGGATAGGGATGGAGTGGCCAAGTCATGGCAGGGCCCACTGGACAGTGGTGAAGAGCTCTTTGTAATTCGGTGAAGGTCTGGATGTTTTGACGCATATCTGAGGAATGGGGAACTTGCACATGTGGGGAACCTACATATGAGTTTAAATTAATTTGTAAACCAAGGTTGCCTTATTAAAATACTAATTTTTGAAAAAAGCTCCAATGGGGAAAGAGGGTTTAGAACAAAAAGATTTCCCTTTACTGTCATTTTTCAACAGCTTTTTTTAACTGTTTACCATAAAGTTCACCTGTTTAAGTGTTCAAGCCTATGGTTTTCAGTACATTTACACAGCTGTTCATTCATGTTTAAAAATATATAAAGCTATTGTAAACCTGACTTTGAACTTTTTTATAGTATCCCTTTTAAACACTACTACCTAAGCACTAGGAAGCAGTCCCCTTATTTTCTCTGTGGTCTGAAAAAGGCTTAAGCAGCTTTCAGATCTGAACTTATTTTATGAAAGCCATTACTATTACTTTAGGGTGCTTTTGATATAGCAGTATGCATTGTAGCCTCCTTATTCACAGATTCTGTATTTGTGGGTTTGCCTATTTGTGGAAACTTCTTTATGACCCCAGAATCAGTAGTCATGGCCCTTTCATGGTCGTTTGCACACATGCAGAGAGTAACTAGAAATGTGGGGCCCCTGACACATGTTCTCAGAGTTAAGCACGATGGCGCTCTGCCTTCTCAGTCAACTTTTATTCTGTAAACAAGTGTCCTTTCCCTGGTGTCAAGTGCCATATTTTTCACGTATTTATGGGGTTTTAGTGATCTGCTGTTTACAATGCCCCCAAATGTAACACTTAGTGCTTGCTAGTGTTCCTTAGCCTGCAGAGAAAATATAGATAAACATAGACAGGTAAACTTCTCTCAGGCAGGTTACAATGCTATTGATCACGCAGTATTAATATATTTTAATAAGATCTTTAAATGGAAACATAAAAATAAGTTTACTTCTTGATTGGTTGACAAAATTGGCATGACCAGAGGCCTTCAGGCAACAACCCCGGTTTCCCCTAGGAGGAGTGGTTCCATATTTACTAATTGTTTGCAGTGACTTTATAGAATATAACTATTCCAAATAACAAGAATTAATTGTAAATAGCACTATATATGTGCTCATTATTGGCCATAGGCTTGTTTATTGATGTAAGGTTGGTAATTATGAAGTAACGTATTTATTTTGGGCATATAATGAGCATCCTTCATAAAATGTCCCTTGAAACAGTAATTTTTAGACTTGGTTAGAATGGAAGGCTCTGCCACAGGGATGAGAAGGGTGCTAAGCAAACTAGTTGTACCTTTGTTTCAGTCATCTTCGCATATAAGATTGTTTTTGGCTGTGGCATATTTGGGAATTTCATGAAAGTTCCTTTGAAAACAGGACTCAACTACTTTAAAAAAAAAGCGTTTGAATAGCAGTGGCATGTATGAGTATGAAGCCGAATCATAACGAGGCAAGAAAAAAATCTTTTTCTACACACTTGCAGCACTTTTATTTTAGTGACTCCAGAAAAAGCACAGCTTCTCAAGAGCAATGCCCTTAGCCTGTCTGTCTATGTAGTTACCTTCCTGTCACATGACTGGGGGACAATACTAGCTTCTCAAGAGCAATGCCCTTAGCCTGTCTGTCTACGTAGTTGCCCTCCTGTCTGTCACGTGACTGGGGGACAGCACTAGCTTACCTATAGTGTTTGCGAAAAGTCATTTATTTTTATTTGTGAATGATAAAGATCTTATTTTAAATTAACAGACTATAAGGACATGATTAAAGATTCCCAAAGTTTACATAATTTTCCTTCTACCTCTGTACCATAAGCAAATCCGTATTTCAGACCTTCCTCTCTCACTAATAATACCCTTTAGTCTCTGTTCGGAACAGTGGACACACACTGCATGTCAAAGACCAAAGGTTCACTTTATGCAAAAATGCTGTCATGCTGTGCAAGTTTAGGAAACCATCATAAAGATTTCAGGGTTAGAGTGCCCTTAGCTTTTGCAGCTTTATGTAAGGTGGTTAATGTCTTATTAGATTGTCGACACAGATATGATAGCCTGGGGAGCACTGACGACTGCCACGATCAGAAATAGCATTTGCCCTGTTATGCCCTTATTGTACTGAAACTTGATCCCAAAAGTGAGAAAGCTTAAGAAAAAAATCTTTGTTAAACTAGATTTTAATAGATCGTCATCTCCTCCTTTGCGTTAGCGTATGGAAAAGGATCTTTTATTCTTTAGTGCAGACCAGCCACGGAAGAATGCTGCTGTACTGTCAACACCATGCTTTTTCTTTGTCCAAGAAAGACTATCGCTGAACGTGTGCTAGAGAGGAAGACAGCCTTTCTCTGA
Source organism: Solenodon paradoxus (assembly GCA_004363575.1). NCBI lineage: Eukaryota > Metazoa > Chordata > Mammalia > Eulipotyphla > Solenodontidae > Solenodon > Solenodon paradoxus. Next base: position 275,378 of record RJWH01000627.1, on the reverse strand, counting down.
AAATCCCTACTCGGTTAGAGACTTCTTTTTCTGTATCACAGAGCCAAACTTACTGAGCGGCACTGCTCATAGTGTGAACAAAAGAGGCGTGAAAAGACGAGACCTGGATATCGAAGAGCTGAGAGAGATCCTTTCTTCTCTTTTACCTTTTGTGCGAACTGAACACATCTTACCTATAAACAGTGAAGTCCTAAGTGACACAGTAAGTGTCTTTCTTTATCACGTTCATGAAAAGAAAATGCACCAGTGTATATGTGTATCCTTTTATTGTTATCATTGTAAATAATTCCTGTGACTAATAGAGTATCGTGAATTTGTAAATTCCATAAAAATAGAAACTCAATTCTGTTTCGTACTGTGTTGTGTCCCCAGTGTTGAGCACATGCCATACGTTTTTGGTGGCCGGTATTTAAGTGAATATGTCAGTGTTGCTTTTGCAAGAGAATAATTTCCAAGGGAGTTAATTCAGTCATCATCAGTGTAGATCAAGTAGATCCTTATTCAAAAAGGAAAAGGTAGAGATTACCTTTGGAGCTTTTTTAAGAACAGCAATAAATCAGAATGCAGACAAGAGGGAGATTAACTCAGTGTAAAGAAGTGAACGACTCATGATGTATTTCAGTTAAAAATTAATTAAACTAGCCATGTTGCTTTCATAAGTTTTTTTAAAGTAAATTTTAAGCAAATTGAATTGATCAGGTTAATGGTTAGAAGAAAATATAAGTATTCTTTACAAATTGATGCAGTGATATACACATCATAGTAGTTTTTCAGTTGCACAGAACATTATGAAAAGTCATCTAGAAAAAAATGATAAAACAAATTTTTAGTTACTTAAAAAGAACATCATTAAGGAGGCAAAGTCTTACTATGAATGTAGAAAATATTTTAAAATGCTTATATTTAACCTGTCATACTAGCATAACAAACAGATTCATATATAAAAATTAAGCGTGCGACATGCCCTGGTGACCTAGTAAATAAGGCCACTGCGTAGTCCATGCGCATCCTGAGACCCCAGGTTTGAGACTCGGGACCAGGGAGAACAACCAAGGTGAACAACTAAATAAAATAAATGAAGTGCTTCTTCTTCCTCTTTTCCTGCCTGCCTGCTTACTTGCCTTCATTCCTGCCTGCACCTTTCCTTTAAGAAAAAAAGAAGAAAAGAATTAAACATACATTCAAGAAGATTTCATCAGCATGACTCTGGACAAACTGATGAGCAGGAGTAGAAATAAATTTGTTAAAGTTAAACCTGCATGTCACTTGCATGTAAAAATGAATCCCTTGAAGAATTGGAGTTTGGAGAATGAAATATTAAATTGAAACATGATATGAGAAAAAAGAACGAAACTCTGGAGGGATTGCGCTCCCAGACATTGAGCTACGCTACAAAGCAATAGTGATCAAAACATGCTGGTACTGGAGTAATAACAGAGGCACAGAAACCGACCCTCTCATTCACAGTCTGTTAATCTTTACAACAAAGGAGCCGAAAGCATATGATTTAAAAAGAAAAGGTCTCTTCAATAAATGGTGTTGGGAAAGCTGTACAGGCACATGCAAAAGAATGAAGCTAGACCACTCTCTTAACAGCATTCACAAAAATTAACTCAAAATGGACTAGAGACTCGGACATAAGCAGAAACCAAAACATTCTTGGAAGACAGCATAGGAAAGACATTCCACGACATCAGCCATGTCTCCGGGAACTCACCTCCAGCATCAAGTGAAACAAAAACATAAACAGCTGGGACTACGTCAAGCTAAAAAGCTTCTTCACAGTGAAAGAAAACATCACCAAAGCAAAACGATAACGTACTAACTGGGAGAAGATATTTATTTGCATTGCATATTTCTGACAAGGGCTTAATATCCAAGATATACAAAGAATTCAAAATATACAAAAAACTCAATAACAGAAAAACAGACAGTCCAGTCAAAAATGCGAAGAGGAATTGGAGAGACACTTTTCTGAAGCGGATATACAGACCAACAAGTACATAAAAAGATGTTCCTACTTACTGGCTATCAGGGAAATGCAAATCAAAACAACACGATACCACCTTTTACCTGGGAGACTATTATTCAAAAGTTGAAATAGCAATTATTGGTGAGAATGTGGAGAAAAGGGAACATTTTACACTATTAGTGGGAGTGCAAATTGATGCAACCGTAATGGAGAACAGTTTGGAGATTTCTCAAAAGGCTGAAGATGGAAATCCCACATGATCCCATCATCCCACTCCTGGGTTTTTTGGGTATACCCCCAAAATACGAAAACACTCATTTGCAGAGATTTATGTACCCCCCCCTTGTTTATTGCAGCCCTATTCACAATACCTAAAAATTGGAAATTGTCTTAAGTGTCCAGCATCAGATGAATGGATAGAGAAGGTGTGGTATATATGCAATAGATTGCTACACTGCCCTGAGAAGAGATGAAACCCTGCCATTTGAATCAACATGGATGGAACTAGAGGGGATTATGCTAAGTGATATAAGTCAAAAGAAAAAAGATACCAGATGACCTCACTCATAGGTGGAATGTGAATAGACAAAGGAGGAGATGAAACAAAACCAACAACCCTTGGACACTTGCAATAGAACTGAGGTGACCAATAGGGATTAGGATGCGGGGGCGGGGGCCTGGGGCAAGTGCGGCAGGGTCCACTGGGCAGTGGTGCAGAACATTTGGTGATTTGGTGGAGAACAGGGTGTGTTGACCTATCTGTGGAAAGGGGAGACTGCCCATATGGGGAACCTGTACACATGAGTTTATTTTAATGTAAAACAAAGTTACTGCGATAAAATACTAAAAACGTTAAAACAGTGAAAATTTAAAAAATTAATTGAAACATAGAAGAAACAAATATTTATGGAAAATCTGATAGAAAAAAGTTGTCTCACTAATAGTCACATACACCGAAGAAACAAAATAGAACAAGAATTTTATCATTTTTACTTACTAAATCAGTAATTTTTGAAATAATATTTCTGTTCCATAAGGGAGGTATAGCTGGTATGTTGGTAGCTCTGCCATTAAATATTTGGAAATGACCTAAATGTCTAAATACAAGGAAAACTGAAAGGCATTTAAAGTGCAACTACTTAGTAGAACAGTTTGCTACTCTGAACAGTGGTTATAAAGACCAGTGTATAACAACCTGGAAAATGTTAATGATAGAATATACATTTTAGAAGAATGATACAAAATATATATTTTTTGTGTTCTAGAATTTAGTTATATAAAAATTAATTTGAAAAAGCATAAAGAAATTTGTCAAAATTAGTATAGTTGTAATTAGTTATGAGAATTTTTTCTAAATATCTAATGCTATATTTTAATAAAAGTAATTTTAGCTAATGCAGCAGTTTGATGCTTATTATATTTGACAAGAGTTATATTGAATAAATGATACTTGGTTTTGTCTAAAACCTGGAATTCAAACAAAGATGAATCCTGGATTTGGTTTCAGAAAATATTTATGTCTGCTCTTAATTCCGTGCCTAACACATAAGTCAGCAATAAACGCTGGCTAATCGCTGTTAACCATAATGCTCTCAGTGTGTGCTAATAATCAGCACCGTGCCAGGAGCTTTCATGGGCACTGCCTTCGGTTAATACTCGCGACCTCCTTGTGAACTGATTGGACTTACGCTTCCTGACAGATGAGGAACCAGAACCACCGCATTTAGTGCTTGTGCCGGATCCTACTTCCAGGGCCACCTTAAATGAGGCCCAGGTTAAAGGAGGAGTTCCTGGTCTTGCGGCTTTTCAGTGGGAGTTAGGATGTGAGCTGAAACATTATTCCTCCGTTTAGAGAAAAAAAGAAAATGATTATACCTTTTTATTGCTGAATTCTTTATACATGAAATACATGAAGAAAATATATATGAAATGTTTGAAGTTTCTTAAAATTTCACATATTTCTAATCTTTTTCTTTAAATGGCAAAGTTTGAACTTTTTTATTTATGGGTATAATTATTATCTTAGTAGTATTGTGGTGCTACAAAAATCTCTAGTTTATCTAAACATATGACTTTTTCCCCAAGATGAAGAGAGGCTTGATTAGTACTCCTCCGTCCGATATGCTTCCGACAACAGAAGGTGGGAAGTCAAATGCCTGGTTACGGCAAAAAAATGCTGGGATTTATGTTCGTCCTCGACTGTTCTCCCCCTATGTGGAGGAAGCAAAGGTAACGAAGGCCGTTCTAAAATGTAGACGACTGTGTCACAGACTATAAGCACAAAGATACTTATTATAGTGTTATTTAAGTATTCGGAAGTAATCTTAATGTCTAATAATAGGGCAAGTGAAAGTAAATTCTCATTTGACTGCTCAAAAGAACAGTTTTCTGAAATGCTTAGTTATCAAAAATGTTTATAATTTAGGGTATGTTAAATCGCATTTTTTTTAAAATCTTATTGCCTTGCAAATGATTAAATTGGGTAAAAAATATTTATTTTACTGAAATTATTGTCAGTATTTTGTCATCTTCAGGATGGAGAAAATGTCCTGAAAGTTTACATGTATTTTCTTTCTTTGTCAACTCAAAAAAAGTCATAATTTCTTATTATGTACTTTTGTAATGGCTGACTGTTGGAAATTGTGCTTAGCTTTAGAATAAATTATAAACTAAGACAAAATTTCATGTCTAAAGTAAATAGTTGGCATTATGTGTATTAGAACCTAAGGAGCACTCCAAGAAAATATGGTAATGTGAAAATGAAACATGTCAAATAGATATATTCAGCCTTAAGACCTCTGGAATAGTCTTTTGAGGAACTGACAGTGTCTGAAAGTCAGAAATCACGATTAAGCTCTGTGAAAAATTCACAGGCAAAGTAGTGTACTTGGGATATAGAAATAAGGTACCTGTATAGTTTTCTCATTTTTATTGGCAGGATTCCTAGTGTGTGAGATATATGAAAGACCTTGTGAGAAGTTTATTTTATTGACTAGTTCGATAGCCTAACTCCTGAGTAGTTGGCATTTCAAATAGCTATAAAACATAAGAAAAAAGAATAGTTGGGTCTGATCTTTTTGAAATAAAGTCAGTGCTTAAAGTCACTTTAGTAGCTGAGGCCTTTACAAAGGTTAATTCTAGCAATAAAGCTCTAGACCCAACCTCCATTCTCTGTCTGAAAATGATACAGCAGTAAAACAATCCAATAATCTGCTTGGAAGTTCCGTTTCCCAGATGTCATTTTCTATCTATACATAAGTAGACAATTGTCCCAGTAAAAGTAGAAACTGTTTATACATGATGTCATTTTAGCCAGTCTACAGTTTAAGATAGATTCATTTGAAACTAATTTAACAACTGACTTTATATATAGTTTGTTGACCTTAATGTAATCTTTACTATGTGCTGTTGAGCATCTCTCATTGGATCTGTTATTTAGCCCATGTGTACATTTTTTGTAATAACTATGTATAATTCTGGGTAATTTTATATCCTCCATATTTCAAATAATTAAAAACAAACTTGTTAGAAGCTGATTATTTCTTTTCAAAGATTCTTCAAAAATTAAAGAGTTAGAACTCTTTCCTCCTCTCACCACTAGTTTTAAACTATACAATGGAAACAATAAATTAATTCCCTTTTTATGTGATGAACCTAATAATGTTTCTCCACATGTGATGTAGCAGAGATGAAGGTTGACTAATTATTAATAATAATTGTTATTTTAGTCGGTGCTAGACGAGATGATGGTGGAACAAACAGATCTTGTACGTTTGCGAATGGTTCGAATGTCCAATGTGCCAGACACGCTGTACATGGTCAGTAATGCTGTGCCACAGTGCTGCCACATGATCAGCCACCAGCAGGTCAGCAGTAACCAGTCAAGCCCTCCTTCAGTCGTAGCCAATGAAATTCCAGGTAAGGCAGTAGCCTCATAGGGCATTTATATTGAAATGAATAATCTGGTAGGGTTTTTATAGCCGATTTGCATAAGCTGATTCTCTTCACATCCTAATGCCCATTATACATTGTTCGTAAAGAAAATATACTTAGGTCTGCCTTCGTGGAGCAGTGATTAGGTCCATCACCTACAAAGGAACGCAAGCCACATACCCCTGGATTCAAGTCCCGTGTCCAGGGAAAACAGCCAGTGTGAACAACTAAATAAAAAATAAAAGATGCTGCCTCCTCCTTTCCAAAAAAAAGAAAAGAGACCTAACAGGTGCACCCTGGTGTCCTACTGGGTAAAGCCACCAGGCAGAGTCCATATGCATCCCAAAGACTCCCCGGTTTGTGACCTGGGGCCGAGGGAAACAACCAAGATGAAAAACTAAACGAAATAAATAATGTGTCTTCCTCCTCTCTCCTCCTGCCTGTCCAGTGGCCTTCATTCCTGCCTATACCCTTCCAAAAAAAAAAAAAGAGAGAAAGGAAGTGTACTCAAAAACTAAGGTTCTTATTTTGAACTTTATATTACATCAACAAGTATGCAGAGTTTAACAGTTTAGCCTAGGGGTTCACATCCTCAGGCTTCTGGACATTTAGGACGAGGTAACTGCTCTGTTGTGGGGTCTGTCCTGTGCAGTGTCTGGTGTCGGGCACAGCCCTGGTCTAGACTATTAGGTGCAGCGATACTCATGCATGTGCACACGCCCCCTTGTAACCTTTCGAGAAACTCGCCAGGTTGTGCCCAGTGGGACAAGAGCACCACCTGTTGATAACCGCTGGCTTTGGGGAGTTCAGGGTTTTCATTACTGTAGGTTATTTCTCACGTGACGGGGAGAGTGTTCTAAACTTGTGTCTCTGAAGCTACATATGTCCTCCCAAAATGACTGGTTTCCTAGAGATCCGGTTTCCCAGCATCCACTCTGCACTTCGTGGTAGCGCAGTCTGTGTCCTGTGACTGAGGAAAGTGACCAAGGATAGAGGTAGAACTGTCATGTCCCCAGACTTCTGAGCACTTTAACTAAAGGGCTCTGTTGTCAGTTTCTGTGCTAAGAAGATCAGCAATGATCTAGATGTCAGAAATGTATCCCTCTAGCCAATTACCAGTGCAGTTATTTTAAGTAAGCGACCATAGCATTACTGGAAATCATGCCATTCATTTCTGCTTATAAATGCCTGTTTGAATCAAGGGTAAATAAAAGGCATAGTGATAGAGCTTCTGATTGAATTATTCTGGGACTAATATCTGACCAATTATTGCTTTATTAGGTTTTTCCACTCTGTTTATTTGAAGTATATACATTGAATAACAGTATGAAATTGTTTCTATAGCTTATTTGTGCCGATTTTGAAACTGATAATTGGCATTTTTTTGTCAGTTTAATACAATTGAAAAGCAGCAAAATTTATTCTTAAAACTAAATCATAAAAGCCCAGACATTCACTCTTAAGTTTTCTCAGAATAATAAGACCTGTATGTCTGTTGCTTAACTAATGAGATGCGGCCCTGCTCCGGTGTCATCCCGACTCCCGCCTTCCTTGCCCGCCACGCTCGAATGAAAGACTGGCACCTTCTTGGGGACTCATGGACTCTTACCCTGGCTCTGTCACTTGGTTTCTGTGACTTTGGACAAGCCATTTGCTTCCCTGGGTATGCATCTCCTCGTTGGAGAGCGGGGGTAGTGTCCCCGCTCCGCGGTGGCTGTAAAGATGTAAGGCAGTACCGTGAGTAGGTGCTTAGCAACTTGCCTGCACAAAGTGAACATCCACTCAGTCGGTGTCATCACTTTCCTCTCCCAAAATAATCTTCCAGAATCATGCTACCCTATCTGATCGATGTTTAGAGACTTTGTTCCCTCGTCCCCGGCCTCTGCTGCAGCCATCGTCCAAGTTCCTAAGACGTGCTCCGGCCTCTAACCTGCTGTCATCCCGGTCCGTACACCAGGGCTCAGCGCTCTCTGCAAAGGTCCCGCAGCAAATATTTTAGGCTTTGTGGGCTGTGCAGTCTTTACTGCATCTGCTCTGCTCTGCTCTGCTCTGCGGATGTTGGTCAGAAGCAGCCAGAGATACCTGAGCCAGCAGAGTGATGTGTGCTGGTAAAACCTGGCTGGATTTAACCCACAGCCATAGTGTCCCTACTTCCCACTCCTCACAGTGCGCTGTCCACAGCACAGCTCGCATCCTGGCACGCCCCTCACTGATGACTGTTCTGCGGGAGACAAAGGGTAGCTTGCAAGGAGTGGTCTTCCTGTGAGATCTGCCCCCTGCCCACCCCGCCCATCCGTGCGGCCTTTCCCCCAGGACCCCTCTTGCTCCGGACTCTCAGTTTAGCTGGCTGTGCCCCGTCTCGTGGGCATGTTCTACTCGCGCCAAGGCCTTCTGCTCGGAAGGCCTCCTCTCAGCCTTCTTTGCCTGCCTAGCTTTCTGTCATTCTTCAAGACAGCTCACCTTGTCTAGAATCCTTTCCTCTGGCCTCCAGTCAGACTGGGGTCCCACCCCTGAGATCTCTTCAGCTTCTTTTGCAAATTACTCTTCATGACCAGCTGTGACCTTCTGCTGTACTAGTTTATTTAGTTTCCTTCACTAAAACCAGACCTCTTTGAGGACAGGGGTCCTGTCTTTCATTTTCTGCACCCGCCTTCCCGAATCTAGTGCATAGTCAGGACTCCAATAGTTATAATAGTTGGATAAAAGAAGAGAATATATGCAAATAGAATTGTATGTAGTCTGTGAGCTAACATAATACTGCTCAGGAGCCATTTGGGCAGGGTGAAATTTTAATACCTTGTCAAATAACTACAGGCATGCCCTGGGGGCTTAGTGGTTAAATCCACCAGGCATAGCCTACATGCATCCAGAGACCTGGGTTCCTGGCCCAGGGCAGGGAGAGAGGTGTGGGAACGACCAGAATGAACAGCTGCATAAAATGCTGCTGCTCCCTCTCTCCCTGCCTGCTTACCTACCTGCCTGCCCCTTTCCTTTTGAAACAGAAGTATACCAGTGACTATGTTGCCAGGAAGTTAAATACTATTTACATTTTTTTAAAGAAGATTCTGATGCGAAACACTTGCTTTTTTGCTTGTGCTTGATCAGTGACCTTTTGTGTAGCTTAGATATTTTGCCTATGTGCTCTTTCTTCTTCCAGTTCCTCGTCTCCTCATTATGAAAGACATGGTCAAGCGTCTGCAGGAACTCCGACACACCGAGCAGGTGCAGAGAGCCTATGCGCTTAACTGTGGGGAAGGCGCCACCGTCAGCTATGAAATTCAGATCCGAGTCTTGAGGGAGTTTGGGCTCGCAGATGCCGCTGCAGAGCTCTTGCAGGTAGGACACAGAATTCAGCTGCTTCCAACATGGAGCCACAGTTGTTCCTGGGCAGCCTCTTGGACATCCCAAGGAGCCTGGAGCCTGGAGCCTGAAAAAAGCCCCTCATGGGAGGCAGTGTGGTCGAGTGAACAGAGTTCAGGCTCTGGAAACAACACGGGGTTCACTTAGCGGTTAGTTACTAAACCACTCTGAACCTCAGTTTCCGTGCCTGTACGTGATTTGTCGTGAAGGTAAGAGTATCGCTTCCAGGAGTCCCGCTGTGCTGTGGGCAGCCTGTGCTGCACCCTCTACCCTGTGCGCTGAGGATCCGGGGCAGGGTGCCCGGTGGTGGGGAGGGCAGCCTCCAGGTGGCATCCCAGGACCCACTGGGCAGCAGTGATAAACCAGTAAAAACTGATGCGTCTCCACAAAAACAAAAAGAAAGAAAAGAGGTGTTTGTGTAAAGCAACCGCAGCTCCTGTACGTAAGCGGCACGTATATGGTGACGCAGAACTGTGGGGTGTGTGCCAGCAGGTGGGAGAGGACCCTCCCCTGCCCTGCTTTCTCCTCTCTCCTCATTTTCAGACCATTTTTGAATGAGGGTTCAAGTCCTGTGAGCATGAGACTCAAGGAATGAGTGGGTTTTTAAACTAACAGAAAGCAGTTATTCCAAAGGTACAAAAAGCAATAGCATTAATTTTGAAATAAAGCTTGAGCGTGTAAAGTAGTCTGCTCACAGCCACTAAGTCAGCCTGAAATAAAATGCAGCTTCATCTCCTCAGTGATTGAATTGGCCTGAGTGCCGCCATATTCTAGGCAAGACTGCCATCTACAGGTTCTGGGCTTCAGTTTCCTCATCTTAACTTGATATCTCAAATTGCATTAAGTTTTATCATTTCGTTCCCCTATCATGTTTATCAAAATGTTCATCAAACTTAGTCATATAGAGAGAGACTAGGAGTGTGTTGTAGTTTTTATTTCAGACTGATGGCGTATATTTTGTCAGAAAGTTCTAGGAGGGTCCTTATTTCTGTGTCTTTCCTGTCATTAATATTCAATGGTAATTTTACTTTCTTAGCAAAGACGTATTTGAATTAGAATTTATTTCCAGTTTCTGTATTATCATATATCTTGCAAGAGATTACTGGCATGCTCACTGGAACATTCAGTCAAGCAGCGCGAGCACTCCATGACAGCCGGCTCTCAAGACGCAGGCCATACTTCCCTTTTGTACTGTTTTTAAGGGGCCTAGAAAAGCATGTCGTGCCTTTTACTCTTGTGAGCGTAGTTTTCTTTGATACTCACTTAACACTCTCAGCCTGTACATTTTCATCTAGAAAATCTTCTAATGTCTTTTTTTTTTTTCCCCCCAAATCTTAGAATCCTCACAAGTTCTTTCCGGATGAGCGTTTTGGGGATGAAAGCCCGCTCCTGACAGTGAGACAGTCTGGGAGGTGTCGGGTTAACAGTACTCCTACTGCAGAAACCATGTTTACAGATCTGGACTCTTTCGTGGCCTTCCACCCACCCCTGCCCCCTCCACCGCCTCCGTACCACCCCCCAGCAACCCCGCTCCACAACCAGCTCAAAGCCGGCTGGAGACAGAGACCTCCCAGCCAGCACCCTTCACGGTCCTTCTCTTACCCCTGCAACCACTCGCTGTTTCACTCCAGAATGGCTCCTAAAGCTGTCCCACCTCCAGTCTACTTGCCAGGTGTCAAAGCAGCGGCGCCTGACTGTACCAGCCCCCCGGGACTGGGAAGACAGACAGTAGCTGCTGCCACTGCTGCCTCGGCAGCGTTGGCATCTGAGAAACAAGTGGTAAGTGGCTCTTCAGTAAGGTGCCAAAATAAAATGTGTGTGGAATATTAGAAACAGTGCCTCTGGCCCCCATGAGCTCTGCTGGGTCTCAGCAGTGCCCAGAAGCGTGACTGACAAACTGGAAGCATAAACTGGAAGGACGTGGGGAAAGAAAACATGATGGCGTAGGCAAAAGAGAAAGAGAAGGTGCTTATGGTGGGAGGAGTCAAGTGCCTTTGTTACCTGTATGTATACTTGCAGGTACTCAAAATGGGTGGTGTTACCAGGCAATACAAGTGGATATTTCCAGTTTCTTAATGTTCTATTCATGCGCATGTCTAGAGTCTGGCCCTAAGTTCTATGCTGCAGAATATTCTACTAAAGTCTTTGATGAGCAGGAAGGGGAAGTTACTTCTAACTAACTAGACCTTCAGGGACAGCACGACAGAAGACTCCCCTCCAAAAAGTGGGCATGAAATCAGTCCTTGTGTCTGTCTGCCTCCGGCAAGCTTATCCACTACTTATTTGACTGGGAGTCACAGTGACTGCTGCCAGTAGCAAGTAGTTATGAATTCTGGTGTGTTAAATCTGCCTGCCACTGAGCACAGTCCTCACATCGCAAGCACCCAGATTTGCATCCAGGGCCAGGGGAACAACCAGATGAACCAGTAGATAAATATGAATACGGTGCTTCTTCCTCCCCCTCGCTGCCTGTACCTTTCCTTTAAAGAAAAAAAAGAGAATTCTGTGCTTGACTTTACACTGTATTAGAAATTAAATTTTGATTTTATATGATACTTTTTTTTAGGTCTTTTTGCTCAGTCACACTACCAGTAGCATTCAATATAAGGGAAAAAACATATTAGATCAAGGAACCTTCATTAAATATGACTTGTGGCAATCTAGAGACTAGCGTCCTCTTTGGGTCAAATTAGGTCCTTCCTCTCCTGCCCCCACCCAAGCCACAAGGATGTGCTGTTCCTCACCTTCTTACACCCCCTACCAATTTGTCCTGCTGTGCTTCCCTGCCCCACTGAAAAGAAACATCAGTTGATTGTGTCTAGTAAAATGAGTTCCCATTCTCCTGACCCTCACTTGACAAAAGTTCTACTACTTTATATTTTAAATAAAATTCCCTTTAAAATACATTTATGTATGTATTGCAATTTTTTTTTAAAGGAAAAGTGCAGCAGGAATGACAGTGAGTAGGTCGGCAGACAGGAAGAGAGGAGGAAGAAGCACTTTGCCCATTTTTATTTAGTTGTTCACATTGGCTGTTCCCACCCCACCCCCGGTTCTTGAACCCGGCACCTTGGGATGTACACGGGACTGATTCCAGGGGTGCTGGAGTGTAGACCACCAGAGCTTGCCCAAAATTGTGATCACCATCATCAGAATTAGACAGCCTTCATGATCAGCAGTGGGAGCAGTCAGTGGTAACAGGGGAACGTTACCCAGTAATTCAAGCGGTAATCTCAAAGGGAATTTAGTGACAGAATTATAAGTGCACTGAATTTTGTGAAAATAATGTGCAAAGTGGGGGCAAGAGAGGAAGGACCTAATTTGGACCTAATTTGACCCAAAGTGGACGCTAGTCTTTAGATTGCCACAAGTCAGATTGCTGAGTTGTTGAGCTCAAGAAGGCTACGGATATTCTGGCAGTGGGCAAGTGGGATTCCTTGCCTTTTTGCCTTTATAATAAAGTTAATATGTATTTTTATCATTCTTACAAATAAGCATGCCTTATTTTTATAATGAGGAAGCAGTCGGTGGGCATCACTTTTCAGAAAGGAGCCCCCGGGCCTGTGTAACCTTCCCTCGTGTTTCCGCCGCAGTGCGCACAGCCTGTGCTCAACGACCTGATGCCGGACATCGCCATGGGCGTGTCCACGCTATCGCTCAAGGACAGGAGGCTTCCCGAACTTGCTGTCGACACAGAAGTAAGCCAGTCAGTTTCAGAGGTAGGACCGGGGCCTCCCCAGCACCTGTCATGTGTTCCCCAGCGGCACACACACACGTCTCGGAAGAAACACACGCTCGAAAAGAAAGCAGATGTTCGGGAAAGTCAGCAGGAATACCCGGATCTCTATGGCTTTTCGAACGCCGCCTGCAGACCGTCCACTCCGGCTCCGGGCAGACGCACCCCTCCCGCTTCGCAAGGTGGATGTTTGGGCCCGGACTTGTACAGCCACAGCAAGGCATCACCGAGTGGCTTAAAGTCAGCCTACCTACCTAGCCAGACCTCCCCTAAAAAGCCGGACGAGGCTAGGCGAGAGCATCCACTTGCCGCCGACGGCCCTGCACACAGGCCGAAGAACGAGCCGATACACCTGGACGTGGTGGAGCCGCCGCCCCAGCGGTCAGACTTCCCTGCGGCAGCGCCGGGGAGCGCGGGTGGCGCGGCCGCCCACGGCAGGGCACGAACCGCGGTAGAAACGGACTTGACTTTCGGGCTGACCGCTAGCAGACCTTCACACCCCGCGTGCGGCCCCGAGGCTCCCGAGGAGAGGTGCGGGAGAAGCCTGGCGGAGGCCGAGGGCCCGGGCGCCGCGCAGCGCAGCGCGGACTTGCAAAGGGAAGACTCAGTGAGCCGGGGGAGGCGGTCGCCCGGCAAGGCCGACTTTCTCTACAAGAAGTCCGCCCTCTGACGCGGCCTCCGAGCCGTCCGTGCCTGAGACGTGGACACCCGCTTGTGGGGTGACCCGACACCTCAGGGCCGGACGTGGATGCCAGCTGGTCATCGGTTCACATGTTTGCACCTCGTTTTTGTACATACGTGTCCGTCAGACCTGGCATGCGGAGAGCGCTGTTGAGTTGCGTCTGTCGTGTGTTCCGCAGCTGTTGGGGAAGCGTTTAAGAACAAGCGAGCAAGCTGGCACTTTTTTTTCCTCTTTACAAGGATGGGGCTTTTTTTTGCACTTGTACATTTATTTTATCTGTATTGATTTTATATGAATATGTTAAACTTTATTGCCACATTTAAAGGACTGTATTTTCATACTTTTTTGCATTTTACCTTTCATCTACCAATTTCCACGTGCATTGGATTGCACACTAAGATGTATTTTCTTATGAAATAGTTCTGTGTTTATTTTTTAATTATAGAAATTCCAAAGAACAGCACATCAAAATGCTCCTCTCTTTTCGGTAATTTAGTTCAGAAATCTTCCTGCTCACTCCCCATAAATCTAATGTCATTCTTTTTAAAGAAGCCTGGGAGCTGCTTTGCATTTCCCTCGCTGGAGTCCAGTCGGGACGCTGACGTTGCTGGTTCGGTAACAACAGGAGGGAGAGAAGCCTCGGCGGCAGGGAGGCCGCCGCCGGAAGCGCCGCGCTGGTGCCCGTTAGAGCGCCCCTGCAGGACGGTCTGAAGACAGCAGCCCGCCTCGAACCGTCTGGGCGCAGGTCTGCAGTATTGACTTGGCCTGCGGGAGCCCCTTCTGAGCCCTGGGTCCCAGCGGAGGAGGGGAGTGACTGCCTGCTGCCTTTGCTTTCTTGCTCTCTGTGGGAAAAAACAAAAACAAAACACAAAAGGGCTTCAATCTTACAGATGTCATTGGTGTTTGCAAGAATTTCTTTTCCATATTTCTCGAAGTGCGTTCGAATTTTGGTGTCCTATAAAAAGTTGTTGTATAATGCATAATGCTTTGTCACCAAAAAAACAAAAACCGTTTTATTCAGTGAAACACTACACGTCCTACTTGAACTCCACGGGGCGGGGGAGCGGGGATGGGGTCTGGGCTTTTACTGAACCACTGAGCACATGGGGTCTGCAAGACCCTCTCCCTTGGAAGGGCAGCGTGTGAGCTAAGGACTGTTTTTCCTTACTCTCCAGTGTAAATACGTTCGTATTTGAGTTTTTTAATCACTTCGACATTATTTGAGCACTCACTTTGTATTTTTACACGCACACACACACAGCCGTAGCACTTAGAAGAGACTTTCTGAACATTCCCTCCGAAGGGTGTTTGGGTTCCTCGGTTTTATGGATGTACATAGATAGAAACCTATGAATCACTCACTCACTGAAACTATGCAGGGCTGGGGGCCTTACAAACTACCAGAGACATGAGTTACATGCACTTTCAAGTAAATAGGTTCCTGTCGCGTGTCACCAACTCTGATTTCCCTGACACTAGTTTCTCTTACAGTCTTTCCTACGTTACCCTGTGGATTACACTCAGGAATAATCTGACATTTATAAGCCCGCAGTAGATAGTCTGCAAGACGGGAAACCCGTCAGCACATCTGTACCCGCCAGCTCTGATGCCCCCGTGCTGCCCGCTCGCCCGCTGCCGCTCGTGTCCAGTGACCCAGCCGTCCGGCCGCCAGGTCGGCGCTGCTCCTCGGTGGGTCGGCCGCCTCACCTTCAGGCCCCTTTTTTAAAGACGGGAAACAGGACTGTTGTCATTGTTAGCAAGCTTGACCCTTGTAATAGATGCAGGCATCTTTGGAAGCCAATTCAGTCTGTCCTTCAGAAACAAAACATTGCAGTCCTGTTCCTTCACGTGTATGTCCCTGTGTTGACATCTCTTATCTCGATAGGGTTTTAGATACCTGTTCTGAGTTCAGACCTGTCGTGCTGGTACGGCAAACTTGCGAGCATGAACTTGGATGGGAGGGAAAAACTTCTGTCTTTTTAAAAACATTAGATCGGAACTATTGATTTCACACCCTCACTTTTCTGAAAGTTTATTAAAGTTTCTTTCATACTCCCGAGATGTAAGTGTAAAAATAAGTGGTCACTGTTCATAGTTTAATTTATGAAGTTTGTTTTTTAAGAACATAGTAGCTTTCTGAGCTAAACTTGCTTTAATTGATGGAGTTGTGGGCTGATGTGACCTGCAGGTGGTGAACATGGGGGGGGGTTCTGTGTGTCGGGGCGGCTGGTAGTGGACTTCATGTGTCTTGTGAAGCATGGTCAGTAGGATAGGTTGAATAGCTATGTGCCTCTGGCCTTTGAATCATCTATTGGATCTTTTTAGTGCTTACTAAGCATTAAAACCTTCCAATGCTGTGCTAAGATACATGTGCTGTTTGGTAAGCTTGCCCTCAAAAAAATGTATAATTTGAAGTTTGGGCTACATCACCTAGCATTGTCCTCAGTGCAGAAATGTCATGAGCACCAAATCTCAAAATCCCAGATCTCCTCGCAGGCCACAGACAATCAGGCTGTCGGACAATCGCCACCATCGGTGCCCGCTGTGTTGAGGTTAGAGAATCACCAACAGGCCCCAGAGCAGAGAGAGGAGAACCACGTTTGTAAGATGCTGTTGATGTTTTACTTTGATTTTTATTTTAGTATTGTGATTTTGATAACTAATTTAAGTCCGAAGTCTTCTATGACTTTTAAGGGAAGAAATAGCATGAAAGGCAAATTAATCCTGGAAAACTGTCGCGTGAGTTTTCCGCACGCCAGCCACACTTTCTCACGTGCCCCTTTGGCTTTTTCTAGGCACGTGTCCCTAGATTCGGCTCTCTTGACATTTGGGTAACGAGTTAGATTTTAGGGAATTCTAATGAACTCTGTATTTGTGTAGAAATCTCTACAAAGGGACCTTTTCTTATGTCTGCTTCCTCAAAACCTCCACTTCTTATGACCATTGCATCCTCTCTGGGGCTTCCCTTTGCCTTGTTCACGTTCTGGCGGTGGCCGCACTTGTCCTGTTGAGTCTGCTGTGCAGAATGTGAAGGGGACACACGGTGGCCACAGCGGGCGCAGCACTGACCTCCGAGTATTGTTCTCCAGGCAGGGAGGACGACGTAGGGTTTCTCAGTAACCGCTCAACAGAATATATTTTCTCAAAGTTTAATCTGCCTTTTAGGACAATGTGCTTCCTGAGACACTTGTAAGAGAGCTGAGTCTTGCCATTCTGAGGTGTTTGTGATTTTATCTTAGGGCTGAATTCAAAGGGAAATGTTTCTTTGACTTTCTGAAATTTTTTCATTGACTTTCGACTTCCTGTTGAGTTGCTATTAAAGCAGCAGTTGATGGGTGCTGTTCCCAGCTCTGCAGCGGTCCCCTTGTCCACTAAGCAGTTGACTTGCGGATCATCTGCTGAGTCACGTGCAGACGCCCCTGGAAGGCGTCTGCCTGCGGTTTTCCATTCACAATTGTGTGAACGTTTCATGAAATGTTAAGCTGTCACTCTGTTCCACCAGCTGCAGTAGATGTCATGTGACGGTCATGTTGGCACGTCTTTCCATTTTTCTTTCCTCTCGAAACCCTCAGCCCGCGTGTCAACCTTCCCCGTGCTGAATGTTTTAATGCTGTGGTGGCCATTTCTGTAGAAAGATTACTTGCAAGTATGTGTCCTGGAAGCAGCCTCGTGTGTTTGTGCGTCTGTGTGGGTTCCGTGTACGAGCTGAGAGAAGCTCTGGAAGCCTCGTCACACACCGCACGAGACTGGATCGGGGTCCCTGAGCGGCGGGCGGCATCCTGCCTTTCGGTGGGGTGGCGGGCAGGTAAAGCTCCCTGAACGCCGCCTGCTGTCTCTCGGCCACGTCTGTCCTTCCGAGAGGCGATGTCTTCGACACGCTGCATTTCTTGTGGTCGTGCTGTTACCGGTATCAAGTCAAGTGCCTTCAATGCTAAAGGCTCAGAAATTTTTCTTAAACCGATTTCATGTCCTATGCAAGTGTTTTCTACAACCTGCATAACCAGTACTTTGTAAGACTTGTTTACGCTTCAATTGTACATAGTGTTTTTTAAAGAAATATATAGTATTTTTATTTAGATACCTCCAAACTTGAATTCGTCTGTGTGAAGCATTGTAAAACGATACATTTCTCTGAGTGTCATGATGGTTGTGCAGAGGTTTTCACTGGTTCTATTTTTCTACTGTTACTGAGAAGCATGTAACACTGACTTTATCCTACATATAGTTGGCGTTTCCAATAAATGGCTTGTCTAGAACCTGCTGAGTTGGGTGCCGTCTGTTTCAGCAAAGCGCGGCGTGCACAGCCCTTGTCACGGGAGCGAGTGTGGCCCGAGGGAAGACTGGGGGGCTCTCCAGACGAAGGGACCCTCTTTCTAGGATTTCTGTATCTAGAGGTTTTTTAAGTTATGGTTCTCTCAGAAATTACACATTTTCATCTAAATCAAGTTCACTGTTTTCTATTAACTGGGGCCTTTCTGAAAGATGTCATTTTACAGACGAGCAAAAAGTCACTTGTCGCAGAGGAAGTAAGTGTTCTGCCCACAGCCCAGCCCCCCAGGGCCTGACTGAGTTTGGAGGCTTTTTCCTTTCAGACGCAAGTGGATTAATGTCTTTTGATTTAAAAGGGAAATGGTATTGATCTAGAGTCTAGATTTCTGAAAAACACAAAAGGTAGAAAGTTTGCTAACTTCCATTTTTAATGACTACAAAGCAGCGATTTTAATTTTTTAATTTTCCTCGTTTCATTATTAAGTTCCAGCTAGTATTTCGCCCTGCATGCCTTGCTAAGGCAGTTCTGTTTTGTAATGATCCTCTAATTGCGGAGTCGAGAAAAAAATCTAAGGTTTTTGTGGGTGAGCCACTTAAAAATCTAAAACAGTGAACCGAGTAGGTCAGCTGCCACTTGTGTCCGTGTGCATTGCCCCAGGAAGGGAGCCGGGGCCCCTGTCCGCCGCCAGGCCGCCCCTCTGGAGGCCGCTCTTGCAGTTCGGGACGCAGAAAGGCACCTATTCTCAGACCTCAGACGAGCTGGAAGTGACTGTGTCCTCACCAATCAGCACACAGGCACAGGAAGTTGTCATGGCTGAGAGACTGCCTTGTCACTGCCCAGGAGCACAAGGCTGGGAGGAGGAAGATGCTGCATTCCTGGCTCAGCACTTTCCTTCCTCAGTGAACTGGGGGCTAGTCTCTTTCCTCCTCAGTGAGTCACATGTTAGTAGTCATTTTAGAAACGAGAAAACCAAAGCACAGGATGGAATACCTTGTCCAAGGTCACGTAGCTAGTAGCGGGCACAGGTTTGCCACGGCCTTGTGCTGCGCCCAGAGAGCGTGGGGGCGAGGCCAGCATGGCTTCATTCTTCAGCACTTTCACTCCTCCAGTGAGTGAGTGACGTCTACCTGCCAGACGGGGGGCATCGGAGGACGACGGTAATGAATAGCCGGCCCCTCATGACTGCTTCAGGGTCTCCCGGAGGTCCGCAACTGGCTGAGACTGGGACACGCCCATGTGGAGGTGACCTTCCCAGTGCAGGTGAAGGCAGAGGCGCAGGGAGGGGAGGTGTCGGGAGCAGCGCCGGGAGCAGGAGGAGCTGGGCCTCACAGCAGGGGAAGCTGCCACAGGGCTTCAGCTTCATGTTATCAGATGTGCATGGTCCATACCCCGAATCGAAGAGGAGCGGGATGGGGCTGACCCAGGGAACATTCGATTGAAACTCAGTCGTGGCGTCCTGTCCAGTGGACTTGGGGCTTGGGTGACGGAGGGTCAGAGCTACACTGTCAAAATGCAACAGGAGGTGGGGGGTGCTCAGAAGGAAGCGCAGGAACTGGAGGTGCTGGGTGGCTCTGCATTTTTGGGGAGCAGAGGGGGAGATGGCTGGGGTGAGCCTTACCTCAGATGGGCCGGAACTCTGCTCACCAGGCAGCAGGAGGGCGGTGTTGGTGAGGCCAGTGGGACTGTCCAGCAAGGAACATGACCTTCAGAATATATAGTGAAAGAAGCAGAACACAGCTGCACGCATCCTCCCCTTGGTGGAGAAGACTAGAGAAAACAAGACCTGCATTCATCAAAATGTGCGCAAAGGTCCGTGTTTACCACTTCTGGAGAGGCCTCGTAATTGCTTTTGGTCGGGTTCTTGTTTCTTTTCAGAGGGAGGGAGGGAGCAAGAGAGGGAGAGGAGGGGGATTTTTTTTTTTTTTTTTAGTTGTCTATTTTCGTGGTTCTCAGCCCGGGCCGCGAACCCGGGTCCTCGACACGTAGGTAGACTGAGCTGCGGCCGGAAGCCATTAACAAAGCCACCATTCCGCCAGGCACAACTCTGTTTTCCTCTGCATTGTCCACAGGCCAGCGTCTCAGCCTCCTGAGGCACCAGAGCACGCCCCTGTATGGGCTGAATTTTTAATTATGAATTATTACTTTGCCAACTTAAAGGTAGGAGATGACGTGTCAACTCCACCCGTCCCTGAAAGTTAGCTCTGTGGCTGCTACTCTGAGACTTTGAAAGATCAGGCCCCGAAGACGCTCATGGCTGGAATCGTGCAGGTGGGAGAAGTTGGCAAGAACGGCTTGGTGGCGGAATTAGGTGGCTGACGTGGAGGAGGTGAGAGGGCAGGGGTCAGAAAGGTCCTGCGGAGAGACAGCTCCTTGGAGGGGAGGAGGTGGGAGAGCTGTGAGCTACAGGGCGACCCAGTGTCTCCAGAAGCGGGCAGTGTCCTCCCCACTAGCCAGCTTCACCTCCGCAAGCTGTCGCGAGAGACTCCCCCGCTGGGGACAACCCCCAGGAAGACCCTGTCGTGGAAAAGGATGCCAGCTGAGCAGAATCTGTTCTCTAAAAGCTCCTAGTCCCTAACTACAACCATGTTCAGAAATCATTCAGCAAATCCGCAGTTCCCTTTAGAACCTTCCAGAGAACAGCTGTCAGGGGCACCGGTGCCTGGTTAAGCAGAACCTGCCAGGAGGACGGAGACTCCGGCTCGTCTCTGGTCGTCTCATACAGATGGACAGCCGCACAGCGATTCCCTGGATGTAATCACTGGGGTCCCCATACCTCCCAGGCCCCTGCCTGCCATGCTTGCTGCCCTCGCGGATTCCAGGGCTGCTCCCTCTGCCAGAAAGGATGGGAGTGAGCTGAGTTCTGTGGTCAGTCCTCCGTCACCCACCACTCATGCTAACTCCCTGCTCCAATCGCAGCTTCACACGTGGCTCTGATAGCTCCTGGGCCTCTCAGTCTTCACTGCAGTCACCCCCAGAGAGAGCTCCCCCATCTGTAGCCCTCTTGCCCATGGGCGCCCCCCCAGCGCACACGCCAGAAACCACCCTACTTCCTCTGAGGCCAGTGCCGAGCCTTCCCATGAGGCCTCTGAGCGCCCACAGGCATGTGAGCCTCAGCTCCTGGCAGCGCCTCAGACCTGGGGGCCAGCGTCACTGTCTCTAAACTTCGGGGAATCTGCATCCACAGTCGGGTGTCCATGCTGGCTTGTGACCACGGCCAGGTGTGGCCTGGCTTCCCAGACAGTGAGGAAACCAGGGGCTGGGGCCCCCATGGGAGGAAGGCGCCTTCCTGCAGGAAGGTCTGCTGTGAGCACGGTTCCCGGGGCAAAGCACCCAACCCTCAGGGTCCTCACCCTCTGAGTGGGGTGACAGTGATTCCCTTATTGACTGTGACACAGAATTCACGCATCCCTCTCATAACCCCCAAGTCCCCTGAGCAACAGGTCATCTTATTCCCGTTCTCGGGTGAACGCGCTTCTCCTCAACACCCGCCTCGCGGGGCTGCTCAGAGTCTGCGGGCAACACCTGCTGACTTCTGAACTCCCCCTAAAATCCGTCACCCTTACTCACCTCACAACATAAGTACGCCCCCTTTCTGGAACCTTCTATTCCACATACCACTCAGCTAGCCTGTGTAATTGTGACCAGACCGAAAGCCTGGGCACTTCGCATTTGTCCATGTCCGGACGGGTCCACCCAATCCCTGAGGGGTTTCTGCTTAGTCCAGGTGTGGGCGTCCCGAGGGGGCTCAGTGCTCTAGTTCCCACCATCCCCAGAGGCTTGCGGGGCTGTCTGGCCAGCATTTCCACCACCTGACCCCACTCCTCACCCTCCCAAACCTCTCCACCTTGCCCTGAGCTGTCTGTCCTTCCTGCCACCGTCCCTCCTCCCTCCTCTTCTGTCCCTCTCAGCTGAGCCTCCCTTTCCTCCCTCTCCCAACAATGGCGCCTTCTCGCACTTTCCACAGACTGAGGATCAGGACGGGCCTCCCCGGGACCCGTGGGCGCCTCTCCAGCTCGCGTCCTCGGGCCGGCGGCCCCGCTTTCGCCACGGCGCCTGCGTCACTCCCTGCAGACCCGGAAGCTCGCCTCGCTAGTCCGCCTGCCCGAGGCGTCGCCCTGGACGCCGTGGCCGTCTCCAACCTCGGTGCTTCCGTTTCTGCCACCCTCTCCATGCCACCCACCTCCTCTCGCCCCCCAAAGGGCTCCTCCTTTGAAATCTTGGCCACACGACCAGCTCCTCCTGTCCGGGCTCTTCCAGGCCCCGCCTGGCCCTCCGGACCCTGGCCTCTTGCGCGGCCCTGCCCGGCAGCCTGCTGGTGTGTGGGTGCCCTCACTCTGTGGGGTACCCACCACGTGCGGCCGCTTTGCCAGTGGACTGCTAAGGCAGCCCGACTCGGAATTTATGGCGTGTGCGGACCAGATGGAAGTACAGGAGCTCACGGGTATGTCATGACTGACTGAACTCGGTGCTAGTAAAAGGAGAAAGCAATTAGAATACTCACCACCCGCAATTTCCATCGAGGGCTTTCCAGCCATCATTATAGGTCACTGAGGGCAGGGAATGCCAGGCAGGAAAAAGCAGAGGTGCCCGAGTCAGCAGCACTTGGCCTGCAAGGGGACAGCAAGCCTGGAAGTGACACCAGCAACTGGAACTCTGCTGCCATGACTGAGGCGCCCTTTGTCCCACTGCGGTTGTTTTCACAGCTCCAGACCTGCCAACGGGCAGACGCTTCTGAGGGAGCTGAGGCCTGATCCCCGCCGCGTGGGCTGCTGTGGCCCTGCCGTGGCCCTGCCGTGGCCCCCCGGCCTCGCGCCTCGGATGGCCCCTCACCATGCAGAGAACCGGGTCCGGGCGCCCAGGACCACCAGAGCCCTGGGGGCCCCTTGCTCCACAAACAGTGCCCGGGAGGAGCGAGACCAAACACTCAGGCTGGCTGCTGCGATGTGCCAACCCAACTGGCCACGGGTGCCCAGATATTTGGGTAAAGTTGATCTGGGTGAGTCTGAGGGTATTTCCAGAAACACCCACGATGGGCATCCTGTCTGTGGATGGAGTAGAGCAGACGGCTTTCCCCGTGAGCCGGGCTCCGGGCGACGCACTGAGGCTGGAGAGACAAGGCGGAGGCTGGGCCACCCCCGCTGCTGCAACGGGAGCATCGGTGGTCTCCTGAGCGAGCTGTGACGTGCATCGTTGGCCCCTTGGTCCTCAAACTTGTGGGCTTGAACTGGAATGACAACACAGGTTTCCTGGGCCTCCGATTTGCAGAGGACAGATCGTGGGACTTCTCAGCTTCCCAGTCACTGCACCAATTCGCCAGTTCCACGTTGTAAGTATATTCGACAGGAATTGCTCCCCAGAGAAACGAGTGATGCGAATATGGAGTTACGCACATGTGCACGCACACACACTATCGGTTTCTTCTCTGGATCCTTTATCTGTAAATATTGATCTCCCAGTCGGGAAGGCAAGTGGGACACTAGTCTGGCTTTGGCCCAGTGCTAGCTGCCAGGTGCCCCTCAGACCAAAACGTGGCAGGCGCTATCCTGGAGACAGCTCGCTGCCCGTGGGAGGCCTGCGGGACCACGGTCCCCAACCACACTCATCGCCTGGGGCCGACCTAAGTCCTGCCAAGGTCCTGTAGTTTCCTAACTCACCCGGGCGAGGACAAAGTTGGATAATTTCCAAGGAAATAAAAGCGGGGGGAGGCCAAAGATGGCCTCTGCGCTGTACTGACTTTTGGGCTGGTTTCACTTACTTTTGAATAAAACGCTTCCCGCCAGGTGCAGTCATCTGTCCTTGCCCACCGGCTTCCTGCGCGCTGTCGCGCACACACACAGCGGCCCCAACGAACTGTGATGGTCCCCAGTGCTCTCCTTTCTTCTGGGCCACTAGGCCTCAGCAGGAGTCCCAGAACCTCCCTCCCTGGAGCTGGGACGCAGGGTCGCTGGGTCACTGGCGGGAGGGAGCTCCCGTCAGCTAGTCCCTCTGCTTCCACATCTGGACCCGGGAGGGATGGTGGCCGGTGTCAGCTCGTTTTCTTGTCTTCTCGAGCAGGGAGACTGGGCACATGTAAATACGACTACGAACCACCTGAGAAGCCGCTGTTTTGAATTAGTTTTATTTAAATTTTACAGAAACCTGATTGGAGTTAAGAATGTAATTATAAGTCCAGTAACAAGTCTACAAAAATGCACATACGACGTCAGAATTCCTTAAAAACTAATGTCATAGCCTTGTTCTGCATAAAACATGCGTCAATATCAACTGCCACAAGTTGGCCAAAGTTAGTCTCCACAAGAAGAGACAGTCCAATACAGTCGATAAGAAAACTAGTTGTGAACAAAAGGTTGAAAAAAGAGGTTTTCCGGTTAATGTGAGAAGGAGCAGTACCTTTCACGAAGCCCTTCAGCGGGGTGACCGTACGCTGTGTCCACAGCACCGCTGCACCTACAAGACTTGGTCCTGACCTGTTCAAAGCCGTAAGGAACTTTCTGGCAGTTAAATCAAGCTCTGGAGAAGACAAACTTCAGGCCACAGAGACACACTGCTAAGTGCACCTCTGCAGAGGGGCCAGAGATCCTGACTTGGAAAGACCTCCCGGCTGAGGGCTGCAACAACCGGGGACACTGAGAATTGTCACTTCCTAGGCTTTTAAGCGTTTTTCTACAAGGCCAGCTCAGGACAGACAAGCATGTCCCGTGGCCCTAAGACCTTCCAGCTCCACACATCACCCCCCTGAGGATCTGTCACTACATTAATGCAGAAAGACACGCATCGTCTCTTGGAGGCCGACTTGCAGGCCGGGTTCCTGTCCTTGAGGGGAGCGCCGTGCACCAAGCCCTCTCAGGACGCACGTGTGGCCTGAAGTCTCAGGTGCTTAGTCACAACCTCAAAGTGAGTCAGTCATCTGTTGTCAAACAGGACCTGCTCCTCCAGAGGGAGCGCGACCGAGGGCCTGCAGACAACGGCAGGACTTTCCCTCAAATGTAGGGTTTTAGACAACATCCCACGAGGTTCTTCAAAAACACGTCTCGTGGCATCGGAGCAGCTGTGGACGTGACGTTTATGTACACAAAGCTCACCCCTCGTGCGGCGAGGGCTTCACCTGGAGCCTCTTCCACACAAGTCTGCCTCTTCCGAACCCGGGCACTCGGTGCCCTGCTCACCACCAGCAAGCTGAGCCGGGATCTTTTTGCTTCAGCAGAGTTAGAGGATACAAAATAATAATTTACTGGGGTGTAATGACATTTTTGTAGCAGAACAGTATCAAAATAGGTCCATTTTTAATATATGTTTAAGAATATCCCTGATAAGATAAAGAAATCCAGAGGACTGTAAACCACCAAGATTTCACAGGGCAGTGCCCAGTCTACTTTCTAGGCAGAAGAGGGATCGTCCACTGGCAAGTTTTCTCCAGGAAGACCAGCGAGCACCCCAGTACTGAAGTTCTGAGAGCCTAGTGCCAGTGGAACCATGGATGAAAATTTCACTGTCAATGTATTAGTAATATTCCTAACCGGCTAGCGTCCTTAACCCTGCCACCAGCCACCCTCCTGGCTGCGACAGACATCCAGGCCAGAAAGATGTTAGCTCTGGCTACTCAAGGGTGGGCCCAGAGCCAGCAAGCTCTGAGGTCCCTTCCGAGCGGCAAGCAAACCCCAGAGGGCAGGGGTGCGGGAACGAGCAGACTAGGGCTGAGGAAGCTTTGACCAAGGCACCACGATCACAGGGGTGAGGGACCTAGAGAGGGTCAGCGGGCAGGAAGAGAACCTTCAGCCCCACAGAGCAAATCCTGGAGACAACAGCTCTGTGGCAAAGAGACACATTCGGGAGTTAAAGAACAAATCATTAGAAAAGAGAGTCGTTTACTTTCCCCAAACCAGATTAAACTTCTTCCAATTTGTCAGCAAAGAACCCGGCTAGCTTGGGGTGGGGCGGCCGAAGTCGGGGAATGAGCTGCATTCGGCCGAGTAGGAAGGAGGCGCGCCGGCTGTGGGATCAGCAGAAACGCAGTGGCGACCTGAAGTCAGCTGAGAAGAAAGCCGCTCGTGGCGGACGAGGCGGCGGCTTCTCCAGAGGACAGAAAGGGTCACTGGGAGCTATGCCTTTTATTCCGGGGACAGCAGGGGGTGTTTCCACTGGCCTGAAGGGCAGGCTCCATACGCCACTCTAGCTGCAATAATACTGCATCCCGTCTACGCGTCTTCGCTTTTTTGACTGAAATTCTTCAAAGAACTGCTGGATATCCTCTCTCTTAACAACCTGTTGATGAGAAGGAAAGGAAGTGCTGTAAGGAAGAGCAGTAACGGGTCGTGACCGTCCAACCTGCACACACAAGTCGAACAACATTGCTGGTAAGAAATGTTATTTTTTAAGAGAGGAGGGAGGGAGGGAGGGAGGAAGGAAGGAAGGAAGGAAGGAAGGAAGGAAGGAAGGAAGAGCACGCCCGGTGGAGCAGAGGTTAGGTCAGCTGCCTTCTGACAAGCGCAGTCCACACACATCCCAAGGACCCAGATTTGTGTTCTGGGTCCAGGGGAGACAACCAATGTGAACAGCTTAATAAAAGTAACTATCAATTTTTTTTTAAAAGGACATAAGTGAAGGGAGAAAGATCTTTCTTTAATTGATGATTTTGTTTTTTCAGCCCAGTCCTGGGTCTTGAATCCTGGTCCAGCTGCGGAGAGTTCCGCCCCTTGTCTGAATGACAGATGCTGCAGAGCGCAGGTCGTCCCACCTCCTGACTCTCCTCGTGCAAATGGGAGAGGACAGCAGCTACCCAACAGGCTCATTTCACCATCCGATGGGCCCAGAAGCCAGCACACCCTGCCTGTCACCTAGTGAGTTTCCATAAACATGAGCGAGAGGCAGAGCCAGCAGGAGAAACGACAACCCCCGTGGCTCCGGAGACACTGTGCGCTCTTCACCACTGTCTCTGAATGCCCTCCACTCCATAACCAAAAACATGTTTTGATTTGAGATTTGTGCTTTCTTCTTGACAAAAAAAGAGTGACCAAAAAACTTCTCCCATCAAGAGTCCAAAATTAAAGATGCTGGCTAGATAAACAAACAAATTAGCAAAAAGTGCAGAAGTACCACTTTCAGTAAGCAGAATATCCATTTTGTACAATAAAAATGACAACTTTCTCATATTTTGCTGGAAAAAGGATTGGAGCATCATACAAAGGCATTTACAACAGTAGCAAAAGAAAATAAAGCAAACGGAAAATACGGACTTAAAAATAAACTGTGTCACTCTGGTGGCTCAGGCACTAAGCTGGCCGCTGGGACATGGACTCTGTGAAGCCCTAGAACCCTGGTTTGCAACAGGGGTGGGTGGGGGAAGGGAGCGCAACCAAAAATAGACAAGCAAATAAAATGCCTCCTCCTCCTCTTCTTCCTTGAAAATGCTTCTTCCAAATGAATGGAAGGATACAAGAGAAAAAACAACTCTTTCCAGTGGTTGGGTGCAGTCCACATATACACCAAGATCCCGGGTTCTCATTCTGGAACGTGGGGTGGGATGGAGGTAACAACCAAGGTAAACAACTACATAAAATGAATGAACGTTCCTTCCGGTCTGCCTGCCTACTCCCCTTCATCCTGCCTCCACCTCTCCTGTAAAGAAAAAAAAAGCTCTAATGCACTTGGCTAAGTCTCTTGGAAATTAGCACTTATAAAGTGCTGATAAATGGAATACTTGCAAGTTCCACAATGAAGGATCTGGCCCTACCTGGCTCACAAATATTAAACACTGAGACAAAAAAAGGAAATCACTGCTCACGCAACAATACAGTGGGAGGACAGCCGAGAGCAGATGACTTCAGAGAACATCTCAAACTCTTGAGTTTCTAGACACCCTCAGATTGTCACTGTCAATATGCAGAATGGAAATGTTAAAGAATAATGTTTGGGTTTAATAATAGATTTTATTTGTTGTCTCGGAAAAGTTTCTAAGTAGCTATTTTTTTTATTGTGAGATACAAACAAAATAAAAAGAAGTTCATCACAGAACATCTAGAGCTTATCTGCATTATCGTCTATGGATAAATATAAGCAAAGCAGGTAAGTCCAATGGCAAATTAAGGTTTTGGTTTCTGTAACGATCTAGTGAGTAATGCCATGAAACAATAAAAAATACCATCTGGCATGTCTGGTGGCCCAGTGGGTAAGTCAACTGCGCCCCCAGCTGGCGCAACCCACATACATCCCAACGACCCATGGGGGTTGGTTTCTCTGGGCCAATGGAACAACTTAGATGATCAACTCAATCAAAATTTAAAAAATGTGCTCTTCATGCAAGCCTGCCTACATCCCTTCATTCCTCCCTGCACCTGTCCTTAAAAATATTTTTTCTGTCCTTTTAAATCGTCAGATTAAAAAATTCTCTTATGAAGGCTCATAAAGAATAATTTTAATAACACTCACATGTTAAAGATACATGTGAAGACCAAATAAAATTGCTTCAGAAACAAATGAACATCCACCCCTGGGGTTCGGGAAGCTAAGGTGGCTAAGGTCCAAGCCATGTAACATCCAAGGACCAGGGTTCAAGACCCAGGGTCATGGGGCATGAATAAATGGAAAAATAATGTACCTCATTTTTATGTGACTTTAAGTGTATATGTATGTGATAAAATTAAAGAGCGCTGTGATCACAAACTGACTAAGAGCAGAGTTAAGAGCATGTGCTTTGACACACTTAGAAGACCTGCGTGTCCACTAATAGTGCAGCAGTTTAATGGTTCTATCCACGTTTTAGTTCCAGCAAGAGAAAAGCACAAAGCTACAATAACCAGAGGATATTCTTCATAACAGGAACAAGAATAGCTGTAGTTTAAGAATCCTTGGGAAGCATTATGAACTTCCCAAAAAATGAGAAAATCATTTGAGAAGGCCCTTTACAATTCATTGGCAGAAAAGCATCACTGTGACCCTGTATGGAAACCCAGGCAGCTAAATGTTCCTCCCACATTTGTGAGAAAGAAGAAAATGCCCTAAAACTGACCGGCAGACACTTCTTCCAAGAAAGCAAGCCAGTCTCTGGAGAACTCCTGCCCATCTGTCAGACCCTAGAACCTGATCTGCACGTCTGGTGATAGCAGAGCAAACACTGTTCAGAAGGATAGCCCTTGTACCATGAAAGAAAAATTACATGTTGTTTTCTATTCGCCTTCAGAAGTAGTTTAGAAAGAAACTCTGTCACGAACATGAATAGCAAAGGGCTTGCAAGGATTTATAAATTTATCTGGAGACAATTTTCAAACATTACACACTCTCTTAAGAAGGAAAAGAAAGGTTTTAGGCCCCAATTATAAAGTTCTTTAATTTTAAACTACAGAACCCAGAAAAGGGGTCTGGCTTTCATTTTGTCCTGCCTGATCATTTTTCCTTTCTCTTCCAAGGATCCTATTTGCAGGTCAGACAGGCAGGATCAGCAGGGCTGATCCAACAGCCTCCCACACAGGTCCTGTGTGACTGCTCCATCCCTCACTCCTCTGCCAGGGCTCAGAAAGACTCCCAGTGTCGTTTGTCTTCTTCTCACTGAGTTCCCTTAGCTCTGCCTGCATGAAACTCTCCAGTATCCCACTGAAGATACACATTTTTCCATCAAAGAAAACAGTGTATTTAAACCATGAGGGACATCATTAAAATTCTTCAACTCAACGTACCGTGCCTTCATCAGCAAATCTCCTGAGATAGTCTTTCAGTTCAGTCTTCAAGTCATTGTATTCTAAATCAAAACAACAAAAAAGTACTTAAACTTTAGACAAGTCATTTCTTCTGGAAACAAAATAATTCTTTGCCATGGACATCTGATTAATAGTTAAAAATTTTTCTTTAAGTGCATCCTGCATTGAAACAGGTTCCCAGTTTCTCCCAATGCCTTCACTTGACTCCCTGCGACCCCTTTTCTTTAAAGATCTGCAAAAAACAGAGATATCCTCACTCCCAAAAAGATTAGCCAAGAATTTTTTAAAGGGTAACCTATCCTGGAATTCCAATACTTGATGTAACCTTGGACACACCAAACAGTAAGTTTTAAACTCCCACAATGTTCATACTATGTACAGGCCCACTGAGGGCTACACAAAGCTTTTATATGCAGCCTCTCTTCTCAAAAAGCTTTTAGTCCAACAAAGGCAAAAGGAAATTAGTCAAGTAATTATGAATAGAAAACAGAAATGGTCAACGTCCTAAAAGGGGCACAAAGGTGGTGGCATCAAGAAGAAACCAGCTGGAACGGAAATCACTCACTACTTTGGGCATCTGAGGAAATACATAAAAGTTAGCAGTTAAGGATGTTCTCCCCTCCAGTGGTTTCCTGTGAGCCACTGAAGCAAGCTCAAGAATTGTCAAGAGATGGTGAGCTCCACAAGATGACAAGCACCGCTCACTGAATGTTATTTTGATGGGTGGAAAAATGTTCCCTATCATTCCTTACTAATATATCCGTCCTTAGTCAAAATAGCATGTTACGGTTTCTCAAGTATATAATCCGTCTAGCATGTGGCCCTGATTCACTGGTAACAGCAGCTAAATACCGAGGGGCATGACAATTAAACAAGTGTAGTTGAGGCCCATACGGAATTCCAAATTCATTGAGCTGTTTTTACTTTGGTTTTCCCCGCAGCCCTGGGTTGCAAACCAAGGGCCTTGGGCTTTACATAACCCACATCCCAGCCTCTCAGCCACCTAAGCCACAAGGGTACAAACTACAATTCCAAATATAAACTTTTATTAAATTAAAACAGGCATTGGGTGTCCTCCTTATGCATATTTTTTCAACAGTAAAGGAAATGTTATAAACTTCATGAATTTTCACAGGCAAATATTATTTACCACAGATAAGCTCCACTTGCTGCACTCTGTTCATGCTGTTAAGGGTATCCATCAAAGGGTCTCTCCTGTCAGCTGCTTGGTCAATCTTGCCCTTGTTTTCATAAGCCAGAACTGTGTCATATTCATCTGTCAGGAATAGGACATCCAGGTCGCTGTACATTTTCTTTAAAAAAAAAAAATAAATAAAACCAGTTCTGCCGTTACATCATGTCATTCTCAAAAAGTCATCTGCATGAAAATCACTAACTATTTTTTTTAAGATTAACAGTCAAGAAAAAAATGAGTCTTTTAGTAGTTGCTTGAATGACTTATTTTTGCTCAAATCTCTTAGAGACTTCCAAAAGGTAGTGTATAATCTATAAGAGCTCTTTTTTAAAATGAGTGATACACTATACTTTCAAATAATTTGTTTCCAAGTAATTCTATGATTAAAAGTAAGAATTACCATTTTCCACTAGAATTAAGTGAATAAAAGTATTACATAATTCTTAATTTCTTCCACAAGCATTCAGACTGCTTCATATAAAAAAACTAAAGTTTCCTCCACCCCTAACATCAATTTCATAAATATACTTTCCACTGGACTAACCAGGTACCCACCACACAGTCTTTGCAGCTGCATAACTTGCTCCTCCAGTTAAGGGGCCAATAGGTGGCAGTGTCTCTCTTTATAAACTGCTTAGCTTTCAGTTCCTGAAGTTTGCAGACAGTTTGAGATTCTTCCGTGTTGTGATGTTGATTCTTAAACACTGTCTGAAATAAAATTTAGGTTTGAAGTATGTTTTTTAAATGACCACAGTTTCATGGCTTAGGTTCTGTAAAATGCTATCATTAGGCAAAGGGTACAACTGGAATCCAAAGCTACAGAGCTTAGAGAATTAATTTTGCTTAAGTTTTATTTCCTTTATTGCTCATACTTCATATGTTACCTGGGGATGGAATTCACAACTGGAGCTGGTACACGGTTCTCTAGTTTGCTCGACTTTAACTTCCTTGACACCATCCTTTCCATGTTCTGGAAGGTTCTCTTTGAGGGTACTCTCTTGATGGGCTCCATTTTCAGGTTTGATAACTTCCTGATCCCCTATTCCATCAACATTCAGCACTAATCCATCATCCTCAGCAGAAACTTTGGTTACTGTGGATTCAATGAAACACACACAAACACATATCCACAGACATATGAGACAATAAAGTCACAGAGTCTGATTTAAAAATACTTCAAAATCTGGACTAAGAGAAAATCAATTTATATTTCTGGAATAATGAGAAAGGAAGTATCAACAATTTTCTAGGTTATTCCTGCCTAATGCAAAAATTAATAATTGAACATTTCATTTAATAACAGTTCATTTAATCACTTTTATGTAATGGAGAAATAAGAATAGTCCATATGGGTGTACCCTGGTGGCTCTGGTGCTAAGCCAGCAGCTGGGGTGCAGACCAGGTACAGGTCAGGACCCAGGTTTAAGACTCAGGACTGATGGGAGAATATTTAACGCCTCAAGACCATTCTTTATTAATCAGTTGTTTAGGGTCAACTTCTTAGTATAAAACCTCCAACCCGCGGAGCAGTCAACTGGGGTCCGGAGATCCACCTAGAACGGATGAATGGGATAGGACAAGAGGCGCGAAAAATGACAGCAAGACAAAGAATTCTGATCAAGCTGCAAAATTTATTAAGATGGAGGGACTTATATAAGGAAGGGAAAAGAGAGAAAGTAGTTCGGATAGGTGGTCCCTGTGTGTGTCTTTTTGCGTGCTCTTGGCTTGGATTGGCAGGCGGGCACGTGATCAAGGCTCTGATTGGTTGCTAGTGCGCGTGATCAAGGCTCTGATTGGTTGCTAGTGCTTATGCTTTATGTATGTTTCTGGGAGGCGGTAAGGGTGGCCCTGACCGTTTGTTCTGGTGAGCGCAATTTCCCAGCCTGATTGCAACAGCTTAGCCCAGGTTCCCAACATAAAACAAAAGCACTAGATAACAAACCAAACCAGTAGTCTGTCTTACATTTAAGAATAACTTATTTTGGTTCTATTTATCTTAAAAGTTCCACTCAAAAACTGCCTCCTCCATGTTCTCTAAACCTGGTTCCAACCGTACTTTGTGTCATGCTATTTAAGTACCAATTTGTTCCTGGCAGTCTCCCAAGCAACTGACAAGCACCTGGTAGAGAAAGAACACATCTTATACTTTTTTCTATACCGCAGAGTCTAAGTGAAAATAGTTGCGAGAAATTCTGAAATGAACATAAAATTTCAGCAACACAAGTGTGGTTCATCACCTCCGGAGACACTGACCTGCCAACTGGGCAGCATACGCCCACAAGAAAGAGCAGCGCTTCATACAGGCCTGGCACACCATCTCCTGGAAATCCCCACTCTCGGGGGGACTGGCACCAAGGTGCTGTGAATACAGAAAACCAGTTATTTCTCTTGTGCTCTTCGAGTTGTCCAAAATGGCCACTATTATATAAAAAAAATTGCAATAGTACCTTGATTATATCTATTGCTTATTTTCAGAAGAGTAACTTATAATGTAAAATCTAACAATTCAAAAGGACAAGGATCCTTTTTCCCTTTGTGAAGATAACCGCTTTAAAAAACTGAGTTTTCCTTACCCTTCCGTGGAACCAGTCTTCACACACCACACACTGGACCATTTCATCTGGAATCTAACATGAAAAGTACGTACGTTCATGTTAAACTACTTAATTACACTGCTCGTAATTACAGTGTTATGTCACATAGATTAATAACCGCAGTGAATTCTGGGACAAGCAAGTAAATTGTGTGTGTACAGGATTAGATGTTAATTCTCTACCAACTCAGGACTGCCATCCATGTGCCCACAGACCCAGGGACCAAAGATGTTTACTCTACCTGTCCTGATGCTACAGAAGGTTTACAATGAGATAAGTACTTGTAAGCATTTATCAGCGTTCTTTCATATTAGTTAGTTAATATCAGATTCTCAGGAACTTTATAAATAAGTATTCTGACTCGGATTTTATGTATAAAACCAGACTCAGGGAGGTAACAGCATCTGACCAGTGTAGAAATCACCCACTGGGAGTTTTAGCGCATCATGCTAACATGTAACTGAAAAGTAAACGTCACAGTCTCTTGAGAATATGGACAGCCATGAGTTCTCTCATTTGAATAAATTTATAATTAAATCATCAAACTCTGGCCCTAGGAAAATTACATATTTAAGGATATAGACTATTTTTGAAATGACTTTCTTTTTATTCTTAGGCTTTAATATGCACTGACTAACATGCCAATGTTATTCTGTCCTTTTCCTATTACAGTTTCTTAAAGGGAAAAAAAGCATCTGTCTATCTACCTATCTATCTATCTATGTATATATATATACATACACACATATATATACATATATATGTATACACACACATATACAGTTTTATTCTTTCATGCTTACTCATCTTTTTTGTCATTTGATTCAACAATTTTAACATTTACCCCATACATTAAAATATCCAGTTTTAAGGTTTTATCTCTCATTACTCAAAGATATCTTCAATTTCTCCCTCTATATAATTCGGGTCAATAATTACAGTTCAAGATGACTGAAAAGCAAGGACGATGGCAGGAGGCGAATTTCTCTAAATACAAAAAGTATCCTTTTAAATCGGTAAATACAGAAGCACCAGTTCAATCAAAATATGAGCCAGGAATATGAAAGGACAATTCAGAGGGAGTTAACACAAATGTCAAAAAAAAAAAAATCATGAATTCTGAAATTATACATCTTCATTCACGATCAGGCAAAGGCAAAAATTTTAAATTGTTCTTCACCTAGTAGAATGGCAAATTTTATTTTTAATTCTTTTTTTAAAGGAAAGGTGCAGGCAGGAATGGAGGTGATTACGCAAACAGGCAGGAAGAGGAAAAAGAAGAGAAAGAAGCATTCTGGTTTTTTTTTTCCCTTTAGTGGTACAACTTGGCTGTTCCCCCGGTCCAGGTCCCTGGGATGCATGTAGAGCGCGCTGGCTGGAGGAGGCAGACCCAACTGCTAGTCCACCAGAGAATGCCAGAATGGCAAAATTTTTAAAAACTGGTAATATGCAGGGTTGACAAGCGTGTTGGAGAAAAAACACTATCACATACTGTTGGTGGTTGAATTTTTTTGGTAGATGTGATCATAACATAAAATACAAATATCCTTTGACCCATCAACTCTAGGTATCTATTCTACATAAATATTTATAGACGTGTATTCAAGTTACATTACTGTACGCAGATGTTCTCTGCAGTTTTCTTTACTGAAAGAAAATTAAACAAGACTATTCTACTAAAAACATTTAGGTACTGGCAAAATCAAATTATGAAACACAGCTGAGATTAGAACAAGGTAGAATTACATTGACAAATGATAGTCTATGATATACTGAGATAAGCAAGATAAGCAAGTTGCAAAACTAGGTGTATAGAATTTCCACTTGTGTTATTGAAACACAGTCACAAATATGTATATGTACAGAAAAAAAGCTCTAAAAATATATACACCAATAAGTGTGTTAACAATGGGTGTATGTCTGTCTGGGAGGTCAAAAGGTACAAAAGTGAGGAAGGAAAACAAGTAACTTTTTGTATGCTGTTAATTGGATTTTTTTTTTTTTTTTTTTTTTTTTTTTTTTTTTTAAGGAAGAAAGGAAAGAAGGAAGGCGGGTGAAGAAAGAAGAATCTTTATTTAGTTAGCTTTTTCATTCTGGCCTTTTAGTTCTTTAACCTGAGACCTTGGATTTATATTTTCCACATGACAGAGTTTTAGTTACCTGGGCGGCAAGCATGCAGATCTAGGCACATCTAATTTAAATTTTAAAGAGGGTCCAGTGTGCACACCCTATTTCTTTCCTTGTAGGGAGCCAGGATGTTGAAGGCCATTTTTGGAAAGTGTTTGGGCTAATGGAGCAGGCCGATAGGCAAACAGAGAGAAGGAGAAAAGTCCTGACCTTGGGAAAGTCTTTTCAATATCTTATTATTCTGACTTAAGAAGACGATAGTTGAGATCTGTACCAGTTAGAGCTCTAGCCCAGATTCATGAAAGGATAAATCTAGAATCCTTTCACAAGCCCCAAATCTTTCCTGAACAACTACAGAGGCCTAGATACAACAAGAGGCTGGGGAGTGAAGGGTAGAGGCAACATAATCCCAGGTGTCAAACTCCAGGTCACTTACCTCGTCTTCAGGATCTGGATAAGGTCTCTTGCAAATGCAGTACAACCCAAAAAAGTTGTCATTGTACTTATTGCCAGAATTTATCTTTGCTTTGTCCTGAAAAAAATATTAATTTAAATATATGACATGGTCTAACGTTAACTATAATTTCACCTATCATGAAATGTATGTAATCAAGAAATTTCTATATTTAACAATCTCCTCCCACCCAGAAGCTGGACTTTAAATTTCAATGTACAATAAAAAATAATTAACCCATAAAAAAGGAAGCTTTTTCTAGGATATAGAGGTAAAGCTTTTATTTTTTTATACTTTCTTTGTCGCAACTGGGAGGTACCTAACACACCCATTTAATAAAATTGTGATAAAGGTTAACCATAAATATAATAATTATCAACCTATGTAAACTGACTTTGGCCTAGAAATTCAAAGTGCTTCTTAAAGCCCAGTTGTGATAATCAAAGCCCCCAGGATACGAGTAGATAATTAAATAGTCTTTATAGTGAATAACTCTAAAAGGAGGAAAAAGTAAAATTTCAGTAATTATGACTGAACAGTGTAAAACTCCTTATTTCTCTTTCATTTATTAGTTCACTGAAAGCTATTGTATAAGCATAGTTTTATTAGCCAAAAAGCAGTGAAAAGCTCCATCTAAACCACATTATTGCCAAATTCTACTGATTCAGTTTTGTTTTAAGGAAAGGTGAAGGCAGGAATGAAGGTGAGTAGGAAGGCAGGGAGGAAGAGGCATCTTTATTTTATTTTTATTTAGCTGTTCACACTGATTGTTTTCCAACCCCCCGGACCCAGGACTTGAACCCAGGAGTACGTGGTTTGCATCTTTTGAAGGTTTGGACCTAAATACTACTCCACCAGGGTGCACCTTTTCTCTTTCTTCAAGGGAAAGGTACAGGCAGGAATGAAGGTGAGTGGACAGGCAGGCAGAAAGAGAAAAAAGCATTTATTTATTTAGTGGTTTATATTGGTTGTTCCCCTTGGTCCCAGGATGCAAAGCCAGGTCTCGGGATGTATGTGGCTTGGGCTGGCAGGAGGTGGCGGACCCAGATGCTAAACCACCAGGAAGCACCTATTTATGCCATTTTTAGTCATACCTTTGCTTTCAATGCCTTAACAACGTTACTATAATCAACATAATTAAACCTGAATCATTCCACCCCGAAACCTTTCATAGTAATTCCAAGCGATGATATAGCTTCTGAACAGGTTGTACTTAGTTTTCCAACAAAGTGAAAAATGGAAAACAGTCTAATACTGATTTGCAAATGTGCAAAGAATAAATATAAGAACTTCCTTTCGTAAAATATTTGGGTTTTTAACCTACTCTGGCAAATCAAAGTCTCAGCTACTTTCAATGCATTTATGGTCACAGTGCCTACTTACAGGAAATAATTTGCATTCCAAATTTTTAAACTTGCTGTTTCCACAATCGCAACGAAAATTCCTGAAATGAAGGAGGAAAAACCAATTTTAATTTCATATTATAACCACTTCCCTTTCAACTCATTTCTAAAATCAAAAATGTTGCTTTGGTTGCTGCTTATATATCTGGAATTTCTCCAAGCATTATAATAATAAAAGATTTTAATTACTCTGGAAAATTAACACATACAGAAAAATATATCACACACACACATACAAGTAAAATAATGGCAGAGAAGGATGACTAGCTTGAATTTGTACCATAATTATATTTTAAAAGACCCTCTGGAAAAATTATTCTCCCTTCATATACAAAAATGATATTAAATTTTACCAGTGCAGTTACTCTGAATGGAAAAAAAAAAAATTTTAAATGCAAAATGCCGCACACGTTCCCCTTTTTTTTTAAAAAAAAAAGAAGGTAGGCAGCAGGCAACAAAGGAGAAAGAAAAGGAGGAAGCATGTTATTTATTTAGTAATTCATTTTAGTCGTGCCCACCCCCACCCAAGCCCCAGAGGGCAAACCAAGTCCTTGGGTTATGTGTGGACTGCTCCGCAGACACAGGTTTAACACCTGAGCCACCGGACACACCAAGAATCTAAATATTTTAAAAGTATTCAGCACCAATGTCTCCTTACCTTTTTGTGTACAGCTCAAATAGTTTATGACTTCCATGACACTCATAACTGCAAGCCAGGCAAATGCCTGCTGGTTCTTCTCCCTCTGGGGTGCAGGTACTGCAGGCATATAGTGCTTGTCTCTTTACTGAGCCCTAAAGGACAGTCCCAAAATGGAAGAGACTAATTAATGAAATATGGCAGTTACTTAAATACCTATAGTCTGATAGTTGAAATCAGATTATCTGTAATCAAGATCTTTCTTAAAAAACCATTAAGACTTAAAAAAAGCTCACACAATAGTATACCAAAATACTATTGAATCTTTCATATCACTATATACATACTATATGAGTGTTTATTTTCATACAATTTTTTTTCTTAAAGTTTCAAAAATCTCAATCAGTTGTGAATAAGGTGGTCTGCTTAATCATTTTAACATGAAAATGTAGGAGAATGTGTGTAAGTTTATGTAAGTAATATCACACTTGAAATTTTGGAAAAAGCTCGTGATTCCATCAAAGAGACAATGCAGTCAAAGAATCCCTTTGATTTTTAGGAGATGCATGCTGAAACTCTTTAGAGGTAAAATTTCATTTCTTAACATATTTTGAAATGGTTCAGGGGGGAAAGCGTATTACATATATAGAGAGAAACAAATGTGGTAAAAAGTGGATTATGTAAAAGATACACAAGTATTCATAATATTTTTTCAACTTACAGATTTGAAATATTTCAAAACAAAGAGCTGAATGAAAAACAGGTGAAACTTTTCAAAATCTTGATAATGCCTATCCTTCTCTAGAAAGAAGACCCAAGAAAGCTTCTGGAATGCCAGTAAGTTTTACTTCTTGATCTGGATGAGCATGCGTTCACTTCGTTTTTTTTCCAAGTTGCCCAGATGATTTGTGTAATTTTCCATATATTTTACTACACTAAAAAGATAATTTTAAGGAACTCTGATTTATAAAGCTAGCTGTATTTAAAAAACAGCTTAGACACACACTTTTTTTAAAAAAGAGAAAGCAGAGAAGTTGTTTTAGTGATGACTGAAGATTTTAAAATCCCAGTCAACACCTGGGATTATTTAGAGATATCAAGTTTATTGAACAATTTAACCACTCTGCAGTGTAAACTCAACCGGTCAACAATGACAACTGATATTATGATCTCAGTCCACAGCACAACGACCTCAAATCTCTTCTCACCCTCCAATGTTCCACTCCAGCCCTACTCCCTTCTACCAATTCTGAGTTTTCCTCTACCCACCTTTCTCCATTCTTGTACTAGAAATTATGAGTCATCAAACACTACAGCACAGCCCCTCAAATCCCTGTTCACACCTCTTCCAAATGCCAATCTCCTGTCCACGCAGCTCCTTCTCCCCTCCCCTCCCAAGCTTTGCCAGTGCCACCCGCTGTGCTAGTCCCTAGAAGACTGGGGGGAGGACTGCAGAGAAGAAAGACAACGGTGTTGGCTTCCTCTCGCCAAAACCTACCAGCTAGCATTTGTCAAACTAAATTGCAGAGGAACTAGCCGCCCAGAGGCCCAGGCCATATGGGGAGATTTTCACATCCAGAGTTCTCTCCTTGAACTTGGCTTTGACTCTTCCATTTGACTCCTCACAAACACTCTCAGAATGGGAAAAATGGGGACAAAGGTGTCTGGATTGAAGCGGTCACAGGAATGGTCTCGTGAAAAGCGTCCGGGGCACTGAGCAGAGACCAGAGAGGAAGGAATGAGTCGCTGTTTCAGGGCCAAGGCCTGGAAGACCCTAAGGGGCCGGACGGAGGGGGTTCCCTGGTGGGCACGGGATGAGGACGAGTGCCCGAGAGGTTGAGAGCAAAAGGGCAGCTGGGCCTGGGGTGGGGACGCCTACGACGAACGGCGACCTCGGACCACCGCGGCGGAGCCGGGCGCGGCTGGCGGGAATAGTGCAAGTCCTGTCGGGAAGAAGAGGTTAGGGAGAGCCCGGGGGAGATGCGGCCCGGGTCGGGCGCCCACCTGCGAATAGGAGCACTTCTCCGAGTCGCTGCCGCCCAGAACGGCGCACGCTTCATTCTCCAGCTCTTCGTCCTCTTCCAGCACGTCGACCAACGATACCACTGGCTCCAGCTCCGACTGCCGCCCAGCGGGGCCCTCGGCGCCCGCCATCCTCAACTGTCACCCAGGCGCCAGCACCGCCAGGGCGGAGGCGGGAAAAGCGGCCTCGAGGGGCGTGTCCGGAGGAGGCGTGGCCTAAGTGCCAAGAACCAATCCCGAAGAAGGGACTCGGTAGAAAAGGGGCGGGGCTATTTCCGATAAACGGAAGTCACCCCTTTCTTTTCTCCCGCCTGCCCCAGTCGCGGGCCGACTTCCGCTTCCGGGTCACTCCTCCTTGTGGCGCGCGCTTGAAGCTAAACGGTTGGCATGGAGCTGTCGGGCGAGTTTGTCGGGCTGGATGGGCAGCGGCGTCAGCTGCGGGTGTCCTGTGAGCCTCCGGACGGCGGCGACTCTTTGCAGGGCCTGTTGTCGGGCTTGGCCCAGATGAGGGAGCTGGTGACTGAGCTCTTTGGCTCCCTGGCTCAACCCGGAGCGCCGGACGGGGAGGCTGAGGCTGCTGACGAGGCCTTGGACGGTAAGCGGAGACTGCTTGAGGTAGGGTTGGGCGGGGAGACGTCTGCTCGTGGAGACTGGTGGGGCAGACTTGGAGAAAGTGGGGCTCGGGGGAACAGGGGTTCCAACTAAACTTGTTGGCCCTCG
The DNA here is from genome assembly GCA_004363575.1 of Solenodon paradoxus. NCBI lineage: Eukaryota > Metazoa > Chordata > Mammalia > Eulipotyphla > Solenodontidae > Solenodon > Solenodon paradoxus. The sequence continues at coordinate 234,583 of RJWH01000627.1, read as the reverse complement.
CCGACACATTCGGTCTGGACTACTGGCCAAGCGTTTTTACTCTCTCTATACTCTTATATCCCCCAAAACTTAGTGAACCCCTTCTAGGTGCCAGACGCTGCGCTGAGCTGACGAGGGCCATGTGACGCGGTTCCTGCCTTGTGGCACTCTCAGGTTGCTGGGGGCTCGGCAGGCGAGCGATTCCTATGGTTAAAGTGTGGCCGTGTGGTCCCTGGTCGCTCCGTAACAACGGGACCCCGAGTGAAAGCTAGGGAGGCTTCATAGAGGGCAGGACTTTTGAGCTGGCTGTGAAGGAAGGAAAGGGGTTTTACCAGGAGTCGAATTGCCGACGTTCTCGAGGCTGCCATCTATCGCAGAAGAGGCACAGGTACCGGATCTGGGACAGATTGCAGTTCAAATCTTAACTCGCAGAGATTCCTCACCCACATTCCAGCCTTGTCGGTGCAGTTTGGAGGTAGAAATGTGAGATTTAACTGCATTAATGTTTTTAGGGGTTTTTTTTGTTATTGTTGTTGGAGAAAAGAAGGGAGAGAGCATTTTTATTTAGTTGTTTATCCTGGGTCTCCCCGCTCTGCCCCGGATCAGGAACCGGTGTCTTGGGTTTTCCATGGATGGTCCACACCCCACCTGTCTCAACTGCCTGAGCCACAGGGGGCTGCTCCATTTTTCATTTTTTAAGTCCTGCAAAAATAGGTAGGTACGTTTTGACTGCTCAAAGAATTGAAGAACTAAATATTGGATAAGGACTTAAATCTTCTGGCAAGGAGCCTACATTGTACTGTACTTTCCATTCCATCTTGCTTAATCTTGATAGTTCCAGGTACTGTGAAGGAGCCAATGTAAAATGTTACAGTGAGTTCAGACAACAGATTGTTCCCATAAATAGGTTTCTGGGCTCCAAAAGTACCTAATTTGTAGAAAATGTTATCATTGACATAAGGATAAATATTAACTAGAGCCTTTACAAAAAATATATATATAATAACTTGTTGGAAAAATAGCTGCCCCCTATAATGGTTGGGTCCTTAATATTTTTATATAGGAAGAAATGTTTTTGTTACTGTTTGATGAGTCCCCATAATCCTTAGGTTTGAATTTTCTTTGTTAAGTATGATAGAAGTGAACATGATGAATTTTATATTATGTGAATTATATCTTAAGTAACAAGAGATTTTAAATAATAGCAAGTTACTGTCTGACCTAGGTATCATAAAGGTACCATATGACCTACTCCTAGGTACTTCTAGTTCTCCTAAGACAACTGGAAATACATGTTCACACAAAAACCTTATGCGTGAATGTTCATTGCAACAGGTTCATAATGGCTCTATAGACAGTGGAAGCAACACAAATATTCATCAGCTGATGCAGTGGATGAACATAATGGGTGCCTCCAGTGCCTCCAAATATTATGTGATTCCATTTATAGGAAATATCCAGAATAAACACATCTAGAGACAGAAACTAGATTAGTGATTACCAAGGGGAAGGGGCAGTGGCTTCTCATGAGGATAGGATTTCTTTCCAGAATGATGAAAACTCCGTGCTCTAGTATTACATCACAGTGATGGTTGTGCAGCCTTGTGAGTCTGCTAACAAACAATAAACTGTACCCTTTCAAAGAGTGAATTATGGCATCGAATTCAAGCTTCAAAAAATGATAAAGATTTTTCAAAAACCAAAATTCCTGAAATCTTTCTAACCGTACATATTACAATCTGATATATGCATTAGTCTTAATATACATATTGAAATCACTATTACTTTTTTTTTTGGTCTCAAACCCAAGTCTAAGAACTTTCACAGCCTGCACCTTAGCTGCCTAAGCTACACGGCATGCTCGCATAGTAAGCCCTGAAGTAAAATGGTCTCATTATAAGCTGTTTTAGTTGTTTATATGTTCTTTCAGTCACTGAACATATTGTCATACCATAAATATTTATTTCAAAAGGTGATGATGAAGACGATGCAGAAGATGAAAATAGCATTGATAACAGAATTAACTCAGAAGGACCTTCTGCAAAGCGGCCAAAACCACCATCTTAACAATAGATCTTAAAAGACCTCTACTACATCTGAGTTATCATACACAACTTTAAGGAAGACTTTGCTCCAATCTGGGAACACATTTATTTTGTTCCCGTGGGACAGTTGTTAAAAGAAAAAACTGCTCCTTCTGTTTCCAGCAAAGAAAGATAATAAATGTTTAGAAATGAATCTGTTTCCATGAGAAATGCTTTTCAGACCATGGATATAAAATAGAACATTGAAAAATGTACGAAATCCTCTTAAGTTGACAACTGCATTTTTTTTAACTGTTTTCTACCTTTAAATAGCCCTTGAATTACATCATGTCTACGTCTCTTAGTTTCTGTTACAAAAACACATGTTGAGGTTCATGGGTAATTGCATTTCAAACAACTGACATGGCACGTCATGAAAATTGAGTATTAAATTAAGTTTTGGGGTACATAGAAAGATAGTAATAGAACTACTGAAGAGAAAGGAGACCCTTTGAGGAAGGAAATTTGAATCTACACTGATACCCAATAAACACCCAGATATGGTGACTATATATTTAACAAGTACCTTAAGAGAACCTAATAGGGTACATTTTCATGTTGTGATATGTTACATAAACACAATTATAGATCTTAAGTAAATAATCTGTGTTGACTATAATTTAGGTATTCTCATTCTGTAGCCATATTTATTTGCTTAGTAAACAACAACTGAATCTTTTTTTTTGCTTTTTTAATTTAAGGTGCAGGCAGGACTGAAGGTAAGCAGAGGCAGGCAGGCAGGAAGATGGAGGGAAAACAAGCACTTTATTTTATTTTAGTTGTTTATCTATGTTGTTCTCCAACCCCAGGACACAAACCCATGTCATTGGCATGTGTATGGACTGTGCTCTCAACTGGAGACCGTGGACCTAACCACTACTGGGACTTCAACTTAGTTATTGATATACAATAATTTTTTTTTTTTTTTTAAGGAAAGGTACAGGCAAGCAGGAAAAAAAGAGGAAGAAGCACCCTATTTTTATTTTTAGTTAGTTGTTCTTACTGGTGGTTCCCCCCACCTCCACCCCAGACTTTAGACTCTAACCCAGGAGTATGTGACCTGTGCTTCTTCAGAGGCAGTTGACTTAAACCACTATTCCACCAGGGCAAACCTATAATAATTTTTTATATTTATACAGGCCTTTAAAAAAAAGTTACCTATATAGAGTAAAAAATTTGTTCTTTTCTCACTACATATTTAAAAGTAAGCAACTGAACTCTTCTCAGCATTCTTGTTTAGTAAATACGTTTGTAAAGAAATGTCAAGATATTCATGATTTAATGTTTTGAAGTCTGGGTTATAGGTTTCATTGGTCTTTAATTTTAGTATCAATTCTAATTCTAATACTATCTTCATCATAAATGAGCTACATGTGGGAAAAGAAGAGCAGTTTGAAGAGCCAGTGTGAAAGAAATGCCTTGTCTGGTTTTCTGACCCACTGCCTTCTAGGGTACAAACATTAGCCACAGAAATCATAAGAGTCTCTGAAAATAATTCTGATTTTACTTTTGTACAGGAAAGTCAACCCCACAATCCTGCCTAAAAATAAGCTTGGCACTGGACTTAGATAAATAATATTTTACATTGTAAAATATATGAATGTATGCAAGATAGTTGTATTTTTTTTAAGTAAGTGCTTTTTGTCATAATAAATACTTTTAAATGGGCACACCCTGGTAGCTCAGGTGCTAAGTCAGTGGCTAGGCCATTGACCATGTAAACCCATGAGATCCAGGTAAGGGACCAATCAGAGTGAACGAATGAATGGATGGATGCTTCTTTCTCCTCTCAGTCCTCATTCCTGCCTGGTTGCTTTCCTCTTAAAAAAAGAAAATTTGATTTAATAATATAGAGTTCTGTTGCCAAGAACAGTGCTTTTTTAAGCTTTTATCATAAGTTGTGCTTCCTAGGCTGTAAGTTTCATTTATTTATCTATTTTAGTGAGGTGGGAAGAAAATTTGCTTTTGAAAAAAGACCTTTTCTGGCTCCCTAAACAGTGTCAGATCCTCCTGCCGTCTCTGTGTGGCGCTAGTGCTCTGTACTCCCTGCTCCATCCGAATTGCACTGATTTAGAATTACATCTTCAGCTCCTCAGATTGATTCAAAACTTTTATTGATTTGAGAAGACCTGTAATTTTAAAAGGAATAAAGCTTATGGTTTCTTACAAATGAGGAAATCAAATGAGCTGTTTATGACCCTGATTTCATTATGTTGTAATTTACCTCGTTCCTACTCAAAATCTGTTAACGGTTAACCTATTCAGAACTGTTCAGCTATACAGTGTAGGATATCATTTCATACACATTGCTAACAAGATTTCCTATATAAAGTGTTCTGAAAACAACCCTGGCTTTTTTTTTTTTAAGGCAAGAATGAAGGTGAGTAGGCAAGAGAGAGGAGGAGGAAGAGCTGTTTTTAAAAAAATTTTGTTTAGTTGTTAACGCTGGCTGTTCCCCACAACCCTGGGTCTTGAACCCGGGACCATGGAATATATGCGGACTGTGCTTGGGAATAGCTGACCAAACTGCTGCTCCCACAGAACATACCTTGCAGCAATATTTTTAATCACAAAACTGTAAACAACCTAAATGTCCATAAGCAGAAGACCCTGGTTAATTAAATAGAAATAGAAACTTGATACAGTAATTGCGTCCAGCCATGAAAAAGACCAAGGTGTCCTCTCTTTTGTTCAGGATTAATCTCTAGGATGTGACAGTAAATGGAAACGCTTCACCACAGAGAACAGTGTAAAATGTTGCTATCGGCGCATATCCACACAGGATCTCTAAAAAGAGACACCATTTCAAAAAAGTACCTGTGAAACTTGCCATTTTTAATTTTACAGAGCTACGTATTATGGGCAGATTAGCCATAGTAACAATTTAAAACATTGTCCTAAAAATAATTCAGGCAAAAAATTAATCCAGATTTAACAAAACAAAAAAATCGGTATTTTTCATCGAATTACTACTTGGTCAAAATAAGGGAGAAATACGGGGTTTCTAAAGAGGTTAAGGAAGCTGGCCTAAATATAAGGTGTTAGGGTACAATTTTTTCTTTTTTTTTTAAGAGAGAAGGAAGAGTTGGAAACACTCATTTGAAAATTTTTATTTTTTGATTGTTGCCCCGGCTCAAAGCTGGGCCGGTTATACCCCACCCAGCAGGGTGTGCTGGAGGGCACATTTCTAAAGCTGATGTGCTTAGCGTTGCCCGGGAAAAACTATTACACGCACTTCGGAGCCTCAGCACTAGGAGCAGTCAAGATGAACAGCTAAGTAAGAGGCTTCCTCCTCCCTCCTGGCTGCCTGCTCGCCTTCATTCCTGCCTGTACCTTTCCTTAAAAAGAGAAAAACTGTTTCATTCTTGAAGTATGCATTTTATACTGTGTCTATAACTTCCAGTTCTCAGGTGACTTTTGGGATCAGAATTTCTCTTTTTAAAGACAGGGCCTAGCAAACAGTGAATGCTAAACAGTAAACATTTACATCTTATTGAAAAGTAGCAACTCACATGGGTTCAGCAACAAGCCTACTGAGGTTTTAAATTGAAATTTACTCTGAAGTCAGAAATGCTGCTCAGGATAGGAACAAGTTCTAGAAACACATTACTAGTTTAAATGCGAGCTCTTTGAACACCAAAGTAATGAAATTGTGCGCTGTAGCTCTTCAGAAGTCGTCATGACACTGACACCAGGTGTATAGTGTATTAGATTTAGGAAATCGTTATCTGCGAGATTATAACTTGAGAATTTCCCAGGGATGCAAATACCACTTAAAACCTTGTTTGTGAATGTGGCAGGTGCTTTTCTCTGCATCAGTTAGGGCTCTCCCGAGACAGTAACATCCAAGAACTGCTGGCAAAAATAAAATAAGAGACTTTTTTTTTTTTAAGGAAAGGTACAGTCAGGAATGAAGTCAAATAGGCAGACAGGCAGGAAGAGAGGAGGCGGCATTTTTATTTCCATTTAGTTGTTTACACTGGCCCTGTCCCCCTGGTCCTGGCAGGCAAACGCAGGTGTATGTGGCCTGTGTGCTTCAGAGGTGATCAGCCTCACCGCTGCTCCACCAGGCCCGAGACTCAGCTTTAGCTCCTGCCCTTGAAGGGACTGTGTCACTACATGCTAAAGCCTGAAAGAGCCTAATAACCAAACTTAACTAGATCATGTGACATTGTACCGTGTACTTAGTAGCAAACGTTAACTTTAACCATTGTCTCTGGAGGGTGAACTAGATGGTTTTGCAGCCTAGTGAGGTGTTTGTTGCCAGTAAGCATCCTTCATGCGGTGAATGCCAGGCGCTCCTCTGGGCACTTCTGGGCACGGCAAATGCGGCAGGCGAAATCCCTGCCTTCCGGAATCGGAGCCTGACAGTGTAACATCACGTGACAGTGCTGTGGCAACAGGGAGGGAGGATGCTTAGTTTTAACAGGGGTGATCACGGCCCCCTTGCTGAGCTGACAGTTGAGCAACGGTCTGCAGAACGTGAGAGTGAGGAGCCATGTTGAAGGTACCCAGAGCACGGAGGCCCTCAACAGGTTTTTCTGGTATGTTCTAGAATCAGCAAGAGTGTGACTGGAGTAGGGTAAGGGGTGGCGAGAGTCGTAGGAAATGAAGTAGAGGTCAAAGGCTACTTTAGGACTTTGTATGGCACGTTAAAGATTTTGTTTTTCATTCTGAGAGGGGAGCTATAGGAGGGTTTTTAAGAGGAGTAACTTTTTTTTTAAAGGAAAGGTCCAGGCAGGAATGAAAGCGAGCCAGCAGGAAGGGGCAGAGGAAAAAGCAGCCTTTTATTTAGTTCAGCTTGGTTGTTCCCCCTGGCTCCGGGGCATGAACCCAGGTACTGGGGATATACGTGGGCGGGCTTCTCTATCAGAAGTAGTGGACCTAACCATTACTCTACCAGGGCAGGCCAGGAATAATATTTTAAAGGTCCCCTTTGCCACTTGTTACCATCTGCTTGTAAGGCACTGGAGAGGATTTTGGTGGGTGGAGAGAGATCAGCTTGGCTTTGGGCAGATTGAATTTCAGGTGTGTGTTAAGACATCTTGGTGTGCTGGGCCCTGGGAGCCTACCAGTTTGGTAGACCAGGCCCAGTCCACTAATAGCCCAGGGTCCTCGGTTCAGGCACTGGGGCCAGGGCAAAAAAAAAAAAAGACATCATGGCGTAAACATCAAGTACAGCTGGACATCCACCTCGGCCCAGAAGAGTCACAGGTGGTGCCATATTTTAAGGCATTGAATGCCAAGCCTTCATGAGGTGACTGAAGATAAAGTTTAGGACATGGCAGCTGCCAGCCAGAGCCCAAGGCTGGGAAAAGGTGTCTATTTTTCATCCCAATTCCACTCCTCCAGTTTATCGTGAATCGACTTCCATCAGGTTTTTGCCTCCCACTCTACGAAACTGCTTTCTTGTTAAGAGGTTACTGGTCATGGACATATAACTAACTCACTGGAGAAGTCTCAGTTCTGAAACTACTTATTAGCCGTTATTGAGACACTCAAATACCGAATGATATCCCTCATGTGGAATATAAAGAAACAAAGCAAAGAAACAGAGCTTAGACATTAAGAACAGAACTGAGGTTACCAGAGAGGAACGGGGTGGGCCGTGGAGACAAGTGGTGGTGGGGTCTGATGGACAATAGTGAAGAACTTTTGGTAATTTGGTGGAGGCCGCGGTATGTTGTCATGTGTCTAAGAAATGGAGAACCTACAGATACAGGTTTATATTTTGTAAATCAAAGTTACCTTACCATATGTTAAATTAATTTTTAAAAAGGAAGGCACACCCTGGTGGAGTAGCAGATAGCTCATTTGCCTCTGAAGGAGCGCAGACCACATACCCCAGGGTTCAAGTCCCAGGCCAGGGGCAGGGGTTGGGTAGGGGTGCGGGGGACAACAGGTGAACAACTAAATAAAAATAAGAATAAAATGTTTCTTCCTCTTTTCTTCCTACCTGCCTGCCTACAATCCTTCCTGCCTGCACCTTTCCTTTAAAAAAAAAAGAAAAAGAAAAAGAAAATTCATGACCTAGTGATTCTCAGCCTTAATAGAATAATTTTAAGAACTCCGCAAACAGGATTGCCTGGCTACTCCCTGAGAGATTGATATAATTAGTTGGGAAGAACCTTCACATTGTTTGTGTGAATTTTGCTTTGCTATACTTTTCCTTTTTTTTTTTTTTTTTTTTTTTTTAAGGAAAGGTGCAGGCAAGAAGAGGAAGAAGAAACATTTTCTTTCTGTTTAGTTATTTAGGCTGGTGGTTCCCCCGCCAGATCTGGGACTCAAACCCAGAGATAATGTGGCCTCTGTCCTTTGGAGGCGATTGACCTAACCGCTACTCCACCAGAGCACGCCCGCTTTCATTTTCTGGATAATTCTAATATACAGCCTCAGTTCAAGACCTACTCACTGCCTTGGATCAAAACAAAAATATTGATGTATGATTCCCATATATGATCCAGAGTTATACAGAACTTTATAAAGTGCTGGCCTGTATTTGATGCAAAAATGAGTCATGGTATCGTGGTGAGCTTTTTCTGCCCTTGTCTTGGAGATTAAGAATGTTAGGGAAATTAACACTAGATAATCTTAAAAAAACATTAACTTTAGCCCAGGTCAACAAACATACCAGTTTGACTATTTTATGAGCATAGTGCAGTTACTCTCAAAGGAACACTTTATCTGATGATTCCACTTCTCAAAGCAAAAACTTTTGTTAACCGTAAGTTTTGAAAAATAAATTCTAAACTTAGGAAATCAATCACATTTTTCACCTTAAAATTGGTAACATTTTTAAAATCAGAAAATGGACATGACTAAAGCTCTGCGAAATAGGAGTTTGTTTCTGCAATTATTAGTTCCTACATGGAACTTTTGAAAAATTAAGATCCGGCCTGTTTCCATGGAAAATATTCAACAGGTATTGCTTAATTTCAAGTGTGGTTGCAAATAAAAATGACTTATTTGACTACCCTGAGAAATAATTTTTTTCATCTCCGGAAGCATCATTGGCTAATGATGGATCCCAGGATGTTTGCGCCTTCCCTAACACTCCCTATACTCGCCATTCATCCTGCTACCTGGTCCTAGATTCACTGCTGTTTGATTGATGTATTAAATATTTTGCTATGATACACAGGTTTTCTACCAATTTCAACCTTCTGAATCTAATTTCAGAACTAATTTTACTTTTTTGCTCTTTACCCTACAAGAGTGCACGGAACTATTGGACAGCCGTAGATAAAATAAGAGTAACCTGTAGCTTAATTACTTCGATTAACCCTAAAATTAATAATTAAGTTAGCTTTAGTACTTGTTTTAATTAGTTTAATATTTCTACTACTAGAGCAATATCTTTAAAAAAAAAAAAAAAAAAAGCCCTCACTTACCAAACCCCAAAATATTAGAATTTGAAGTCTGAGTAGGCTGACCATACAGACTGTTTTAAATGGGACAGTACCTTTTTTTTTTTCTTTCACATTTTTCAACCATCCCATCAAATTAAATGTCAGTTTTGTCCCATTTTCAATAAACCCGGGCCGTCTTTTAACATGGGGCAGAAGGGGCTCATTGAGTTGTCCAGACCCAGTCTGTTGAAGGGGCCCAAAAGTGGCTGCCCCTTTTGCCTGGCATTCAAGACGGCTCTTGGGGGCACTGACTGCCGCGGACTGCGGCCATCCCTGGTGTTCTTGCCCCCCATCCCGCACGCCCCTTTCTTCAAAGGGAGCAGTTCGGGCAAGTTCCAGGTAAGTACTGGTAAGATAAGTGATCCGGCGCTGTAGGGCTATAGGGCATTTCCAGCACTGGGATGGTTAACGCATAATGTGTTTTAGGCAGGACATTTAGAGCAGGGCTTATAGGGGGCGCCAGATTTGGTTTTTGCCTAAGATGCCAAAATTCCTTGCACCAGCTCTGGCTGTTTGTATGAAGTCCTGCTGGACCCCATGTCCTTACTGTTTCTATTTTCAATCCTATTATTGATTGGCATCACATAGCACTTTCTTGTTCCTGGCCTGGCTGCTCTGCCTCTACTCGGATTGCGCCACCTCCTTCCCTCCTTAGTCACCAGTGCGTAACCCCATCGAGTTTTTTCCATCCCAATGTCCCGTTTTTGTCTCAAGGAAATATGGTCAACCTAAATATGAGATAAAGTCTGTTTCAATAAAAAAGGAATTATTACAAGTGGCAAACTCACAAACCTTGAATTACATCAAGCGTTTGTAAAACAAAAATTAATTGAAATCATTCTTAAATAATTTCTAAACTCTCACTGCCTAACGGCTATTCAAATAGAATAGGAAGCTGCTTACTGATTTCCCTCAAATTATCCTTTTTTTTTTTTTTTTTTTGAGAAGCGGTATACTGGAACGACGGAGCTGGAGGTCTGAAGCCAGACAGCTGGGCTCCAAACCTGGCTCTTCCATTTATTGGCTCTGTCGACATGGGCGTTACTAATTCCTCTGTGCTTCAGGTCTCTTATTTTCCCTTTCTACTCAACGCCAGGACGTACCAGCCTCACAGGACTCTTGTCAATGAATGTAAATCACTCAAAACTGCCTGCAGCACTCATAGGATCAGTAAGTACTCCAGGTACAAGTGATTCATTATCTGACACTAGCAGGAACAAGTGTGTAAAGCTGCTTCCTTCGAAAATTCAGTGTACTGTAGCAAAAGATTAATCATTTCAGATACTATACCTCTGGAGGAAGTAAAAGAGATGTGAGATTGATTGGAGGAGGGCTCAGCCCTGCCACTTTTCAGTTAGAAAGTTGCCTGCTTTATCCTTTAAATTTGCTGTGGAACACTCAGCCTTCTGCTCTAGTCACATCAGACTAAATAGCCGAGGTTGCTAGAAACCTGAGGTTTTCAGTAGCTCATATATAAATTGAGGGGGAAAAAACACTCGATAATACTACCATTTCCATTCTTCTGGGCCAGGTGACTAGCAGACCTTTGCCGACACGTCAATTGTGAGAAATACCGCAGAGCTCAGTGGTCAGGAGCAAAGGTGTCCGGCAGCTGGTTTTAACAATGGCCCTGCCACTTGCAGCTGTGTGTAAGTTACTTGTTTTATTTTAAAAACATTATTTAGAGGGAAGAAGAAGGAGCATTTATCCGTCCACTTAGTTGTTCATGTTGGTTGTTCCCCGGGTCCTGGGCTGCGAACCAGCATCCTTGGGCTTTACATGGACTATGCCATCTGGCATAGACCTTAACTACTGAGCCACCAGGGTGCACTGACAAGCTACTGTGAATCTCTCTAGTTCCCTTATCTGTTCAACTTGGACATAACAATTACTATCTCAGGAGGACTACATGAATTACTTGATATAAAGCTCCCTAACAAGACCCAAAAGAGGAAGGACGAAAAATGTTACGACTGTTAATATCTACCAGTGTAAAACATCTCCCTGGTAATGACATTTTACAAAATATCTTTTCCTCCAGGAAAAAAATCCTAAAATCTCTTATTTCCTTTTTTTTTTTTTTTTGGTTATTTGTGTTGTATCAGACATGAGGTAGTTATGTACAAATGCAGAGGAGAAAGGACAAAGATCACATCTTTATGAAATTAACCTGTCACCTGAAAACTGAACTGTGGGCCAGCAAAGAAAATCTGAAGGATCATAATTTGCGGTCGTTTAGAGGGTATCAGAGTGACAGAAGGAACTATTTTCACTGGATGCATCATTTCCCTCTTCTATGTATAAGTTAGATTTTTCAGCTTTCAAATACGTAATCTCTTACCAAGTCACTTTTTTTAAACCAGTAGCATGAATAATGCTCATTAATGCCAGGAGCAATGCCTAAAGGAAGAGCAAATTCTGCTTAAGAGCCATCGCCTCATTTTAGACCAATTCCTTACAAGCTGACAGTGAGCAAGCAGTTAGCTACAACAGGTGAATCAGTGTTTTAGTTTGAAGAAGTTTAAAGCAAGCCAGTAATTGTATAAAATTTAAATTTTATGACCATGTTTGCACCTTTTTACATTAAACACAATGGAAACTGTTCATATTCATTTTTCTCCCAAAGGAAAAATTTCTGATCACTAGGTTGCACAGTAGAATAAAAAATAGGAGTTCAGGTACTTATTCAAGTTTCTAAAGAATGCAAATAACACACACGATTTTACTTCCAAAATCTGAAGTTATCAACATGATTTTGTAGTACTGTAACTCAAGCTTTACCTAAAAATTATTATTCAGATGAAGATCAACCCTATAGCCACATTTTCCAAAAAGCCTCTGCCCCACCACAACTTCCTGAGATCTGAAGAAACTGCAGTCTTGTGATCAGGTTCCATATGGGACTGGCAGTTTTGTAATCATAAGGGAAAAAAACGGTGACTAATTTTGACTAATTTTACGTGTCAATCAGTTGCAGTCTGCTGATCTGATTAGAAGCTTTGACAAATGCCTGGTGGCGGTTACAAATAACCGCCAAACAAATGGGGATAATACAGTACCCCACCGTTTTAGGGTCAGCTCTGGTACAAGAATAAAGAAACAGAAACATCTGTAAGTAAGGTATCAGGAAAATAATCGTCCACAACCAAAACGGCAAAGAGAGTAACCGAGCTTTCAAGGAGTGTGTCCATGTGGTTCCTTCAAGAGGCTCCTCTGGGTGCTGCTGAATGTGCTCTAAGGCCAGCCTGTTGTAAGTCTCATTGATTTCAAAAACATAGTAAAATGCTGCTGCACTTGCCAGCAGATACAGTCCCACTCCAATCCAGCCCATCCGCTGACGGAAGTTCATCATTCTCCATGCTCTGTGCCTTCCGATTAAAAAAATTAAAAAGACAGTTAAACTCCAGTAATGCCGCCATGGCAGTTATTCCAACGCACTCGCTTTATTTCCAGTGAACCCTAAACTATCCCACTGACGCATTTGTTAAAAATAGATGCACCTTACGGAACGTAAACAACGTATTGGTTTTATTGAACTAGTCACAAGGAAGGAAAATATAAGTATTATCTCCAGTCGGCTTTTTACGTGAATTCCACAGAGTAAATAATCACTAGATCCGGCTTAAACAGCTCCTGCCATTACCTACTTTCCCACGGAACACTGCACTTGCACGCTTCAAATACGTTCTGACTTATCTGAACACTAGATTCTACAAGTCCAGCCAACGTCGGAGCCCCCAAGTGAAGACAGTAACTCTTAAACACTTACAGTGGTCCTGAAAATCTTCCTGTTCCCACAGCAAGCGTTAAAGAGTCACTCAGTTCTGAATACTCGGGTGGCTTGGGCATGTCACAGAAAGCCACCGTAAGAGAAATCCCCGGGGGCCGCCGGCTGGGAGGACGGTGAGCGCGGCCAGTCTGCAGCGCACGCTAACTGACTGAGCGCAGCGTGACTGCGGTCACGCGGGGGCCGCGGCTGGAGTCGGCGTCCGCGAGATCGGCCGGGCCGAGCGGCGCCCAGCCCCGCGGGCCTCCCGCAGCCGGCCTGCCCCGGCGCCCGCCGGCCGCAACCGGGGCTGCGCCCGCCCCGGGCCTCTCCGCCTCGCAGCGCCGGGAGCCGGCGCCGGCAGCAGCCGCCGGCCGCGCCTGCGGAGCCGGGCAGGTGCTGAGTCTCACCTTCCGTCCCGGTCGGCCCGCCCGCCCGCCGTCCCGGATACGGCGGCACTCGGGACTTCCGGCTCCGGCCGGAACAGCGCCCGCCCTCGTGATGTCACGCGGCCCCGCCCCGGGCGACCCAGCCGCTGGGGTGGGACTCCGACCCTCGCGCAGGGCAGCGCAGCGCCGCCGGCCCGCCGTCCTCCGTGACCCTGCGCAGTCCCCGGGTCCGCCCGCGTCGCGGAGAGGCCGCCTGGCCGCCCGGAAGGGGAGGCGTCGGGAGTCGGTCCCGGTCCCTCGTCGCCGGCACCGACAGCTGGGCAAAGACGAAGGGAGGCGGGCGCGGCGATCTCCGCGGGGCGCCCGAGCCAGAGTGGGGCCGGCCTGGGAGCCCGCGCCGGCGTCGTCCTGCGGCCGCGGGGTGTCTCCGGCCCGAGCCTGCCGCCTGGGTCACTGACACCCTCAACTAACCGGACCGTTTTGATCCACCGGCCACCGGGACTCGGGACGCTGTTGGGACTTACAGGGTCCCGTGGCCGAATACTGAATTGCGGCGGCATCAGCCTTGGGCACATCAGAACTCAAAGCTGTGGGGGGCACCTTGAGGCTGAGACTGCCGGAAGACTGGTGCAGGGGCAGGCTGAGCCCGGGAAGCGCTGTTGATTGCCGGCGTCCCCCAGACCTGTCACGTGGCGGAAGGCCAGGCCGGCTTAGCGCACCTGGGCGGGTGCAGACTGCGCGTGAGGATGTTCCCGAGGGACCAGCAAAGGAATGCAGCCTTAATAGGGCTTGCTGAGGAGACCAGTCATGCCCAGGTTCCCAAGGAGATCCTGCAAGCGGGGGTGAGGGGTGGGTGCCTGGAGAGTGATCTTTAAGCCCCCGGACCCAGGTAATGAATTTTTAAGCAGACTAAACGAATTCTTAGAGGGAGAGGGCATAACATTGAGCTAGCTGACTAGAGTCCTCAAGATAAACAGTCCTTTCATTACAATCCCTGAATGCCTACAGGCGCTTGAGCAGATATTTGGAGTTACTGTTTGGAATTGCAGGGCAAATATCTGACCGCTTACCAGAAGGGTGAAGAAAAACTGCCTGCTTAGTATCAAGGCTGGAGCCTTTATTGCAGAAACTGAGAGGAGCACTAGAGAAAGACATGGTGAATCAGGCTCCTCTACACCAAATCATGGCAGGGTCTGTCCATGCAGCATCCGCGGGAAGCTGGCCCTGCCAGGGAATGCCCCAGCCCCGGGTTTTTTTGCGCTTCTGTCACTGATAAAGGAAGAAGAGGCAGCTGAAGTAGAGGAGGAGGTCTTTATCCAGGCAGGATTAGAGGGGCACTTGACCTGAATCTCAAGAAAGCAGGAAGGGATGTCTGGCAGTGATGAGAGGCAGGAAGGGCTGGAGCAGTCCATTATGCTCCAGGGCCAGACATTAACCTTAGTTCCTTGTGCTGCCGCAGAATGCATTTTTGTCCAGCTCTCTGTATAAATCCCCCGTCATTCCTGTGCCTGGGGGTATGTGACCTGTCATTAGGAAGGATGTCATTCTGCACTGGCATTTTTATATTTAATTCACACCTGTGAATTTTTTGATCAGACACAACTGTACAAAGTCTGTGGCCACATTACGTGTTGTGTTCTGATAGGACCGGCGAGGCTCAGGGGCAGGTGCCAACCATGTCTTCAAACGGCAGCTCGTGCGAGCAGGTACGAGTGTGCGTGTTACCTGGGACTAACACTGTCCTGGTTTCTGTCTTCTGGTTTCTATTGCCCTCCATGTAAAATCAGTTTTACTGAGTGTTGTGAAAGCAACACAAAAGGCAGAATTAAATGCTGAGGTTGAGTTCGCTGCTACCAGATTTCTGATGTGTGTCATCAAAACATTCTGAATATCGTTTTAATAGGCGTTCTAAAATATAGGTGTGAGTTGTAAAATAAAGGAATGCTAATAAATGATTACTTTTATCTATTTTGTTTACGTTTCCAAGATATTTCTTCTTTTTTTTTTTTTTTTTAACGAAAGATGCAGGTGGGAAAGAAGGTGAGTAGACAGCCAGGCAGGAAGGAGAGAGAGAAGCATCTTTGTTATTTTTATTTAGTTGTTCACACCGGTTGTTCTCCCCCAGACCAGCACTTGAATCTGGGGGTATATGACCTGCTCCTTTGGAGGCGATTGACCTAACCACTGCGCACCAGGGCCTCCCCCAAGAGATTTTTTTTTTTTAAAGGACAGGAGAGGAAGAAAGCAGCATTTTTTTTTTTTTATGGAAAGAGAAGAGGAGGAGGAAGTATTTGTATTCGTTTGTGTTATATTTGTTACGTGGCCCCTCCCCTTGGGCTTTATGTGATCCCCTGCAGCTGCTGACCTAGCACCCAGGCTAACAGGGTGCGCCTCAAGAGAGACCTCGTGTGAGCAAAGGATTCCAAAATGTGAGTCTACAACCCATTGCATTTCCATAATCTTAGTCCTCTGGTCTCTTTCCTCTTGGCGTTCAGGGAGTAGGAAGTCTTTTTCTGCATGAGATTGCGCAGAACCTTGTGAAGCTCGGTGGAATGAAATGAGACAGCACACACACTGAACAAGTTTCGCTTCAAATGCATCAGCGTCTTGAATTTGGAGAGAGCGCCGCCAAATTGTGTGCCTCTGCCTGGCAGTCGGGACTAAATGTTTTTCTATGTACTTCCTCATTCAGTATTCTCAAAATTTTTGCAAAATAGAAAACTCCATATCGCACTTCTGGAAAAGGGCACAGGAGGGTTAAGAAAAACTTGTCCAAGGTAGAACAACTGGTAAAGGCAGGGTCAGAATTCTAGTTTCTTCCTTAATGCAAGGTCCTTGTCCTTTCCACTGGCGAGAGGCCGTGTCGGGTATCTACACCCAACAGCTGTGCAATGGAAGCGGAGCAGATCTTACCCACATTTTATAAATGCACCTCTTTGACGTCCTAGTGTGAAGTGCGTTGTTCTAAATCATTTCTGCAAACCGACAGTGCTAGCAGCGTGGGGTATGAGAACCTGTACTAGCAGCGGGGGGTATGAGAACCTGTACGATGTAAGAGCAGCTTGGAGGGTGGGCACGGGTTAGTGATTTGGTCCCTAAAACAACTCATTGCATAAAGTGAACATTACTGAAAGGCAGAACAAAGACATTTACCTTTAATAAAAATATCCACCAGAACCAAATTTGGTTTTGTTTACATTCAAATGCATAATACAATCTTTCTGTTTCAAGTTCTCCCACCCTGGAGAGCCATTCACACATCAAACCTTGACGTTGTGTGCTCTAATATATATCATTTTTACTTAGTTATTCCTCAGTAGTGGGGAAGGTAAAACCTAAGTACCAGGAGACATGGACTCTGGGTAAGGTCAAAGGTGTAATTCCAGTCCTGTTTATATTTATATAGTTGTTTATTTGCCGCTTCAGTCGTGGGAAGCAGTACAAACTGCATTTTGCTGATAGACATTGTGTGTATGTGTGTATTTTCTGTTTGCGTTGGTTTAGTCATGTCAAAGGCCGCTAACAAAGGGAAAGGACATGTGTCTTTGTATGGAACATACAGACGCGGTACACACCAGGGGGCCCACAGGAGGGGCTTGGGAGAAAACACTGTTCCTGGAAACAGCAGCACTAATCCCAGGAATGGCTCTCAGCTGGGGCTGAACAGCCAAGAACACCCTCCTCCAGCCCCGACTTGGGCTTGGTTTCCATTTCCTCTACCTCCCCGCTCCCCCATCTCCTTATAAAGAGCCCCAGGAACTAAGACTAGGAGTAGTACTTGTGCGTGCACACGTAGGGTTAATGAAGACAGCTCTCGTGTGGTTGTCAACGGAAGGCTTTAGACTGTAATTCAGTTCAGAGTCTAGCTTTTGTCCTGGTGGTCTGTCTCGGATATAATAATACAACTGACATCGAACACTTGTGGGCCAGGCACTGAGCACTGTTGGATGCAGTTGGTCTCCCAACAATGCTGAGAGTTAGGAAGTTCTTTTCTTTGTCCCCATTTTGCATTCAAAACGAAGGAAGGCATAGAGAAGCAGCTTGCTCAAGGTTTCACAGCTAATAAATGGCAGGGCCAGGATCTACAGTTTATTTCCAGAGTCCTGCTCCTAATCTATTTTTTTGCTGCCTTGTGAAATCCTCACAACAACTTGTGAAAAATAGAATCCATTTCCCCCATTTTTACAGATAAGCTTGAGGATTCAGGAGGATTCAGAAGGATTCAGTACCGGGGGTAAAGGCACATGGTCTGACTCCAGAGAACTTTTCTTAGGGTACACACTGCGTAGTTGTAAAAGTCCTGTGAAAATGGTGGCTCAGGCACTAAGTCAACAGCTGGGTGTGGACCGTGTAAAATCTAAGGACCCGGGTTTGAGACCTGAGGTGGAAATTGAGTGGCAGAGGCAACCTGACTAAATACTTGTACCTCCTCGTCCTTTCTTAAATGTGCTTCTTCCTGGCTCATCCTAATGGAGTAGTGGCTTGGTCAGCCGCCTTAAGCCAAGAGTGCAGACCACATATCCTGGGGACCTGGGTTCAAGACCTGGAGCTGGAGTGAAAGCCAGATAAAACCAGAGTGCTTCTCTCTCTCTGTTCACCTTCATTCCTGCCTGCACCTTTTAAAAAATAAAATAAATTGCTCTTCCTCTCTTAGAAAAATAAAAATCATGCAAAGTAATAAAAATATGTTTTTTTAAGGCTGTTTCGTTTCAAACACATGGACAACAAAATGAACACAAAAATACAGGTTTGGAGGTAATGGGATTTTCTTTTCATTAATCCTTCTTTAAAATGTCTTTTTACTGTACTAATTATTCTGCACATTAAAATAATTTCCTCTGTAGAGGTTCCCCATTCCTTAGATAGATGTCAGCACACGCTGCCTCCACCACATCACCGAGTGTTCTTCCCCACTGTCCAGGGGGCTCTGCCACCATTTGCCCCTGCCCGCCCCATGGGGGTAATGGGAATTTAAGGGTAATTTAGTTTTGTTACCTAAGTGTGCTGTTTTCAACCTGAAAAGAAATAGTCAAAGGAAGTGCTCAAAAAGCAAAAGAAAGGTGAGGTGTTGAGGGACCACAGGGCCCAGCCCAAGAGCTAAGGCAGTTGGAGCAAACCCAAAGTATAAAACATCTGTCTGCAAATTCCTGCTGATAGAAACAAATGAAAGAGCAGATGTGGGAGAAGAGACAACTCCCCCTTGCAAAAGAATCCTGGATATATTGCTTTTGCTGGTACTCCCCCAGGGTGGGGCGCGGCGATGTCCTTCCTTCCCTCCCTTAAGTGCACTCCGGATTTAGGGGTCGAGGCTGGAAGCGAGACAGCAGCTCTTCAGTGGTGCAACCTGGCAAGTACAAGCTGGGCTTGCCGTCAAGCTCACTATCAGTGACCCGTCACCGTCGCAAGCGTCCCAGTGCCTGGTGACGAGGTCACTTCACCTCTTGGTGTGATCCCCAAACCCATAACTCAGCCCGACTGTGAGAAACACACCAGATGAACCCAAGTTGAGGGACACTCGACAAAGCACCTGATAGGCGCTGCTCAAAGCGGTTGGGCTCCTGAAACTCAGGGAAACTCCCCCACCAGGCAGGAGACGGGGAGGCGCGGGAACTCAGTGTAATGTGGTGTTCTGGAAAGGGGCACTGGAACAACAGGTCAAAGATAGTAGTGGAGAAGTGAAATACAAATAGTGTGGAGTTTGGCTAATAGTAAGGTGTCAATGGTGGTTTCCTGGAGGTGGAATGCACGGAAACCCGGTGAGCGTACAGGAAATCTCTGTAGATGGAAAACTATGCTAAAACGTTCATTGAAATGCACACATAGATGCATAAATATGCTTCCATACAAAACCCACACGAATAACAGACCTGCAACTGAACCCCTGGGAAGTGCCTGCCCGTCCTGAAATAGTTACTCACCTACTGACCACTAGGTGGCGGTAAGCACCCAGGTTAGCCCCGGCCCGGCCCGCACAAGGAAAGCGGTCATTTCTGACCTTACTGGCAGCGTCCTAACTAAGCTGGCCACAGGACCCTGTTAAACGGTCATATTTCCCAACCGTCCCATCATTTTAACATGAATGGCAGTTTAACAAACCAGGGCTGTCTTTAACGCAGGGTTAAAGGGGTGGTTGACTTGTCCCACGCCGAGTCTGTGGAGGGGACCCCAAAGCAGCTGCCCCTTTTGCCCTGCATTATAGACGGCCTGGCTGTTGGGCATTTTTGGGCACTGGGATGGTTAAAGCGGCATGTGTTTTATTTAGGCAGGACATTTAAGAGCAAGTCTTACAGGGCGCCAAATTTGGTTTTCACCTGAGATGCCAAAATTCCTTGCACTGACCCTGGCCTTTGTATGAAGCCCCGCCAGACCGGACACCGTGACTTGCTGCTGGCCAGGCTGCTCTCCTCCTCCCCTCCCTTTGGTCGCCAGCACCTAACCCCGGTCCGTTTTCTGTCACAGGGAACTATGTCAGTCTCTGCCTAACTCCCTCAAGGACTGGAACATTTCTGAAACCAGATGTGGGAAAATATCAAGTATTTACTCAGTCCAGAACAGTGATTGCCTGCCTAGCTCCATGACACTTCCAGAATCCTCTAATGAGCTTGTCAGAGGCCGGGCTTTGTTAACTCCACTGATCCCAGTCTGCAAGTAAGAATAGCCTGAGTGAATCCACTTCACTCCCAGCCAGAGCACTTCAGAAAACAGAAACAAGGTGGTCTCAGGGAGCAGCTTCTGACTATCTCATTTTAAAGAGAATGGCATTCTGATCAAAAGGGCTTTTTAGCCATCATGGTTTCTCACTCTTGTCTGCTACCAACTAGCCTAACTTTTCACAGGTATTAGCTTTCTCGAATCTGGGGGTTCTCATCTAAGCTGGGCCAGTATATTAAATAATTCAGTGTACAGTAGGTTTAAAGGCTCTTTTAGTCACCACCCTGAGGGGTAGGTTGGGAGTCAGAAGGCGAGGGTCTAAAGTAATGGAATTTTTCAGATGAGGCTGGTGAGACTCAGAGAGGGTGAGGGACTTGCTCAGGGACACACAGCTCATTAGTGGCGGAGCCCAAACTTGAACCCAATTTTGAGCCCAACTCGGCTTACTCTGTGACCTGAAGTGAAGTCCCTTCATTCCACTTGGACTTTGGTTTATTTACCTATAAAATCTTTTGTCCCTTTTAGCTCTAAAACTGTGGCTCAATAGACTTTCTAGGCGCGCCATGTAAAGCCCAAGGACTTGGGTTCAGAACCATGATGGGGGGCATTAAAGTCATTTAATTATCTTTATTTGAATTTCTCCTCTGGCCTTAGGTCTCAGACCCAGGTCCTTGGATGTCACATGGTCTACACCTTAGCTGCCTCAGCCTCCTGAGCCACAAGGGTGCATCCTATTAGAATATCTTTAATTTACAAACTCTTCTTTTCTCAATTTCAAAAGCTGTATTGAAGGAACATGGCATTATAATATTATACAGGTTTCAGGTATCCACCATCGTAAGTTAACAAATCAACATCTGTATAGAATATATTCAATTCATCACCAACATGGTCTGCTCTGGTGGTATGGCACTTTGGTAGCCTGCCTCTGGCCGAGCACAGTCCACATACATCTCAGGAACTCAGGTTCTCATCCCGGGGCCTGGGTGAACAACCAAGATGAATAATTAAACAATAAATAAAAATGCTTTCTCCTCTCTCTCCCTGCCTACTTGCCTTAATTCCTGTCTGCACCTTTCCTTTGAAAAGAAAAAAAATTGGTGCACCCTGGTAGAGTAGCAGTTAGATCAATCACCTCTAAAGGACACAAACCACATGTCCCTGGTTTGAGTCCCAAGTCCAGGGGGAAACAACCAGTGTAAACAACTAAAATGGGAATAAACTAAAAACTCCTCTCTTTTCCTGCCTGCCTGCCTGTTTGCGTTCATTCCTGCCTGTATCTTTCCTTTAAAAAAAATTTAAAACCAACAGTCCAACTCTATCCTTCACCATATAATTGACCTCTTTTATCCAACTTGCCCCCCACCCCCACTTTCCCTTCTGGTAAGTACTAATTTGGAACTATAGGTTGAAAGTCTGTTTTTGCTTGGTTTGCTTCATTTGTTTTGTTTCTCTATATCCCACGCTCAGGTGAAATCATGATATTTGTTTTTACCTTTGGACATTTCATTAAGCAAAATACCCTCCAGGTCCACCTATCTTGTTCCAAATGGCAGAATTGCACCATTTTCTAACTAGCTGAGTGCTCTTTCCTTATGGAGAGATGAGAGACAGATATCACGTTTTTATCCACCTGTCTTGCCAGTGGGCACTTAGGTGAAACCCAGTTCTTGGCTATGTAACAAATGGGGCAATAAGTATAAAAAGTGCATCTACCTCTTCAAATGGATGTTTTTGTGCTTTTAGGGTAGGTTCTCAGAAGTCGGGTAATGGAATTTTGTAAAATTTGCATTTTCCATTTTTGGAGGAATCTCCATAGTACTTCCCATAATGGTTATAGCATCCACCCCCGCAGCACATCCACCCTCCCCTTCTTCACACCCTCCACGCCACATGTTTCTAGCCGTTTGGATAACAGCCATTCTACACGTGGGAGATGGCGTCTCCTTGTCTTGCTTATGACCTATTCATTTTAAACGGAAAGAAAATTCATCTCAAGCTCATACTAGCCATCTCTGTTTTTACTCTGCCCCCGCACCTACATTTGAATTTTTAGGGTCTTGCTGTTTCCAAGGAGGGTTTCATTCATTTTATAGAAATCCCTGCAGTATCTCTTGCAAGGCTGGTTTAGTCATAATGAATTTCTTTAACTTGTGTGTTTCTGGAAAGTTCTTGATCTCTCTTTCAATTCTAAGTGATAACCTAGCAGGACAGAGTATACTTGGTTGGAAGACCTTTTCTTTCAATGCTTTGAATATACCGTGCTTTTCTCTTCTAACCTGTAAATTTTCCACTGAGAAATCTAAAAACAACCTTATGGGGGTTCCTTTGTATGTGATTCATTTTTCTAAGCAATTTTAAGATTCTCTATCTTGAATTTCCATCATGGTAATTATAATGTGTCTTGGTGTATGTCTGTGTTTATTGATCTTTTTAAAAGGAAAAGTTCAGGTAGGAATGAAGGCAAGTAGGTAGGCAGGAAGAGCTTTATATATTATTTCATTTTTTTGTTCATTTTGGATATTCGCTGTGGCCCCAGATCTGGGTCTTGAACCAGGGGCCTTCGGATGGGCGTGGACTTTGCCCGTGTACTAAACCACTGGGCCACCAGGGCGTGCCTGTTTGTGTTTATTTCATTAGGGACGCTTTACGCTTTCTGGATCTTAATGTCCATTTTATTCCGTAAGTTAGGGAAGTCCTCAGTTATTCTTTCTCTTTTTAATAGAAGGAAGGGAGAGGAGGGAGAAACATTTTGAAGGAAGACAGGAGGGAAGGAAGGCAGAAAGAGGAGGAAAAGTCATTTTTATTTATTTTGGTTTTCCCTCCTCCCTCATCCCCTGTCTTGAGTCAGATCCTTGGATTTTCCATGGTCTATACTTTAGCCTCCTGTCCAGCATCTGGACCACCCTGGGCATGTCTGGTACTTCTTCTGTTGAAATTTCTGCCCCCCTTTTTCTCTCTTCTCCTCCTGGGACCCCTATATTGTAAATCTTGTTTCTTTTGATGTTTTCTCATAAGTCTTTCATGCTCTCTTCATTTTTTGTTTTCTTTGCCAGTCTACTTGACTGCATTTCATGTCCCTGTCTTCTAGCTCAGTGATTCAACTGGATGCTTCCTCCAGCCTACCATTGAGGCCCTCTATTGAATTTTTGAAAATATTTGTTGAGAGGAAGGAAGGAAAGAAGTGAGAGGAGGGAGAAGTGTCTCTAATGATTTATTTATTCTGACTTTTCAACCTGGCCCTGGATCACAAAGCCTGGTCCTGGGGCCCCAGCATCTCAAACACCAAAGCTATGAGGGCGTGGCCTCACCGTTTCACTATTGTGTCCTTTAGTTTTATGAATTCTGCTTGGAACTTTCTCTAACTTTGTTATAGGTCTTACTTCATTCACTGATTGTTTTTCTAATTTCAGTGAGAATCCTGAAGATGGTTGCTTTGAAATCTTCAGATTGTTTACTTAACTCTGTTGCATGAGATTTTTCTGGGGTTTTGTTTTGATCCATCATTTGAAATAAACCTCTCTCTCTCTCTCTCTCTCTGTCTCTCCTCTGTCTCTCTGTCTCTCTCTCTCTGTCTCTGTCTCTGTCTCTCTCTCTCTCTCTCTTTCTCTCTCTCTCTCTCTCTCTCTCTCTCTCTCTCTCTCTCTCTCTCTCTCTCTCTCTCTCTCTCTCTCTCTCTCTCTCTCTCTCTCTCTCTCTCTCTCTCTCTCTCTCT